>JAODXP020000015.1:265229-318215 GCA_027497455.2 Sardinella longiceps
TCTCACCGTTTTGTTCTGTATTTCCAGGCAAAATAGGTTCCAGGGAAGAATCAGTAGTTCCCTTCATTTCAGAAGAAGAGTGGTCCAATTGGATGTCTTTCGAAAAATACACATAAGAATATATTATTAAATTCTGTGCAAAGGAGTGTAAAGTTGATACACTACAGCAAATTCCATTATAAAATCTTGATGAAACATTAGCTAGAAGTAATCGGTGTTATCCGATGTTGAAAAGAGACAATGTACCACTTTGTTCTGTATTTCCAGTCAGGAGAGATTCAGATGAAGGCTTGACTAATCCTCCGTGATCTGTAATTAGTCATGTTATCCACCAGGTGACACTACTCCACAATTGATTTATCTATGTCATCATGTAGCATTAGCAGAATGTCCAGAAAAAAATCATTCAAGTTCTTAGAGACTGAACATTTCCAACATTTTGTGTGGAATATTTTCTTACCAACTTGAACTTGTCCTGTATTTTTTTGCTCCAGTGAAGTCTGTGTAATTCCTTTGTTTTCTGTAATGGACTCTTCCAGTTGCACATCTTTTTAAGATATGATAAAACACGAGGGTAATAAATATAATGTTGTCTTTTGAGAAGTACATGTAAGAATTGATTATTTAATCTGTGCAAAGCAGTGTCAAATTGATACATTACAACAAATCCCATAAAAAATCAGGAAAAACTGCTAAGAAATAAATGGTGTTATCCGATGTGTAAATGAGTTTATTCACCATTTTGTTCTGTATTTTCAGGCTGGAGAGACTCAGATGAAGACTTAGTCGTTCCCGCAGGATCTGTAGAGTAATAAGCCATGTTATCCACCAGGTGACACTACTCCATTATTCGAGTTATGTTATGTATTCATATGGCAACCTTTGTCCCAAAAATGCTTACGTTCACAATGACTAAAAATTTTCTACATTTTGTGTGGAATATTTTCTCACCAAGGTTTCTTTCTCCTTGCTAAGTGGTTGCTAGGCATTTGCTAGATTAGATATGGTTGTTACTAGGGTGGTCATGTTGGTTGCTAACTGTGGAAGTGATTGCTAGGCTGTTGCTTGGGTACTAGAGGTGGTTGCTAGGTTGTTGCCAGGATAGGTATGGTGGTAGGTACTAGCTAGGGTGGTTGCTAGGTTAGTCATGTCAGTTGCTAGGTTGCAACTGCAAAGTGACCCTAGCTGATATCTGCTATTCTTAGTAGCCTACTTGAACAATTTTCTCACCGTTTTGTTCTGTATTTCCAGGAAAGATAGGTTCCAGGGAAGACTCAGTAGTTCCCTTCATTTCAGAAGAAGAGTGCTCCAATTGGATGTCTTTCGAAAAGTACACATAAGAATATATTATTAAATTCTGTGCAAAGGAGTGTAAAGTTGATACACTACAGCGAATTCCATTATACAATCTTGATGAGAAATTAGCTAGAAGTAATCAGTGTTATCCGATGTTTAAAGGTGCCTACAGACCAAAGATCCGCGACAAGACAGGCTGCAACGTTCTAAAAACTTCGTTTTAAAACTCAGAAACTGCGATTTGACATGTTAAATCTTTTGCGACGGCTTGCAACTGCTTGCAACAAACTGTGATTATTGATTCACACTGCCGCAACTACTCTCTAAAACCATCTCATCTCGTTGAGGATCTTCAGTCTGAATTGAGCTTAAAAGAGATAATGTACCGTTTTTTTCTGTATTTCCAGTCAGGAGAGATTCAGATGAAGGGTTGACCAATCCTCCGAGATCTGTAATTAGTCATGTTATCCACCAGGTGACACTACTCCACAATTGATTAATCCATGTCATCATGTAGCATTAGCAGAATGTCCAAAAAAAATCCTTCAAGTTCTCAGTGACTGAACATTTCCAACATTTTGTGTGGAATATTTTCTCACCAACTTGTCCTGTATTTTCTTGCTCCAGTGAAGTCTGTGTAATTCCATTGTTTTCTGTAGTGGACTCTTCCAGTTGCACATCTTTTAAAGATATGAGAAAACATGAAGGCAATAAATATATGCTATTCAAATACTTCATTTTGTATTATCTCTCTCTCTCTCTCTCTCTCTCTCTCTCTCTCTCTCTGTAGTTCCCTTCATTTCGGAAGAAGAGTGGTCTAATTGGATGTCTTTCAAGGACACGTAGCATATATATTTAATTCTGTGCAAAGCAGTGTCAAATTGATACACTACAACAAATCCCATAGAAAATCTGGAAAAACTGCTAAGAAATAAATGGTGTTATCCGATGTGTAAATGAGTTTATTCACCATTTTGTTCTGTATTTTCAGGCTGGAGAGACTCGGATGAAGGCTTAGTTCGTTCCCGCAGGATCTGTAGAGTAATAAGCCATGTTATCCACCAGGTGACACTACTCCATTATTCGAGTTATGTTATGTATTCATATGGCAACCTTTGTCCCAAAAATGCTTACGTTCACAATGACTAAAAATTTTCTACATTTTGTGTGGAATATTTTCTCACCAAGGTTTCCTTCTCCTTGCTAGGTGGTTGCTAGGCAGTTGCTTGATTAGGTATGGTTGTTACTAGGGTGGTTGGTTGCTAACTGTGGAAGTGATTGCTAGGCTGTTGCTTGGGTACTGGAGGTGGTTTCTAGGTTGTTGCCAGGGTAGGTATGGTGGTAGCTAGGGTGTTTGTTAGACATGTTGGTTGCTAGGTTGCAACTGCAAAGTGACCGTAGCTGATGCCTGCTATTCTTAGTACTTGAACAATTTTCTCACCGTTTTGTTCTGTATTTCCAGGCAAAATAGGTTCCAGGGAAGAATCAGTAGTTCCCTTCATTTCAGAAGAAGAGTGGTCCAATTGGATGTCTTTCGAAAAATACACATAAGAATATATTATTAAATTCTGTGCAAAGGAGTGTAAAGTTGATACACTACAGCGAATTCCATTATAAAATCTTGATGAAACATTAGCTAGAAGTAATCGGTGTTATCCGATGTTGAAAAGAGACAATGTACCGCTTTGTTCTGTATTTCCAGTCAGGAGAGATTCAGATGAAGGCTTGACTAATCCTCCGTGATCTGTAATTAGTCATGTTATCCACCAGGTGACACTACTCCACAATTGATTTATCTATGTCATCATGTAGCATTAGCAGAATGTCCAGAAAAAAATCATTCAAGTTCTTAGAGACTGAACATTTTCAACATTTTGTGTGGAATATTTTCTCACCAACTTGTCCTGTATTTTCTTGCTCCAGTGAAGTCTGTGTAATTCCATTGTTTTCTGTAGTGGACTCTTCCAGTTGCACATCTTTTTAAGATATGATAAAACATGAGGGTAATAAGTATAATGTTGTCTTTTGAGAAGTACATGTAAGAATTGATTATGTAATTCTGTGCAAAGCAGTGTCAAATTGATACACTACAACAAATCCCATAGAAAATTTGGAAAAAACTGCTAAGAAATAATTGGTGTTATTCAATGTTTAAATGAGTTTATTTACCATTTTGTTCTGTATTTTCAGGCTGGAGAGACTCGGATGAAGACTTAGTCGTTCCCGCAGGATCTGTAAAGTAATAAGCCATGTTATCCACCAGGTGACACTACTCCATTATTCGAGTTATGTTATGTATTCACATGGCAACCTTTGTCCCAAAAATCCTTACGTTCACAATGACTAAAAATTTTCTACATTTTGTGTGGAATATTTTCTCACCAAGGTTTCTTTCTCCTTGCTAAGTGGTTGCTAGGCAGTTGCTAGATTAGATATGGTTGTTACTAGGGTGGTCATGTTGGTTGCTAACTGTGGAAGTGATTGCTAGGCTGTTGCTTGGGTACTAGAGGTGGTTGCTAGGTTGTTGCCAGGATAGGTATGGTGGTAGGTACTAGCTAGGATGGTTGCTAGGTTAGTCATGTCAGTTGCTAGGTTGCAACTGCAAAGTGACCCAAGCTGATGTCTGCTATTCTTAAGTACTTGAACAATTGTCTCACCGTTTTGTTCTGTATTTCCAGGCAAAGATAGGTTCCAGGGAAGACTCAGTAGTTCCCTTCATTTCAGAAGAAGAGTGCTCCAATTGGATATCTTTCGAAAAGTACACATAATAAGAATATATTATTTAATTCTGTGCAAAGGAGTGTAAAGTTGATACACTATAGCGAATTCCATTATACAATCTTGATGAGAAATTAGCTAGAAGTAATCAGTGTTATCCGATGTTTAAAGGTGCCTACAGACCAAAGATCCGCGACAAGACAGGCTGCAACGTTCTAAAAACTTCGTTTTAAAACTCAGAAACTGCGATTTGACATGTTAAATCTTTTGCGACGGCTTGCAACTGCTTGCAACAAACTGTGATTATTGATTCACACTGCCGCAACTACTCTCTAAAACCATCTCATCTCGTTGCGGATATTCAGTCTGAATTGAGCTTAAAAGAGACAATGTACCGTTTTGTTCTGTATTTCCAGTCAGGAGAGATTCAGATGAAGGGTTGACCAATCCTCCGAGATCTGTAATTAGTCATGTTATCCACCAGGTGACACTACTCCACAATTGATTAATCCATGTCATCATGTAGCATTAGCAGAATGTCCAAAAAAATCCTTCAAGTTCTCAGTGACTGAACATTTCCAACATTTTGTGTGGAATATTTTCTTACCAACTTGTCCTGTATTTTCTTGCTGCAGTGAAGTCTGTGTAATTCCATTGTTTTCTGTAGTGGACTCTTCCAGTTGCACATCTTTTTAAGATATGATAAAACACAAGGGTAATAAATATAATGTTGTCTTTTGAGAAGTACATGTAAGAATTGATTATTTAATTCTGTGCAAAGCAGTGTCAAATTGATACATTACAACAAATCCCATAAAAAATCGGGAAAAACTGCTAAGAAATAAATGTGTTACTCAATGTTTAAATGAGTTTATTCACCATTTTGTTCTGTATTTTCAGGCTGGAGAGACTCAGATGAAGACTTGGTCGTTCCCGCAGGATCTGTAGAGTAATAAGCCATGTTATCCACCAGGTGACACTACTCCATTATTCGAGTTATGTTATGTATTCATATGGCAACCTTTGTCCCAAAAATGCGTTCACAATGACTAAAAATTTTCTACATTTTGTATGGAATATTAGCTAGAAGTAATCAGTGTTATCCGATGTTTAAAGGTGCCTACAGACCAAAGATCAAGTTCTCAGAACAGACTGAACATTTTCAACATTTTGTGTGGAATATTTTCTCACCAACTTGTCCTGTATTTTCTTGCTCCAGTGAAGTCTGTGTAATTCCATTGTTTTCTGTAGTGGACTCTTCCAGTTGCACATCTTTTTAAGATTTGAGAAAACATGAAGGCAATAAATATATGTTATTCAAATACTTAATTTTGTATTCTCTCTCTCTCTCTCTCTCTCTCTCTCTCTCTCTCTCTCTCTCTCTCTCTGTAGTTCCCTTACTTGAACAATTTTCTCACCGTTTTGCTCTGTATTTCCAGGCAAAATAGGTTCCAGGGAAGACTCAGTAGTTCCCTTCATTTCAGAAGAAGAGTGGTCCAATTGGATGTCTTTCAAGAAGCACATGTAAGAACATATTATTTAATTATGTGCAAAGCAGTGTCAAATTGATACACTACACCAAATACCATAGAAATTCTGGAAAAGACTGCTAAGAAATTTTTGGTGTTTATCAAATGTTTAAATTAGATTATTCACCATTTTGTTCTGTATTTCCAGGCTGGAGAGAATCAGATGAAGGCTTGGTCGTTCCCACAGGATCTGTAGAGTAATAAGCCATGATATCCACCAGGTGACACTACTCCACTATTCGAGTCATGATATGTCTTTATGTGCCAATCATGCAATGTCCCAAAAATGCTTCAAATTCACCATGACAGAACATTTTCAACATTTTGTGTGGAATATATTCTCACCAACGTGTCTTGTATGTTCTGGTTCCAATGAAGGCTGTGTAGTTCCATCATTTTCTGTAATGGACTCTTCTAGTTGCAGATCTTTTTAAGATGCGAGAAACGATGAGAAATCCAGTGTAAATCAAGCTATAGCCCTGTTGTTCAATCTTACCAAATGCTTTCATTTCATACCACATAGAGACAGAGCATGACCCAGAACTGACATTAAGTGGATGGGGCCAGTACAATTTACTTTCAGTTTCATTTTATTATGCCACATTAGGTAGGCATTAGTAATCAGTTCGTCATTCTGTCTATGTAGTGTTTATTCTTTCTTTTTCTTAAAGAAAGCATTCAGGTACCTGGAACAACAGTCATTGACTGATTCACATTGAATTTATCCTTTCAAGTTATATTTAAATACACAATTGAATCTTTCTCACAATTGAATTAATAAATTCAATAGATAATAGCAGACAATCTATTTTTGTTATTTCTTCTTTGAGATTACTGTATCACCTTTTTGTTCAGCATTTCCATTGTGTACAAGATCCTGTGAACACTCAGGAATGTCCACCGTTTCTGTAGTAGAGGAATGAGACAACTTGTATAATTCATCAGAAGTTGAGGTAAAACTAGAACTTGGTAAACTATGAGTTTTGTGATCACTTTTCAGATGATTTTCTCACCATTTAGTTTTGTATTTCCAGGCAAGACAGGCTCCACCGAAGTCTCAATAGTGCCCCCTGTTTCAGAAGAATGGATGTCTTTTCAAGAAATACACCCAAGAACACATTATTTTATTCGGTGCAAAACAACGTCAAGTTACACTACAATGAAATCTATTTAAAAATCAGATTGAAACTGGCAAGAAATTATTGCTGTTATCCAGTGTTTAAAATAGTTTGTTCACCATTTTGTTCTATATTTCCGGGCAAAACAGGTTCCTGTGAAGACTCTGTAGCTCCCTCCATTTCAGAAGAAGAGTGCTTTAATGTCTTTAAAAAAAAACAATTAAGACCACATTATTTTATTCTGTGTACATCAGAGAAAGTTGATAAACTTGATAGTTTCCCCTGATGTTCTAGTAATGAGCCATGTTAGACAGAACTACGCCACATATATGAGTTTCATGACAACAGTATGGCACAAAATGCATTTTCTCCTAAATGTTTTGCATTTTCTATTTTTTCAATTTCTGTAATCCAATAGTTTTATTATTATTATTATTATTTTTTAATGAGAGCAGTCTATGAACCACACTATGAACACATATTTTAAAGAATATTTTATTAAAGCTTTTATCCCCTTTATATAGGCCTACTCTAATATAGCCTATCAAAATACAATATATCTAATCTATAATTTTTAATTCATCCAGGTCTACTGTTTCATAGACCTATTTCTAAAATAATATGTATCAAAATATTATAAGATTCTTATAGGACTCTAGGACTTTTGTCTTATGCAAATGTAAAAACACAGTCAGTGCCAACAAATGAGGGCAAATACGTTTTGTTTCAGTTTTGTTTTCTCAATTTCAGCCATGCTGCACCAAATGGTTTATTTCTTATTCCCAGTAGGAAAGCACGCAACCTCAAACAACATGGTTACGAATTGACTGTCTCTGGATCAAGGCAGAGCAGACAGGTGTAGCCTACAGTATATCTTCTGAGAGCCTACCCACCACTAACCCATTAGAGCCAATACAAATTACCTTGCAGTTCTGACATAACAGAGAGAAAGCAGTTAAATAGCCCAGATTAAATGAAACTGACATCTGCAATCATGAATGACTGATGCCTGCTGTCTGTTTATACCATGGTTTACACAACAAGTTAAAATCTGATCATATACAGTCCTATTTTAAACGGGTTAGAAAAACATAACAAAAAACAATCACTTACCCACTTAACACTTGATCCATCATTGTCTAAAACACCACTGAAACCTTTACTTCAAGCAGGTACGTGTAAAATAGTAGTTGAGTGCAAATGATTCGCTCTAGTGATGGGGCGGGGTCTAGCCTCGTAGGTGCAGAAAACACAGAGGGATCAGTGCCATGTTTGTTATTTTTTTTTGCGCATGAGAATGTAATACGATTCCGTAGAAAGAGCAAGCAGTATAGCCTGTGAGACACCTATCTGAGCCAAGAGCGGCTTGCGTACTTAAGGGGTAAGTGTCATTTGTTATCTCTCTCCTACTGAAACAGAAAAGAGTGAATAAAATGTATTTCTTTTGTATTTTATTTAAATGAGAGCATGAGTAAATAAAATAGGCCTAACCTACAGTATGCATCCAATCTACAAATCTTCTACACAAATTAAGAAAATGTGGCCCTCTTCCACTGCAAAACCAGTCATAGCCCTATCACCCATTTTTATTATATCACGTTCGGAAAACAAAGTAGTCACAAAACTACCAGGTGTCCGATAAAGTCACTTGTCAGTAACATTCTTTTACTATGACCATTTAAATACAGTATTTCTGATTTCGGATTTCAAGATCATCTATCATGGCTGAACTTAAATATGCTGCCACTGTGTTGAAACTCATCACACGAGTCTGCAGTACCCAACCCAAAGTCCACAAGAAGCGTGTGGAGAGACTGAAGACCCGGCTACAGGTTCTAGAGAAGCAGCTGGAGTCTGTGGTGTGTTCTAAAGAAGAATCACAGCATCTAATGCAGGCCCGGCAGAAGCTGGAGAATAATCTCGAAGAGTCACTAGAACTGCTGAAGAACCTGGAGGACATGGACTGGTTCAGACGCTTTATCAAGAAGGACAGTGTGGACAGCAAGTTTGAGGGTCTCTATAAGGACCTAGCTGATTACTCACTGTTGCTTATCACCGCTGTCACCATTGACTCCCATACCATATTGCAGCAGACATTCAACGCTGAGAGGATGAGGAAGGAAGATAAAATGGATTGTGCAGATGATCTCAAGTACCTAGAGGAAATCAAAGACATGACAGAATGTAAGTTATACAAAGATACACCTACAGATGAAGATGAATATACAAATCACATGTGTGTGTATGTGTGTGCGTGTGTGTGTGTGTGAGTGAGAGAGAGAGAGAGAGAGAGAGAGAGAGAGAGAGAGACTTAATATTGATAAAAATAATAACTACATTACAAAATAAGACAATGACTTATTGTATAGAATAACATTCAGTAACACTTCACGGCAAGGCCACATGAATTATCATGAATTCATTCATGATTAATTAATTCATGATTCATGCATTAGGCTACTTCATCTCATCATGAATTCATTGCTTAAAGGTGCCATGCCACACCACTACAGGGTATTTAAATTGTTCTTTGAGGTCTACAAATAGGGTATGCGACTTCACTTGGACTGAGAATGAGGTCGTTTGCAGCCTGTAGGAATAGCCTTCGAAAATTTCATGCGGTTCTTCCGGGTTTTTTCCACTATGACAATGGGCTGCGCTCTGAATCGCTGCTGAAGCTAGACGTTGTAAAGCACATATTTACATTAGTTTACTTGCGAATTGCGAGGTACGAAGAAAAAAAAAAACTTGGAATATTATCATGGAACTGAGAAAGAGGATATCTGCACCAACCTAGCTTGCAGATTGTAAACAGCCACTTTGCAAAGGTAAGCTTACTACATAGTCAGGATGTCACAATAGCCAACATAATCAGATCGCAAGAGTAGCCGACTGTTAGCCTACATCCACAGTCAGATTACACTTACCAAGACTGTTGAATTCGCCAAGTTGACAAGTTCTTCCCAAAATATACAGGACACGAGTAAATGATGGACTAGCAGCTAGATGAGTTAGCAGTTTGCTAAACTCATAGCCAAAGCTAAACTCACTAACGTCTTGATATTCAGTTAAAACTAAAAATAGTTGCCTGTTACCATTTTATGGATATTCCTTCTTTTTCGCGAGTATTTCAAGGGGCGGGCTTTAGACAAATACAGGAGAGCATGGATTGGGCGATAATTCTCCTCAGTCAGCCAATGGCTGTAACTTGGTCTGTACTACATAGCATTGACCATGGATTAAAATTGACCTAATTTCTCCGCATATTTCTTTTAATGGGCTATTGCCGATAGCGAAGATAGTATTACATTTTCACATGCACCGTGTAACACGAGGTCATATAGACCTATTCTATACCAAAAGCAACAGGTAAAAAACGGCTTTGTGTGGCAGGGCACCTTTAATATCATTTTGGGCGAACTTCTGCTTTACTAACTGAGATAATTCACATTCTTAATTCTTCTGACACAAAAATGAATATTATCATGAGGGGGCACAAACAAGTGTCAGACAAATGATGTAGATTGATATACTGCACACAGTGAGGTTAGAATTTCATTAGAATTCAGGGTCAGATAATGTTTTTGGTGTTTTTCAGGTCTTCATTCTGTGAAGCGTGACACTCTGGACATTGTAAAGGCCATGACGGAGATTAAAGATAAAATGAAGAGTCCTACATCAGGTAAGTGCTTTTGATAATGCAATTAAAGACAACAAGTAATTGTAACAACAGCTTACACCAGGGGTAGGGCAACTTATGGCTCCCGAGCCAGATGTGGCACTTTTGATGGTTGCATCTCATTTGCAGACAAATCTTTAATAAAAGAGAATGATAAAGTTAAAAATATAAAACATACTGTATTCCTATTTCAATCCACTCATCTACCTACTGTATTTCAGTCCAAGGTGACTGGAAGTTGGCTACCTTTGCTGGTACTTAAAGCAATATAGACGAATCCGACGAGCGCTTTGTGTAGGCTGCCATCTTGTGGCGACGCCATTGTTGGACTGTAAACAAAACATTTTGACAATGTTCAGTCAATGACAACTAACAGCAAAGACCATGGAATACTCTGACATTATACTGGTAGTAATGAATCTCGTAAATCATGGCATTTTATGGTGTGCTATCACGTTATTCTTATGGACAGATTGGTGATCTGGGTAGCTCAACAATGGCGCCTGCTTACTTCCGGTAGTTTCCTCGGATTCGTCTATACCGGAGTAAGTTTAAGCATAGCCCTGCTGCACGAGCCTTCTAACAGCAATATATTTAGCATGAAATGAAAGATTTTCGAACACCACAGACCTAACGCGAACGCGAAACACTTAACATTGAGTCAATGTAACCTCAGATCTTACTTTCGGTTTCCAACAGTCAGGTCCCATTGATTCAGTGTATAGTGCCTGTTCGCGTTCAGTCTGTGCTGTACCAAATTATTTTGTTCCACTTGTTAACTAGCGCATTTAGCAAGCTCTTTCAACAGGGCTATGTTTGAATTCACTCCGGTACTCTCCTTTAAGCAATTATGAGAAACAGAAAGACATTCACAGATGGGGAGTATGCCAAAACACACATGCTTGATGTTGCCAACTTTTTGATGTCTTTTCAAATAAAGACAAGATAATGAAACACATGAAAGACATGCCCTGACATGCCTCTTATGGAATTAAATTTTACAATATCATGGCTCTGTCAGCCAAAAAGGTTCCCAACCCCTGGGGGTTGATATGGGAGTACATCAGTGTTTCATATACAGTAAATTGATGATCAGAAACAGAGGCAGACAAAGGGAGATTAAAGTAAAGTACCGGTGTGAATTCAAGCATAACCCTGTTGAAAGAGCTTGCTAAATGTTAGCGAGTGGAACAAAACTATTTGGTACAGCATAAACCGAAACACGAACGCAAAAGCGAACAGCCACTTTACACTGAATCAATGGGACCTGACTATTGGAAAGTAAGATCTGAGGTTACATTGACTCAATGTAAAGTGTTTCGCGTTCGAGTTAGGTCTATGATGTTTGAAAATCTTTCATTTCATGCTAAACATGTTGCTGTTAGAAGGCTTGTGCAGCAGGGCTATGCTTAAACTTACTTATACTTTAAGGCCACCGTGCTGTTGGAAGAAGGAAGAGCAAAAAATAGAGAGAGAAATTTGCACAATATTGACCGCTGTTTTACCAAATTTTATTGTGCTTTTCCCCCCTTTTTGATCCCTTGGTATCAATGACTGCTATGTTGCCTACTACCACAAAATATGGCACAAATTAAACTGGTATTATGACACTGACCGATGCTACGTAAATTTTTGGAGATTTTATCCTAACTCATACATGTAGCTTCTAAAGTTCTACGGTGAACCTGTTGTTCATGCCAGTAATTTATGGTCATCTCAACTATCTCATTAGACTTATTATCTCAAAATCCTGGGTTGTTGTGTCTGCTCAGTGCACTCATAACTGTGCAAGTTATGAGTTGAGGGGATTTATTTTACTCATTGACTGTATAAAGTGTCTTGTGTTCATTTGTTAATTAGTTTTGACATGCTTTCATGTTGTGATTTTGTGAACGATGAGACATTTCCCAGAGAAAATTATGGACTCAGTCCCACAATTTGGGGACAAACAGGTTTATTGTGAAAATATTTGTTTTGTTTACGGTGCAAAAGTTGGTTTCGTTGTTATGTCTGGAGGGTGTTTGCACTAACCTGTTTGATAAGAGAACATAATTTCCCCAAGGCTAGTTGCCCTTGTGTGCACTCAACTTACCAAATCAACATGTAGAACAGAGATTTGACCTTTCATAGAAAAATTGTTAAACTTAAACTAGAAAAGCACACGGACAGCACAGACCACAGATTGTGTCTTGGATCACCAATCACCAAAATCGAATCAGTTCTTACTTGTTCCAGTACACACGTTGTAAGTTTCATACAAATCTGTGCTGCAAGTTTCATACAAATCTGTGCTGTACTTTTCGAGATCTGTTGTACACAGACAGAGAGACACACAAACACACACACACACACACACACACACGCACACACACACACACTGGCGAAAACATAACCTCCTTGGCGGAGGTAATTAATTCAGAATCATAGCCTACAAACTGATTTACAGGGCCTCCGCAGTCAAACCTGAGATGAGCATTCCGCAACAAAGCCAAGTTTGATCAGCCTAGTTACATGTAACTACAGTAGGTGCCTGCCTGTAGCCTACTTCTTTGCTGTGAGAAATCAGAGATGTATGAGTGTGTTTCACAACAGGCGCGGGGCTGGTTGCCTCATTTACCTAGATAGATATTGAATGATTGACTGAGCATGAAGCCCTTTTGCACCAAAGCCCTAAGCTGACATTACTTCAATAACAATAAACAAATAGCAAGTGACATATAAATAAAATTTTGTCTCCCTTCTAGAACTAAAGATTGTGCTTCTAGGCAGAACTGGAGCTGGAAAGAGTGCAATGGGAAACATCATTCTGGACAGAGAAGAATTTAATTCAGGGGTTTCTGGTGATTCCATCACCAAAGAGTGTCAATCAGCAGAAATTTTGATTGGTGAAACACATGTGTATGTGGTTGACACACCAGGGGTTTTTGATACAAAGCTGAGCAATAAAAAAGTGAGTCAGTTAGTGAGTAAATGCATGGATCTCTGCCTGCCTGGGACCCATGCCTTCTTGCTCATTATCAGGTTTGGTGACAGATTTACAGAGGAGGAAAAGAAAGCTGCAATATGGATGCAAGACAACTTTGGAAAAGGGGCTTTACTATACACGATCATACTCTTCACATACTCTTCATCTAAAGAGCTAAAGGCTGAAGAAATAAAAAAGTTCATTCATTCATGTAAACCTTTGAATAATCTGATTGAGAAATGTAAAGGAAGGTATCACACCTGTAACATCATGATGAGGAAAGATTCTGAGGTTTCAGCATTGTTGGAAAAGGTTAAGTCCATGTTTCAGGCCAATGGAAGAAGGCTTTATTCCAGTGAAATGTACAAAAAGGCACAAACAAAAATGAAAAAAGAGGACATGGTCGATCGTGGCCTGAGAGCTACAGCTGCAGTAGGGACTGTAGCAGCAGTAGCTGGAGCAGCAGCTCTAGGAGGAGCCCAGATGGCAGCAGTACCGATTGCTGCAGGGGCCACAATGGCTCTAGGTGAAACAATGAGGGTGGCTGCTAAAGGTATAAAGAAGAAGCGTGAGAGTGACTAAAATGAAGACATATGAGCACGGCAAGACTGAGTTTAATTGCAGAGCCAATTGCTGCAGGAGCAACAATGTCATGTCAAAGAATAACAACAGCTCTGGACAGTGAGAAATCAGGTAAGCAGCTTACTTGCTGACTAGATGATTCCATCTTTTTCCCTTACATATATCATATAGAAAAATAATGCACGTTCGAAGTTCTAAGGCCGTGTTGCCTTATAACTTCGATAAGTGCGATATTTTTCTATATGTGCACGCCATGGAGTTGTACCTCCATGGCTAGGTGCCGTCAAATAAATTTATTTATTTATTTATTTATTTATTTTTTTCCTCTCAGTGAACAGATTCGCTGCAGCACCTCCTCTTCTGGGCCAAGGAAATTTGGATTCTACAAGCACCCAAAGCTTGGATGAGTATGAGCATTTATCATTTCAATAGCATAAATTATTATCATTCACTGTGTGATTGATTAAATGGTAGATAGGTAGCCTACTTTATTAATCCAAAAGCAAAAGTAAATAAGGGATAACGGCCGTCGAGGTGTCCCGATAGAGAGAAATAATGGACGACGCAGCCCGACGGCAAAGTCCATTATTTATCTATATCGGGACACCTAGAAGGCCTGTATCCCGCTTATCACCCGGTTGCTAAAACGTATAGATGGTAAGCAAGTGTTTAAAACATAAAAGAAACATGTGGCTCCGTTTGGAAAAAAGTTATCCTGTTCGGTTGGGGTACTATTTTCTTATGAAAGAAGATCAGCAAGGCTGCATTATAAAGAGCATTGATAAAGAACGCTGGTTAAAAGGATCCCCGGCTAGTTTGGCATGTTAACGTTATAAGATTAGTAACAACGTCAATTTTAATTTACGTTACCCCAAAACATTAAAAATACGATGGTTTTAAAGAAAATGTTTATTAGAACCTGACAATCAGTTCTATTACGGTTACGCCTCAATGACTTATGGGTAAATCGTGACATCAAATAGTTGTCCAGCAAAATTCTATGGCTTTACAGGACCAGTTTAGGACGTTATTGCAAAGTAAAATACATCTTCTGTTAAGTTTGCCGTTTAAACCCACGCCACCATGAATTAAGGGAACAACGCGGAAGACAGTACACGGCGTTGGAAGATGATCGGAGTGGTGAGGATACGATAGAGGATCAATATTTACGTTGTCCATATGTATCTCCAGCTTGACCGAAAGCAGTGCAACCATTTGTCGTCACGTTTTACCCATAAGTCAATGAGGCGTAACAGCAATGGAATTTTACAAGTGAAATGAATTTCAGCTTCTAATAAACATTTTCTTTTAAACCGTCGTATTTTTAATGTTTTTGAATAACGTCAATTAAAGTTGACGCCAATGCTAGTCTTATAACGCTAACATGCCCAACTAGCCGGGGATCCTTTTAAACTTTTTTAACCCAACAATGCCGCAGGTGTCCTGTTATCTAGAATTAAGGGACACCCTGACAGCCAATCAGAAAACAGTATTCTATTTCACCGGGTGATAAGGATTAATAACACTACTACTGTACAAAACAAATTTAGTAGCTGCAACGCGTTTCTTGGAATTTTTCTACCTCAGTGTCAATTTGCTTGCTGCTCATAGACAGGGTAGTTTCTTTTGATAAAACTAGACAAAACTGTCTTCATCAAAATGGATGCTTCAGCTGATGGAATTCTCTGTCTGTCTTACAGACCAATAAACTGCTGCAAATCATGTGAAGATGTTGATGACACTTCACACTGGATCTTACTGGAACCCTCTGTCTCCATGGAGACAGGAGCATATAAACACAGCTCTTCATCAGGAAGTTTTGAGTGTACATTCTCTGGTTTGCGCTGGGTGTGTGCTGGTGATGTCAGTCTACAGTATCGCTTTAGTGACCCAAATCTCTTCAGAGCAGAGATTGCCATGTTAGAGTATGAACCAATTGGACCTTTGATGGACATTGAGGTGCTCTCAGGTGAAGTGTTGGAAGCGCATCTGCCCCATTTTGCCTGTCTGGAAGGATCAGATTCCTCTCTAAGAGAGGCTGTGAGAGTTCTGCATGGTCTTGACAGCAGTGTACAGTTAGAGACCTGTGAGCTCTCTCGCTTTCATGCAAAGGTCCTCAAGCCCACTTTCTCACGTTCTAGTGTTTCTCAAGTCCTAGTGAAGACTGGGATCCCAATGAAAGTCCATCTGGATGTGCTGATCTACCAGACCAGAGTGACGCCCCTGGTCCTCTTCGTTTATGTTGTACCGCGGGATGCATCCATGATTCAAGCTGTAAAAGAAGTTTTACATAAGATTCAAGATGTTAAGAGGATCAAAAAGTGTAAACCAGACAAGCCTGTTTGGATGGACACTAAGTTCAGTTTAAACACATCCCATTATCATGCAAAGACTTCTCCATCAGAGATCACCCTCAAGTCCATCAAACCTCCAGACCTATTTGAGATCATGATTGAAAATGCAGAGGAGAGTTTTGATCTACAGCTGATCAGTGAGGGGAAGTCCCTATGGGAAGTGAGAGTGGAAAGTTTTGAGTATGCTCTGACTGGAGATGTGGTAAACACAAGAAAAGCTGCCAGGAGCAAAGAGGAAGAAGACGAAATGTCCCCGGTGTCAAACAAAGGTACACTTTCACACTTTTCCCCCTCTACCACCTGATTGCTGACAGTTCACATAATTTCATCATTATATAACAAATATTTTATATTTAAAGCCTCCAATTGCAGGATTTAGGTAAAATTTCGATGTCCTCTTCTTTGTACCTTTATATACATTGCCTTAAATTCATTGGGATTGATAAATGACATGATCCGGAGTAAAATGAGCCCCTTCACAAGCTTGTCCATGCCTCCTAGAGGCAGATATCGCACTTGCAAGATCTGTGAGAACGTTCACCCCAACGTTTCATTTGATTAGCAAGCAATTTGACTACTTGAAATATAATGTGATCTGTACCTTCTCTGGCCATTCAACTGTCGATACATGTTGTTAGTGGCTTTCTCGGTAACGCTTTAATTTACGGGAACGGACCATTGGTCCGACATACCATTAGTCCGAAATCTCATTAGTCCGAAAATGAACCATTGAATAGAGATCCCATTAGGCAGACATACCATTAGTCCGAAAAAACAGGCCCATTGGTCCGAAGTCCCATTCGTCCGACCATACACAGTAGAGATGGATGGATGACTTGTAATGAAAGACGCAAAATTCGTGGAACAAAGAAGACGTCTTTTTTGTAGCATCTTGTGTCTAAAGACAGGTGGAAATGTGCTGGCCTGTTGTAACAATCAAGGGGTTCTTTTGAATGACTAAATATGAATGCAATAAACAGATAATTCTGAGAATAAAGTACAAGGTAGGCTACAAATCTGAGTGCGTCTCTTAATTACAGGCTATGAAACGATGTCCCTTTCTTCGGTTTAACAGTAAAGGAGGACACACACGAAACAATAACCCAGGTCACGCACAGCGGCGCTATTCACACTCAATTAAATGTCCCAAACAATCCCACAAACCTAAAAGTCCAAACTAAACGAAAGATGTCCTGTATTTTGCCAGGACCACGCACAAGAGTCAATAATCCAATCCAGGAAAGCGAGAGGGCCGCTGCCGACAAAACTTTGTCTGCGATATAGCAAACCAAAAATATAATCCACAGAAAAAAAAGGAAAAATGGGATTGCTGTCTCTCTGCTAGGTCAAGCAATATGAATGAGTCCACCCATTGTTTTTAGTTTCAAATTCAGTAAACATATCCAAACACTCCTTGCCACAGCACTGAGTACGGGGTCATCCCTATGTTCCCCAGGTCCTATGTTCCCAGTTGCTTCCATGCAGCCGCACGGCAAGGCGCAGGTTGTTGCTGGTCCGTGCCCACACTTTGTGATGAGGGAAGGAGACGGGGTGCCGCGAACTGAATTTCTTTGAACAGAGGCGCAGTGCGGAGCCCAGTGCGATATAGTCACGTTTAATTGATTTAAATGATTTAATTGAGATACTTAAGTCTTGTATGTAACAGTAGCTGCTTGAGAAGACAGTGGCAATCAGCCTAATGACAATTGTATGTTTGCAGTCAACTTGACTGAAGAGTCTGACACACAGCAAACGCACACACACAGGGATTAAGTAAAGCATTGACAGTCATGGCCGTATACAGCATTTTGAAATTGAAATTTTCGGCTCGAAAAATTAGGTGTCCTCTATTGTAGCTACGGCCATGTTGACAGTCCTTTAATGTCTTCACTGCTGGGAAAAAAAGGCTGCTGCAGAAGTGCACTGGTTTAAGCAGTGAATAATACAATTACAAAATACCAGCGGTCTATTCGGCACTAATTCCTAAGTTTCACCACATTATAAATCAAACAAGGTTAATATCTTAACGAAAAAATCTACTGGAAACAACAAGTAGCCTAAACTTGGAGAAGTTGTAAGGATAAGGAAACGTCGGGTGGCCGCTGCAGAAAGCAGCTGCTTTTAAGAGTAGCCTAAATCAGCACAAAAACAAACAACCATGTCCCAAAAGTTGAATGCACTAATTTCTCCAAAATCAAAGTATATGGATATCATGTCTGATCGCGGTAGCCTAGGCTATAGATTGGCTACCAAACGAAAAGGACAAGTCAAGTATGAGAGATTTTGAGCAAAAGACGTCTCCAGATTGGCCTTGGAGTTGCGTAATTGGACATAAACTTTACCACTATGTCTTACTTGCGGACCACTATAGTATGGTTGGTTAGAATATTACAGAACAAATAAATAAAACATAATAGCCTATTCATTCAACTGTCCAATCTCAAGCAGGCTATCCAAATCTGCTTTCTGCATAATGCAGGCAACAGAGAGATGGTGCGAAACTCCGCAGGTTGTAGGCCTATAGGCTACCTACGAAATGTGCACTCGCAAGCATATCCCATGCAATTTCCGTGGTCATATACAAGGCGGGGAACACAGGACCCGTTTCTTCCAGGACAAACTCTGTGTGATCGATTTTGTTTAATTACCAATTATGAGTTTTGAAACATAACGGAATTCACACAGTGACACGTCAGTCTAACAAAAACAATGACAGACGGAGTTTTTAGGAAATAGACCGCAGTCTGGATTTATTCAATGGTTAATTAAATAAAAACATTAGCAGAGAGTGGGGTAGGGGATGCGTGCGTGGCAGTTGCACGGGCAACCAAGGTTCGCATTCCCTAAATTGCGACAATTATCTATCAGCCGTGGATGTGTTTTTTTTGTGTGTGTGTGTGCAAATGAACATCAAACTGCTTCAGTCTAAAAACGTTCCTACTACAAAACCCATCACAAATTAGCATTCAAAATGAGGAGGAGACACACACAATATGTCCACACGCATTCACTCACACACAGAGGAGCTAGAACAGCTCAACACTGACAAGTAGCGTCAATATTTTGGTCATTAATTACTAGCCCCCTTACAAGCCGTTCATGCATCTCTACATGTGTATTTTCGGACTAATGGGATGTCGGAACAATGGGCTTCTTTTTTCGGACTAATGGTATGTCTGACTAATGGGATCTCTCCTCAATGGCTCATTTTCGGACTAATGGGATGTCGTACTAATGGGATGTCGGACTTATGATACGGAACCTTAATTTACAGCCCCTGAAGTACTGGGTAAGTATTAGTAAATATTAGGTAAGAATGGTGTAACAAAAAAGTATCAAGGGATAAATTACTGAATACTTACAGCGCAAGTTCGCTGGAATAAAACACTTTCACGCTTTATTTTACAGCCCCTGAAGTACTGGGTAAGTACAGGTAAGAACAACATCACAAAATAGAACTTTATGTGTAATACTGCCATAATTACAAAATGCCTAGATGCGTAGTATAGCCTACAGGAAAGGCATGTGTGGATTCACTTCATTTTACAGCCCCCACATCCAATATTAGGGTGTAGTTACAAGTAGTTTTGGGGTATTTAGGTAATTCCACTGTACTTGTTCTTTACTTTTCAATAGGGTAGCCTACCTAAGTGGTGTAGCATCAGTGTGTGCGTCTTATCAATGCAGAAGGTGCGTGAGGGCCGAGAGCGGTATTGCAGACAGATATAGATTATCTCACAACGGTAGCAACTATGTTGTTTGATCACTAAGTTGTTTGTTCAGCGTTAAACTAATGAAATAAAGTCTACCTTATTTATATAGAGGCTCACAGACAACCGCGAATGATGAAGGGTAAAATCTCCTGCGAGTTTAGAGAAATAGTCTTGTTCCATTTGGAGTGGAATAATCAGCGCAAGCGCGGGATTTATTACTTTAATTTTCCATGTTGTAAATAAAACGCATTTTTGTCAAACTGTTGCCCCTGACTAGCCTTACTGTAGGTAGGCTACCCTATTGAAAAGTAAAGAACAAGTAACCTACAGTGGAATTACCTAAATACCCCAAAACTATTTGTAACTACACCCTAATATTGCATGTGGGGGCTGTAAAATAAAGTGAATCAATGCATACATTTCCTGTAGACTATACTACGCATGTAGGTGTAACCAGGCAGAAACGCCTGAATAATCACTAGTAACACTACACTGAGGAGCAAACCCACACCCACCCAATAGACCAGGACACCAAGGATAAAGTTAAAAATCAACAAGATTTATTAAACAAAAGGGACAGGGGTCTTTGGATAAAAAGATGTGGCCGGAAGATGACCAAAAAAAAGGATAAAAAGTCCAAGGCAGTGGTGGTAGGCTCCGCTTTTCCTGCACGGGGAGGCACCACACAAAAAAAAGGAAGCAGGTCCAATGGCAATAGGTCAACCCCCAAGCTGTGGCAGAGACGCGACTCCCTTGGGTAGCCAGCGGAGGCAGGCAGGCAGTAAGGCAATGGGTCACACAGCCAGCAGGGGGCAGCAGGCAGCTCGATGGACAGGCTCGTCAGTATTACAGTAGCTCACACAGCCAGCAGGAGGCAACGGGCAGCACGGTGGACAGGCTCGTCGGTAACGCAGTAACTCACACAGCCAGTGGGGGACAGACAGGCAACACAGTTAGCAGAGCTTGGTAATGCAGTAACTCGAACAGCCAGCAGGAGAAGACAGGCAACACAGTGAACAGGGCTTGGTGTTGCAGTAACTCTTACAGCCAGCAGGGGAGAGACAAGCAGCACAATGAACAGGTCTCGGTAATGCAGTAACTCACCCAGCCAGCAGGGGGGGAACGGGCAGCACGGTTGTTGGCTCGTCAGTAATGCAGTAACTCACACGGCCAGCAGGGGAAAACAGGCAGCACTGTAGACAGACTAGTCGATGCTGCTGTAGCTCACACAGCCAGTAGAGGACAGACAGGCAACACAATTAGCAGAGCTGGATAATGCAGTAACTCGTACAGCCAGCAGGGGAAAGACAGGCAACACAGTGAACAGGGCTTGGTGATGCAGTAACTCTTACAGCCAGCGGGGGAGGCAGGCAGCACAATGAACAGGTCTCAGTAATGCAGTAACTCACCCAGCCAGCAGGGGGGAACGGGCAGCACGGTGGTCGGCTCGTCAGTAATGCAGTAACTCACACGGCCAGCAGGGGAGAACAGGCAGCACGGTGGACAGGCTAGTCGATAATGCAGTAACTCACACAGCCAGTAGAAGACAGACAGGTAGCACAGTGAACAGGGCTCAGTATTGCAGTAACTCACACGGCCAGTAGGGGAAACGGCAGTTCGGTGGACAGCTAGTCGGTAATGCAGTAACTCACACAGCCAGGGGAGGAGCAGACAGGCAGCACAGTGAACAGGCTTAGTACAGGGCACAACAGGTGTTCCAGAATGTTAGTTAGTTACACACAGGTTACTCTCGTAACGTCAAGGCACTCTCGGCTAGTTACTTGCCGGTGGAAGGCACAATATGCAGGCGAGGGAGGGCTATGGGCACTTCGTCTTAGCGTGTATCAAGACCAGGCTACAAACAATGAACAAGGAGACAGGCACTTATCTCAAAGTAGGCGAGCGTTTCCTTCCAGAATTCCAGGCTACAAAATCCACGCTGGGCTACATCCAGAGGAGAATCCACAGCATCAATATCGGTCCGGGTGATCCTCTTCAACGCAGCCGCGTCTGTCACCGTCACGTCGGATCCCCTTCCTCTCTGCCTCACGCTCGCCAGTGCTGTCGTCTCGCTCCCTCGAGGCGGAATCTGCCACACTGTCGGCGATCTGGGATATAAAAAGCACTCCCCAAATCCCCCACACCAATCACACACCGTCACTTTACCCGCCAAACGCCTATAATTAACGGGATAATGAGCTATTGAATGAATGGCTTTGATTGTTTACATCAGGCTACAGGGCGCCGCCATTTTGGGCAGCGGTGTCACCGCAATAACATTCCCCCTGGGAACAGCTCCCCCTTTGCTGCTGTAGGCACCCCGTGACATAGGCTATACCCATTTTGTAATTATGGCAATATTACACATAAAGTTCTATTTTGTTACGTTGTTCTTACCTGTACGGGCTGTAAAATAAAGCGTGAACGTGTGTTATACCAGCAAACTTACACTGTAAGTACTCAGTAATTTATCCCTTGATACTTTTTTGTTACACCATTCTTACCTAATACTTACTAATACTTACCCAGTACTTCAGGGGCTGTAAATTAAAGCGTTACCGCTTTCTCCATCGATGATGCAATTCTACTGGAGGATTATTGGCAGGAATGCTTAATAACTGCCTTGTTTGGTTCTTAGCTTAGTGGATGATGCCACCAGACTTGCATAGGACCTCTTTAAAGACCCCATTTAGTGAACTTGTTAACATGTCTGTATTATGTGTGACATGTCACAGTGTGAACAGTGTGTATGGAGGTGTCAGAGGTAGATAACTCCCAATTTCCATAACAAAGAAACTTATAAATGAATAAGGAAGGTGCTTAGACATAAAAGATACATCATTTTGATGCAGAGGTCGTCCTATAAAAAATCCAGAATTGAATTTATTGACTAATTGGATTGATTGATTGATTGATTGTGTGAAAACAGCAAGAAATGTGTGAATCTCATGGCTAGAAAAGAACCATCTTGTGTTAATTGTTACTTGTACAACCATGAGTTTTAAAAATGTGGTGTGGTCAAAGATCGGAAAAACGCTTGTTAGCAATTGAAAAAAAAATTAAATAGCACACACTCCGTGAACTTTTGCCAACATTCTGTTGATGTTCTTGTTTAAGAAGTAGGAAAGTCCCACTTTAACATTCTCATTTTAAGATAGGTCTATCTAGATTTGATACAGGTCTTATCAAGTTACTTGTCTCATAAAGTTTCGTCAACAATAACAACCAATCAACCAAAAAAATAAATTAAATTAAAAAAACTTACACATTGTAGATTTACATAACACTTGTTTCTGCTTTAGAACCCTGTAGTCCTTCTACAATGTCAGGTCAAGACTTTTTCGGCAAGCACAAAGTGGCGCTGGAGACACAACTTTGACTCCTAAGGCCTATCATCTCCAGACTGGAGAGACTGAGAGTTCTGAACTCAGAGGAGAAAGAGGAAATGGAGAGCAAAGTATCACAAATTGAACAGAACCGAGCTCTATTGCTCATGTTGGAGAGGAAGGGAGGCCTGGTCCAGGAGAAGTTCTCCTGGATTGTGATGAGTTCTTGGTAATGGACCTTGAGAAACAACTTAACAATATGACTATGTAAGGGATTTCGGCCTCCGAGATGTCCCGATATAAGATAATAATGGACGAGGCGAGGCAAAGAACAGCCCGACAGTGACACCTAGAAGGCCGTTATGCCGCTTATCACCCGGATGCAACCAAAACGTATAGACGGTAAACAAGTGTTTAAAACATAAAATAAACATGTGGCTCCATTTTGAAAGAAGTTAACCAGTTAAAAGAAGTTCCACAGTTCAGTTGAAAGAAGATTCACATCTCTGTACAGAACATTTTCTGTACTTGAGTCTGGAAGGGCTCGATTGGGTAGAGGGCGGGCGTGACGCCGTCTGTCAAGTTGCCTCTGCACGCGATTAGCCTAGAAATCTAGAAGCCCCTAGCTAGCCTAGTGTTAGCTCACTAATAACTTGTAGTAATTATTGTCATTGCCTGATCTAATATTAAGTTCATCTGCCACAAAAAGTAACAGTAACAACTTACTCCTTTAGGCTTGAAATGATGACAACCAGTTGGGGAATATCTGGGAAACATCCAAAAAACTCTCAATAACTCCATAAAATGATATTAATAATATTAGTACCATTTCACAAATTTTGAATTTGCTTCAGCGTAACAAAAAGGAAATGAATTTGCTGCCACTAGGGGGGTTTATCTCCCCACAATGCCTCAGGTGTCCTGTTATCTAGAAATAATGGACACCCTGACAGCCAATTAGAAAACAGTATTTCATTCCACCATGTGATAATAATAAATAACCTTGTGTGACAGTGAGGAACCCATTTTTCACCCATATGCAGTGTTTATGTGATGGGTGAAAGCAATATGCACAGAAATAGATGAAATGCAGAGCGGTATAAAAAAGTATGACCGCCATGCCCAGTACATTCTTTCCAGGAAAATAAATCATGCTCATCAATTTCTCTCTTTTTTGTCCCTTATTTTTTTGTATGAAAACGAGGTGTTTTTTTGTTAGAAACGACCCTTCATAAGTGTACTTTATCCATTTGTGTCATATATCACAAACTATCAAGTGATCAAGTGAAGTTTGATATGCAAAGGTCTGTGTGTGGTGTTGGTAGGGGTGCCATATCTGTCACTTCTTTATTGTGTCCACTTTAGCTATGTTTAAATGTATGTAGAGTTTGTATAATAAAACGCTTGAAGTGTAAAGTCACGTGATAATCCGAGCACCGAGATGACTCGCGGAGGATAATCAAACGCACGATAAGTATGCAATTTTTGACATTGATTACCAAAACTTGCATTGTAAGGGTTACTAAGAATTCTGATGATGTTTGTAATAATTATTGTCTTCATGTTAAGTCGTAGGCCTCGTGTGAACTGCTATGTATGGTGCAGAACAAATACTTGCAAAGACAAATTAATAAACTATCAATTTATTAATCTATCTTAGATGTGGATCCTAACCAAGACTTTTATGTTGTGTACAGTCGTCTGATTGATGGTTTGTGACAGAATAGACGTTCATTTGCAAATTAAATTATGGCTGTAAAATGAATATCTTTTTAAATTATTCAATTACCTATTGGTATTTTAAAGATTACATTTCAATGAAGATTAATATGCAATGAAATATGTGGACTGGAGCTGTGGCATTCAAGCTGAACTTCCATTTCACAGTCCACTTTAGTCTGTTTTTCCAAGGCAATCAGTTTCCTTGTTTTTTGTTTTTTTGTTTTTTATTGTTAGGTCTACTTATTGGATTTTATTGATATGTAAAAATAGGCTATCTATCTTTTATATATATATATATATATATATATATATATATATATATATATATATATATGGATTTTTGTAAACAGCTCTATTTGGGGCCTAAACCCCATTTAGACGAACCCAAATATGTTGAAAGCCGCACCATCAAGTTAAATGGAAAGCCTTGGCTGGCAGTCAACTGAACTGACAAGCAGTAACTGACTCTTTTATCTGTATAAGGAAGTTCAACTGGGAACAAATTAATTGTGTGTGCTTAAACTTTTTGCTTTTAAGCAATGTTGCAGGGCAACCACAAAACCAGTTCCATCTAATATGTTGGTTGATCTTCCTGGGAACAATTTTTTATGAGCATTGCCCAAAAGAAAGCAAGTTGTCACGCATGTCATCAGTACTGTTTTTGTAAGGAGTGGCTGTTAAACCATGCGACTTATACTGTTGAATTAAACTCATTACACTTCTTTAGTGAAAGTGAAAGTTTGGTGTAAATCACTGCACTGCACTCGATAGTTAGTGAAACGAAAGAGTTTGGAACAACATAGGCCGAACTCATCAGCAAACAAGCAGTTTACATTGAGGTCAATGAAATTTCTAATCTTACTTTCGGTTTCAAATGTTGTAGGCTCCTTTGACTGAATGTAAAGTACTTGTTTGCATTTTTGTTCATGTTCTGTCTATATTGTTCCAAATTCGTACGTTCCACTTGAAATCTAGTGCAGACAGCAGGGGAGTGCAACAGGGCAATGCTTAAATTACACTGAATCTTTGCTTAGTAAGTCTCGATACGATAGTCCACAGAATGTCCACAGAGTCAGAAGGAGAGTAGGCCTACATAATATCCATTAAAGTACGAATGTGGCTCAGTAACAGCATCTACCACAATAAACAAAAACTCAGATAAACACAGCTAGAAGGCAGTGTGTTGTTTAGATTTATGTTTAAATATCAAAATTATATTTCTATTTAAAAAAAAACAAAAAAAAAAAAAAACAAGCCAATGCAATGTTTCAGGACAACCACAAACCAGTTCCACCTGACATTTTGATCAGTTCAGTCTTCATGCAACAACAACAAACACAACTGAAACAATCTACTGCAGGAACTTTGCCTGAAGAAAAAAAAGTTGTCTGGATGGCACTCCTGAATTCCCACTGATACAATGTTTTTTTTTTTTTTTTTTTTTTTTTAAAGTAGACAATAGAAAACGAAAGAGTTTTGTTCACAGGTGACATTTTCACAAGGCTCATGTGAGTTTGTTGTTCAGGCATTCATGGTAGCTTGCAAAATGCTGTACATTTGCCAATTGCCAAGGGACCATAAGGGAAGTCGAAAGACCCTCTACTCACCTTGTGTAATGAGTCATTTGATCATAAAAGTCTTGCACAGTAATATGTGCATTATGGTACTTTCTATTTGTTTTAAACAATATGATATCTTTCACATGCCTCTTATTTTTAATCTTAATAAAACAATACTATTATTATTATTGCCATTTATACAATAGGCCTCCTAACTCCTGCAGCTGAGTTAACTTTCCAAACAGCGACTACAAGTTGTGAGTTGTTGGTGTTTGCACCGTTCAAACACATTGTGGTTTGTTGTGGCACCCTTCAAACACATGCAACAAACCTAAATAAAAGTACTAGGCTGAACTGTAAAGATAAAATACAGATTTGAGTGTCTGTGTGGAATGTCAGTATCAAACAAACAATTAAAAAGTAATCAGAGTAACATCATAGTACATTTTAAAAAAAATACTTTGTACCAGCTTCACTCTTCACTGTTTACGGAATTTTACTGTATACTGTTTCTCATTTAATCCCATGTTAGGAGATCCAAGAGAAAAAGAGCAAAGTGTAAAGAAAAGAACAGTTTGAAAATTTGATCTCTCTAAAATACCAGACCAGAAATAAGTGTCTGTGACCTCCTGATCACAGCATGTCTGCCAAAACATAGTGTGTTCTATAACCTTAGAATGCTGTGCAGTCTTCAGGAGTAACAATATACACAATATAGACCCAATATATATGATGATGTAAAACTTCATTTTTAGATATAATTGGTTTGTATTAATGACTGTTATATTTTCTATTGATCTATGAGGTATATTCTATGCCTTGTTGTTTTCTGCCAAGTTTTCAGCGAAGGCTTGCGTGTCAGACTAAGGGCTCCATCTGCTGGTAGTTTTTTTTTTTTTTTAACTACAAATTTGGCCCAAAAAATATCCAAATACAATCTACACACAGTAGCCTATGCGTGACTGGAGTGTCACTTTGTAAAACATACACATACAGCTACAAGTATTATTGTGATGCAAATTATTGAACAGAAAATAGGTTACACTGTATTAAGCCATACGGCTCAAGAATGTCATGGTTTTTCAAGTAGACTTCTGTTACACATAATGTTCTTTTGGAATGTGTCCCTAATTACGATAGATTTAAAAGCCTGGTAAAGTCGGCTCATTCCCCTTCATTCCCCATTATTATTTCTGTTGAGGAATATAGGAGATGCTTCTGAAAATTGGAATAGGCTGAAAGTGGCGAAGTATTTCGAACATGTGTATTAATTTTGACCATAAACCATAATCCTACATAATCCTTGTCCCTATCATATATTTAAATTCTCACAACCTGTCTTTCACACAAGCTCAGTGGATGTGAGTGCAGCCTATGTTACACAAGGCTTCGATGCATTTTTATTTCATTGGCCCTGCAATGAGCTCTTTTTTTTTTTTTTCTGAAATTACAAGAATTTACATCAGATTTATAATGTCAAATAGATTGCATTCCTCAATTCCTCACAGTCACCGGAATCCGGGTTGACAGTGGACAGTGCGGCTAGACGGTGCGCAATTCTAACGCGATTGGTTGATTAGGGCGAAACGTCATGCAGACCTACATCGGGCCTTAGGTGCAGCTGTTTCTCCATTTGCCATGAAAAACAACAGGCCTTTATCGCTTAAATCTCTAATATGTAACGGCAAGTGATACAATTTTTTTGTCTCCAGTGAATACAAACGTAAAAAATTGTCACAAAAACGTTGGCCCGTCCTTGCCTGAGATCGTTTAATGAACAAAATTGTCCCACCATCTAATCTGATCTGGGCTGAGAAATTTTCCAGCGTTTTAAGTAAGTTGCGATAACGTTATTGTGATATCTTTCCAACTAAACAATGCTGTTATAGGGTTAATTGTTGCCAGATTTTGAAAATGCTTCATGGATTTAGTAATTCTCCATTTGGTACAATTTGTGCACTCTTAAATTGTTTCATGAAAGTTTCACTGTGGATTACCCTTCACGTTATCAAAATGTTAACCTATTTTTGGAGTGATTAGGTAATGAATTGAATAGAATTTAGTAGGTAAAAAGCAGCGCATGAATGTAGGAAAGCGACTCCATAGTCCGTGCAATACGCGCAATGTAATTCAGAAAATGATTTCCACGACAGTCAGTTATGCTTACGTGCGCACGCATAGGCTATTTAATCTGTGATTATACAAAGACCCGTGCAACTAGGCTACATGGCATAGGCTGCAGAGACAAATTGTTTTCTGGGCTAGTTATTTGTCGCTGTTGATAAGCCTATCCCGTTACGGGCGTCCGTGATTGTGTTAAATGTAGATTTTAAGACTTATTATCTACCTACATGGATCTGCTTGTGCGTCAGCATGTTGCTCCAATTCAGCAAACTTTATCAATTAGGATATGTATTGACGTGATGCGTAATTTCTTTGAATGGAAAGAGACGTAGGCTAACCTACTTGGCTCCAACAACCTAACTGACAACTGGCTCAGTTGGCTACTGTGCTGGGGGAATGGTAACGTCGTCAAACAGGTTTGAGGAAGAGCGACTTCCATTTACTCCCATTTACGACAATGAGACCATGCCCTCTTTTTCCTAGTTTTCCCTGTATAAAATCTCTCATCTTAAAAGGACAATTTTCAACAAGTTGGCAGTTCCCTACAAGTTAGCTAGTCCTACTTCAAGAGCACAGTAACCTACTCTATGTTGGCACATACACTGGCATGCCGGGCAGTGTAGTATGTGCTATTAATAGAACGATCACTTGTACTACAGTATCAACTTTGGTATGAATTGAGGGGGGGGGGGTGAACTGGGAAAAAAAAAAAACTTTAATTTCTGGTTAAATTCATTTTCAAAAATTCTAGACCCAGACCCATCATTTAAACAACAACAACAACAACAACAACAACAACAACAACAAAAACATTTAGAAAATAGAGAGCAATTAGAATTGTTTTTGTTTTCAAGGTCTTCCATGATGGCTGAACTTAAATTTGCTGCCAAGATGGTGGACCTGATCAAACAGATCTTCACATTCTTGTACGAGACCCAACTCAAAGTCCACACGAAGCAAGTGGACAGACTGAAGACCCGACTCCAAATCCTAGAGAAGCATCTGCAGTCCATTGTGTGCTCTGAAGAAGAACCAGATCACCTAAAGCACATTCTGCTGAAGCTGCAGAATAACCTGGAGGAAGCACTAGAGTTGCTGAAGCACCTAGAGGGCATGGACTGGCTCAAACGTGTTATCGAGAAGGTCGCTGTGGACAGCAAGTTTGAGCGGCTAAATAAAGACATAACTGATTACATACAGTTACTTAGTCTTGCTTACACCACTGACTCCCACGCCAGAATTAAAACCCTTAATGCTGAGACGATGAACATATCTGAAGGTGAGGTCAAAGTCAAAACGAACTTTATTGTCAATCAAACTCTGCAACAGTACATTGCATTGGACTGAAATTGCGTTGATCAAAACTCCAAATGTACAAGAAGTAAAAATTTTGACATACAACTAATATAAATAACTGTATTAAGACATCACAATTCACTAGAACATAAATTGGAATTGATATCAAGATATCAAGCATAAGAGATATCATTAACAGTAGACAGTAACATAATATACATGATATACATCCGTTGGGTCCAATCAATTTAGTTATGAATTTCAGACTGGACGAGATGCAGATTCTATGCGCCTGGTGACAATGTGGCCTTGTGACCAGGATGTGACCTCAAAAGATGGTTGCCATTTATCTAATCAACGTTGCAACCAGTGCAAGTTCACTGTAAAAAAAGAAAAGTTAGCAGAACTTGAAATTTCAAAGTCAACCGATTTCACTGGTTTTCTCGAGTTAGAGAGCATAACTTTATTTTTCAAGTTGCTAGGACTCATTAAAGTAAGTAAACACTACTTACTTTAACTACACAGTCGTTTGTTCTACCAACTTAAAATTCCTTGTTATGCCAACTTGAAATTTCAAGTCAAGTGATTGGTCTTTGTACAAAAAAAGCTGTCCTTACTGATACATCTTCAGGTTGAGAGCGCATGGGGATTGAACCATCAACCTTAGAGTCCCAAGTCTGAAGCCCTATCCATTAATCTATGCATACCAGTAGCTTAAATTCTTCCTAAACAGTAATGCCATATTTTTCATATAATTTTAAAAAGCATACACTACAAAAGAAAAGTTTGCTGAACTTAAAATTCAAAGTTAACCAATTTCACTGGCTTTTTTAAAGTTAGTCCAACTTCAGAGTGCAGAACTTGATATTTCAAGTTGCCAGGACTCATTAAAGTAAGTAAACACTACTAATTGTTTGTTCTACCAACTTAAAAATCCTTGCTCTGCCAACATAAATATCTTTTTTTTTTTGAGAAACCAGTGATTGCTCTTAGTACCAAAAATGCTGTCCTTATCAACATATTTTCAAATAGTGAGCACATAGGGATTGAACCAACAACCTTATGATTTCAAGTCTGAAGCTCCAACCATTAGTCTATGTATGGCTTCATCTGTATATCTGCTCTAACCATAAAACCAAGGCTGATAGCCTGTGCATTTGGATGTGCATGGCATCCCTTTTAAATGCTTTTAAAAACAACTGTGATAACCATTCATACCAAAGCATTTTCTTTCTTAATTCTATGACACTGAAGAAATGAATTAAATAAGATTAATGTCAAGTTAGTTTTAATGGTCATTTGGAGTCACACTTCCTGGAGCTAAGCTCCCACTGGCTCTAGCGCAAGTCAACACTCTCATGACAGAGGTGTTTCAGAGTTACGTCCGAGAATTATGGGTACCAGTATTTGTCCATTTTAAATTCAAATATTGTCTTACTGTTCATTTTCAATTCAAATATTGTCTTACTGCTCAGTCCGGTTTCTCGAAAAGTAGGCAAGATTGAAACTGATGCCAAATTTAGGATAAAGTTTAGATTATTGGTTGATTTTCAGGGAAGAGCAAGGGTAACTGAGAAGCCCTTTCTTAAAAGACAAATGATGATTTCAAACTGGAATTCATAATCTTCAGCTGAGCTCAAAATTCATCATTTGATTGCTCCAGCAAAGGTATCACTGAAATTTGGACATGCTCCAAAAAATGTGTGCCTGAAGAAGTAAGTAAACTAATCTTAGTTGATTAGATTAATCTGAGGTTGCACACTTCCAAGTGCAACCTACTTTAAGCGGAGGTTGCACACTTCCTAGTGCAACCTAGCTTAAGCTGTGGTTGCACACTTCCTAGTGCAACCTATTAGTAAATATAAACACATTTTCAAATAAATGTGATTTTTGGTTAGCATTACAATCCAACCCTGATTGGAATGATTATATTCACAGAAAGCCTTACATAAGCAGTGTTTATTTTTAATAGAAACATCATGCCATTATCACATCTCCCAAACCTACTATCTTGAACGAAATATTTAGTTTGGTAAGATGATTATGATTTATCACTGATCTGAACACCTGCAGTTTTGATGTTCATTCATTGTCAGCAACAGCAATTTAAAAATCCAAACAAGCTTTACATTTTACCTTAGTGCTCATACCTACAAGGATAAGTAAATTGTGGATAGTCATCTCCATGATGGTGTGTCATAATAAATATAATTTTTAATACAAAGTGCAACACAGTACTCAAGTAGCATGATGGTTATACTGTGCAATTTATAGTGTTAACAATTGTTCATCTACTCACTGATTCTTCACAATTACATTTCAACATGGATAAACATGATCGAATTTATGTGGAAGGTGAGGGATTCTGGGACATGTCAATTTGACATCAAGGTAGCGGCAACTTAAGATGCTGTGTTCTGACTACTTATTTTAATGAGTCCTGGCAACTTGAAATATCAAGTTATGCACTCTGAAGTTGGACTAACTTAAAAAAGCCAGTGAAATGGGTTGACTTACAATTTTAAGTTCAGCAAACTTTTCTTTTTTAACAGTGTGTTAACTTACTTTAATGAGTTGGGCTAACTTAAAAAAGCCAGTGAAATCGGTTGACTTTGAAATTTCAAGTTCTGCTAACTTTTCTTTTTTTACAGTGTTTGAACGCAGTAATCATCTCATAACAACGCTCACCAGCATTGGTTAATGCAGCGACAGACTAACTTAAAACCGTGATACAAACTGATCTGTGGATTTTATGAACTGCACCAGTCCAGTCCTACTATCTACAGATGTGTCTGAATTTTCACTTCCACAAGTTTTTGAAAGTAACTATTTTCAGTGCCTGAAACCTCTATTTATATGTAAATAATAATGGGTGCAATAGAAATAACAAAAGTGTACTTTATATCCTGCCACATATAACCTGGGTCTTTGTCATTTCAGTTCTTCATTCTCTGAAGGATGACACAGAATGCATCAGAAAGGAGATTAAAGCTATAACTAAGAGTGACAAATCAGGTGAGGATTCGTACTAATCACTCATGTCTACACATACAAAATCTAGATATTGTGAAATGTAGGTATCTAAAATGCATGCATTTTCCTAGTCTGACAACCCCAAATTTTAGTTTTAGCTTAGCATAGGTGCTAGAATGTAAAGTAGCCCGATAGCAACTCTTTGGCTGCTGAGTAGTTGCCAGAATTTAACATTTTTAAAAGTTAAAAACTTCTGAAAAATTTAAAAGTTACTGTCAATCAATTTCCACTACTGAGGATTTGAGGTTAAGGGTAAATGTTTGTTTGTTTGTTTTGTCTTCCTTCAGAATGTCGGAAGATTGTGCTGCTTGGCAAAACTGGAGCTGGAAAGAGTGCAGTGGGAAACATCATTGTGAACAAAGACGTATTTAAATCTGGGTTTTGTGGTGATTCCATCACTAGAGAGTGTCAATCTGAAGAGACAGTTGTCAGTGAAACACTTGTGTATGTGATTGACACACCAGGGGTTTTTGATACAAAGTTGAAGAAAAAAGAAGTGAATAAATTAGTGAGCAAATCCATGGATCTCTGCTTGCAAGGGACCCATGCCTTCCTGCTTGTGTTCAAATTTGGCGACAGATTCACAGAAGAAGAAAAGAATGCAACAATATGGATGAAAGACAACTTTGGAAAAGGGGCTTTAGAATACACAATTATAACGTTCACTTGCACTACAGAGCTAAAGTCAGAAGATATCGAGAAGTACATTAATTCATGTCAGCCTTTGAAGACTCTGATCGATTCATGTCATGGAAGATATCACATCTGCAACATCCAGGAAAGGGTTGACAGTCAGATCTCACAGTTACTAGAAAAAGGTAAATGAAATAAGTTGTGCCAATAGAGGTGAGCTTTATTCCCTTAAAATGCATAAAATAGCACAAACACACATGAAAATAGAGGACATGATTGACTGTGGCCTGACAGTCACAGCTACTGCAGGGTCTATAGCAGCAGTAGCAGGTGCTGCAGCTCTTGGAGTAACTGAGTTGGCAGCCATTCCTATTGCAGCAGGAAGCACAATGATCGCGGGTGGAGCAATAAAGATGGCCTCAAAATGTATAAGGAAGAAACTAGAAAGCGATAAGATGAAAAAAATGTTTGAAGATAAAAAGACTGAGTAGTAATAGAGTTAATTTTTTATTTTATTTATTTACAACAGCAATATGATGTATTGTCTGCTTTTTTAGTTCTCTTAACTTGAATTAGTGGTAGAACAAGCAATTGTTTGTAAAGACAACAGCATTTGTTGGGTGAACACAAGAAAATGAATGCATAAGTCTGCCAGTGAATTTTCTTTGCAAAACTTCTTTTTTTACAGCCTGAATATAACCCATGGCTCTTTGACATACTCGCTGATACTCACTAATATATGAGATATATTGATACCGATGTTTAGAGTAAACACAGGTCTATAGTACAGGTTAATATACCACAAAAAATAAAATAATACACAGTGCATAAATGACGTCTGTCTGTGTGTCATTCTGTCTGTGTGTTTTTTCAACTTGAGTTTTTAGAAAGATGAACCAATGATTCCAAAGGTAGCGCATTCCACTATCATATGGTAAATATGTCCTGGGTGGGAATGGTCAGATTCACTTCATACCAGTCTAAGTGTGTGTCTGCTTGTGGCCGAGTCATGCTCCTATCTTTTAATCTTCTCCTTTAACTCCCTCCATTTTGCCCTCAACCTTGAGCCGGGATGGTCCACCTCTTCCCCACCGTCTTGGTTCTGTTCCCGATTCTTCACTTTCTGTGCAATGATTCCAGCACCAGCCCCTATACCCACGGCAGCTCCAGCCCCGACCGCAATCACCGGCACCACCACAGCGGAGGCGGCGACTAGCGCCACTCCTCCCACGACCGCAGCTCCTGCTCCCACTGCAGTCATGGCACCAAGCACACCCTCGATCACTTTCTGTTTTCTCCTTTCCTTTATCATCTTTTGCTGGGCCATTTCATAGTCTTTGTTGGTGTAGCATTTGCCTCCATTTTGTCTCACCATTTCCTTGACCTTATTGAGTAGCTCACCAATCTCAGCGTTGTTATTACCTTCGTTATCAAAAGCATGATATCTACCTCCACAGCTATTGATAACAGAAATTATTTCTTGGCAACCAACTATGTACTGGTCGACAGTTTTCTGCCCCAGACAGTCTGCGTGTGTGAAGAGGATGATTGTGTACAGGAGAGCTTCTTCGCCAAAGTTCTTCTCAATCCACTCAATGGCCTTCAGCTCCTCCTGAGTAAATCTGTTATCTAGTCTGATGACCAGTAGGAAGGCATGAGGCCCAGGAACAGACAACTCAATGCAGCGTCCCACTGCTTTTTCTAGCGAGGCTTCATCAAGTTCTGTGTCGTAGGTACCAGGGGTATCAATGACCTCAATAGACATGTCATTGACCTTGGCTGTGGACTTGTGGCATTCTTTAGTCACAGATTCAGGACTAAGGTCTGATTTAAAGGCCTCCTTCCCCAGGATCCTGTTTCCACTGGTGCTCTTTCCAGCTCCGGTTTTACCCAGAAGCACAATCTTCAGGGAGGCATCTGTAGCTATACAAAAAGGCATGATAATTTGGGAATTCAGTGAGGGCTCAAGATAAGTGTAGTACACTTCAGTTTCACAAGCAGGCAACAACATTGGGTTACACTTTATTTGAAGGTACCGTCATAGGACTGACATGACACTGTCATTAACTATGACATGACGTTGTCATGAATCTGTCATAAACTTTAAACACCTGTCATGACTTCTGTCATTAAGTGTCATCTGGTATTTGTCATGGGTTAGGGTTAGGGTATGTCAGAAGTCATGCCAGAAGTCATGACAGGTGTATAAAGTTTCTGACAAATTCATGACAATGTCATGTCATAGTTAATGACAGTGTCATGTTAGTCTTATGACGGTACCTTCAAATAAAGTATTACCCAACAGTGTTTTGCAGGGCCAAATTACACTCCATTGAAAATTGTTTTGTTTACATTATCAATCTCTGTTAAATAGGCTACTGTACAAGAAGAGTTCCATGGCATCTCATCTGGGTGTATACTGACGTACAGAGCTCAGTTTTGGAATGTGAAAACAAAAATACAATTTTCCCATCCAAATACAGCATTACGTATGTATTTTACTTCTCATTCGTTATTATTGATTAGATCAACTCTATCCGTTATGAGGGTCAAATTCTATCTGGACATGTTGGATGTGGTATGTCAAAACCTATGAATGAATGATATTTCGATGATATATGAATGAATTGTGCCCCCTACTGGACGAGTTGAATGTCTTCAGTCTTATATTTGTAGACTTTTGCTTGATGAGAATGTGTCCCAAATACTGTATCGGCTATTTAGTTATATATCAACACAATAATATATAAGAGTATATAAGAGTAACTTAAATGTAATGCAACAGTAATGTAACATTAAATATTGTAATGTAAGGGACTACTTTAAAATATCAGCAACAAGTAAAAAATAACGCATTACAGTTTTGCAGTAATAGTCCATGGGCCAGACAAGATATCGGTACCACTCAAGGTGGCAAAGGTTGCTTATAGTTTTTGAAAAGATACATGTCTGAAGTTAATATTTTTGTATGATAACACTTCTGGGGTCACAGCTAAATTAGGGTTATCAGCTGTTAAAGTTACACTCCCCCATTGAAAAAACACGTTTTTGACACAGGTGCATATCTGGCTATTGGCATTTGTTAAATACATATGTAGATATTTTATTATATTATGTTTGGTATCATTTTAAAGGGGACAATCTGAGCTTTCATTCAAGTCCTTTTGTGAACATTTTGGATAAGTACAGCCAGCCCTAGAGCTCTTCAAACGTTTAACCACACACATTTTCTTGCCATTTCCGCCTAAATCATCTTCAATCTTTTCATCCTATGGCACCAGGGAGCATCAGAAATACTAAATACAAACATAGCAATACTGGCATGGGTCTAAGGATTCAGAAAATGTATAATATACCCATGGTATTCCATTCTGAGGGGGTGATTTTCAGCCTTATATCAGGGATGGCGTTTTTTGAGGAAACTAGTTTTGCCAATTTTTGAGGTTTTGCCATAGGGTTTCCCATGCTATTGGTATCTGACTTTAATTTAAACTCAACCATCTTCTGAGTTGGATGATTGTTTTTGTTTATTTTACTATTGTTGGTCAGGTCAGTGCTATCTGACCACTTCTATTTGATACAATACTTCTACAAATGTATGCTTGTCTGTTTAAAACCATGGCACTTGGACATACAGTAACCTCTTGTCCAGACCAGGGTCAAACCTGAAACTTAAAAAGCCTCAGGACACTGACTATGGTCCTTTCCATGAATGGTTTGTTTGGTAAAGGAATTGTTGTTTAGAGTAGAGGTTGACCGATATGTTTTTTTTCATGACCGATGCCGATACCGATATATGGGTGTCAGGGTCAGCCGATGGCCGATTCATGTTGCAGATTTTTGGCACTGATTTTTAGAGCCGATAATTGCAAGATTCTGCAGATGGTCTGCCGTATTTATTTTAGTAGCTGCATAAATAGTTGCATAAAAAGCATAAACTCAAGCACAGGCTGCGCTACACCTGAAGTGCGCTCACTAATGTTTTAATATAATCGACAAAATAAATTTGAATATCGGACGATGCCGATAGGTTTAAAAATACTATACCCCCCCATTCGAATTACATACAAAATTGGTACATGACATTAACCATGATCTTGAGGATTTATTGCCACTACGATTTCAAAATAGATCAGAACTTGTCAGAGATCTGTTGTTACTGAAAGCGGAAGTTGTAGGCATGAGAGCCAGGTGAGAGAATACGTCATATCCAAACGGAAACCTATTTCAATTGCATTGGGTCAACAGTTGGCTTTCGCCCAGGCTAGGGGATTCTGGCTATTGAGATACGATTGGTAATTGGAGGTGATTAAATTCAACTAAAAGATTGGATCAGTATTCTCGTGCTGCAAGTTTGCTGATTGGTCAGGATGGGATGCATCCTGAGAGGACGAGGCCAATGGCCGGAATCCTAGACTGAGTATTGAAGTTAAGATGAGAATTGCGTAGGAAGGAAATGTAGCTCACAGCATGATGCGCCACTTCTCCGTTGGTGCTAACTCTGCATGTATGGAGTATCAATGATGGCAAGCTGGCCATTCATTGGATGCGTTCCCCACCTTAATGAGAGGTGGTGTTGGAGCTGCTTTCATGAAAGTGTGTACGTTCATGCAGTGTTGGGTAAGTTACTTTAGAAATGTAATGCGTTACAGTTACAAGTTACCCCTTTGAAATAGTAATTGTAGTGTAACTATTTTGATTACTTTAATAAAGTAATGTAACTAATTACATTTGATTACTTTTTGATTACATTTCGACATTTTTTAACTTTTTTTTTTTTTCAATCGTCAAGCAATTTTGAATTTTGGAATCCTGGCAATGTTAATGGTCACATAGTCCTATTATTCACCATTGACATTGCAAAAATTCTTTTTAACTCCCACAGAAGTGTCAGAATTCACTACGAGCAAATAGTTAAAATACTTGGTGAACATCACTGAATAAGCAGGTGTTTGTCTGAACATAACGTGCAGTGTGGCTTTTAGGCCTCTAGAGGGTGCCAAAGGCATGAAAATGGCTCCTTCCATCAATAAGACTGACAGACAGTGTTAAATGAATATGATAGAATGATACCTATTTGTGTGTGTGTCTGTGTGTTTAGACCTGTGTGTGTGTGTGTGTGTGTGTGTGTGTGTGTTCACTCACAGTATGGAGCGATCTTCCTCATCTTCTTCCAGACTTTGAATCTGATGTTCCCCAAGTGTCTGGACACATCAATCAGAGCCCCTGAAGTCAGTGTGTGATCTGGAACACTGGCCTTGACCCTGGAACACACACACACACACACACACACACACACACACACACACAGGGCCGGTTCTAGGCATAGACAAACGAGGCGGTCGCCTAGGGCACCAAATATCAGGGGGGCATCACAATACATTTCTTACTTTATTTCTTCAGTTTTTCTCTTATATTTTCAGAAAAGGGGGGCAAAACTCAAATCTGGCCTAGGGCACCAAAAAGGCTAGAACCGGCCCTGCACACACACACACACACACACACACACACACACACATTATCATTTATTCTCTCTCTCTCTCTCTCTCTCTCTCTCTCTCTCCTTGCCGCCTTCCATCCGATGAAAATTGAATGATGACAAACTGATTGGGGAGAACTTACCTTTGTTTAATGTCCTTGTATTTCTGTAACAGACCAAATCAAATAAAGTGTAAGTGCTCATAACCAGAACTGTTTGGACAAAGATGCTTGACTATAAAAGAGTTACTTTCCCTGAGATATGCTTAGGTTAGGTTACCAACAGCAGAATTTGATTGCAAAGGAATAATTTTTACAGATCTTTGCCAGGACGGGAAAGAGTTAACACTACCTTGGCCTGTATTTTATTTATGCAATAATGGGTAGTGGATGCACACATAGTGCATAACGTCAATGCATCAATCAACTGGACAAGCTCTGTCTACCTGCAAACACCTAAAGAACTCTGCACCTCACCTGAAGGAAGGTGGCATTTTCAGCTCCCATCTCCAGCTCAACGAGTTCAGCTCTCCTCTCCAGCATGGCAGCAGCTTCATCCATCTCCCCAATCTTCTTCATCAGCTTCCACCTCTTCCTCTCCTCTTCGCGCCTCAGGGTCGCTATCTGGGCCTCCTCTTCTTCTCGAAGGAACTGCTGGAGCTTCTCAAACTCCTCTTTATCTGTCTCTCTGTCTGTGCAGTCTGGGCCTGTCACAAGAGGAGGAAACGTGTGGAAGATTAGGAGTAGATGCTGAATGAATAATGAAAATTATGAGTAGATGCTGCAGATTGTGAAAGGAAACATTGGTGGCACAGAAATTAAAATCATGCTTCAACAGCATTCAGACTTGAGGTTGATAGCCTGTTCCATGCTAATTTTGAAAGCAACAGCTTTTTTAACATTTTGTAATAGGAGTAGAAGATTAAATACTAAGATGAATCACCTTTAAGGTCTTTTTGTAACCTTGTCTCACTGTAACCAAAGTGGAAACATTATTGTAATGCAGGTGCAAATGTATAACGCTGAGTATTAAATAAAGCATTCTGTAGTTTTGAAAACCAACCTTAATATGGGAAAGTGCCTCATCATAGAGGATCTTATCAATGTCCAGCTGATCTGACAGGGTTCTCATGATGGATCTGATGGTGTCCTGTAAAACCACATTTGGACAAATTTTATTTATGTATGCATTTAGCTGATGCTTTTATCCACAGCGACTTACATTTATCAATTTCTTCAGGGCCAGTCTCCCCTAGAGCAACTTAAGGTTACCGTAAGTGCCTTGCTCAAGGGGACAACGGTGGTAGCCGGGATTCGAACCCACAATTTCCAGTCTATTGGCTTTACTAGCCAGGCTCCTTATAGGAGAAACTCATAGGCTTGTAATGTGAATGTGAAATGTGAATATGTAATGTGAAATTTGGTAATACAAAAAATTATATGATGAATAGGATGATTCTAAGGGCCCAGCACAGACAGGGGGGCCCAGAGAAAATTTTAATATTAAAATCAATATTTGAGGGGCCCAAAAAATGTTATTGTCATAGGGCCCAAAATTTCTAGCAGTGCCCCTGGGATACTGTATATGAAAACACCACAATCTAACGGTTTCATTAATATACTGTATATCACAACACAATTTGGTGACAAATTTATACAAATAATTGGGGCAAATTATCACAATAACTGCTGATGACAATATTACACAACCCTATCAGAAGTGAAAATTACCAAAAGTGTTAAACCCACTCACCCTGCGCTGCTCTGCGGCCTTGCTGACGGAGCTGAATGTGTGTGTGTGATGCTCTTGAGACACACACTCCACACACACCAGCTGCTTGTCATCCTGACAGAAGAGCTGCAGCCTCTGAGAGTGTGTGGGACAAACGTCCTGAGACCTGCTGCTGCTGCTGCTGCTGCTGGGGAAAACCAGGAGAGGATATTCTGCCTTCGCCTGCAGAACTGTGGCACCAATAAACAGTAAATAATAAACAAACAACAAACAGTAAGTACAGTAACAGTAAGTAGCACAGATAGAAATGCTTCATCCCAGTAAAAACAATGATATGACCTCTCATGACACCCATACTTTTACATTTTAACTGCACACTTACTTAACACACACACACATGCACCCACACATAAAAACACACACACACACACACACACACACACACACACACACACACACACACACACACACACACACACACACACATAGTACATACAAACAAACAAGCTATACATTTACTCATGTACAGTATGTGAAAAGATCAGAATTCCACCATTTTCAGTCTCACTAAAAACATTTTTAAAAACAAATAGGCTATACACTTTAAAAAGCACTACAACACACACATAATAATATAAATAATTCTCTAACCATCTGCAAGGTCACACTTTTAAAAACATACCTACACTATAAAAAGTACTAAAACAATACACACATCCTACACAGAAACAGTATGCTTTCTCATAACGGTCTAACCATCTGCGAGGTCATGTGACTCCTCGTTGGATTGTCCGTGTTTCCTGATGGTCTCACAGAGGCTCCTGAGGGCCATGTTGGGAGGCATGACGTCCCTGTACTCTCTCTGCCTGCACAGGGGGCAGCGGCGGCCCTCTCTACCCCTCTCCCTCCAGCTCTCCTCCAGGCAGGAGCAGCAGAAGCTGTGGCCGCAGGAGAGGAGCAGCGGGTCTCTGAAGAGCCCCCGACACACGGGGCATGACAGGTCGTACTCAACAGAGGCCATTAGCGCCCTCTAGAGGGGGGAGGAGGGAGGGAGGGAACATGTGAATGTAGGTGTTCAATACACACACACACACACACAGAGAGAGAGAGGGAGAGAGACATACACACACACACACACACGGGCAAACACAAATACATACTATACATACAGTACATCACACATACACAATAGGGATTGTTTAGATTATATGGTCCATAATTCAGCAGCCTAATGTATATGTGTGTCTGTGTGTCTGTGTGTGTGTGTGTGTTATTGAGCCATGTTCCTTAATGGACAAACATGCATTGAGGGATTGAGGAAAGTATTTTCTTATTAAGGCTTCACTTGGCAGTCTTGTGTTTTCTTATGTGGATTTGTTTACTAATAGAGATCACTAATGACAATTTTTAAGAACTATACTGAGTGATAATACAATTTCAAATCTCAACCATGAGTTAGGTTGTCAATGACTTTTTTAACTGATGCACAGCTATAAATCTCAAATAAAGCATAATTCATAAGGCGCACACACACACACACACACACACACACACACACACACACACACACACACACACACACACACACACACACAGAGACACACACACACACACACACAGAAACAGAACACACACAAGTTTGGAAACTTTTCCAACTTACGCCTCTATTCTTTCTAAACTTTTCTTTCACATCCAGAGGGCCCATTTGAAACATGTCTTCATTTGCAGTTGTTCAGTCCATTATGCATTCACTTGTGTTGGTAGTTCATGTTCATAACAAACAGATATGTGACGCCTCTTGCCTTCACCAGCGTCTGTCTTCATCAAAGTCTGCCTTCCGTTCTTAGACGACTCATGTCGCCTCTAGGGAGAGTCTTGTACGACTTTATCAGGGGCCTGCAGGAGGCCAGTGTGTCCAGGAAAGATAAGACCGTATGCGGCTTGGCCTGCATATGCGTTATGAATTATGATACTGTGCAATTAGGACTCCCTTGAATGGTTGACTTCCTCCAACGCAATATTGACAACCAGTCACAACAAGGTGATTTGTCATTAATTTGACTATGTTGTGCACCACCACCAATGTACCATTGCCAGCATCTTTGCTTTCCTGCACATAAATATTTCTTTTTTATGCTCCATGCAGTATCATACTTGGAAATGGTGTATGCTGACATGCAGAAGCTAATCAATTCAATTCAATTTAATTTGTAGTGCGTCAAATACTGTATAATTTGTCAGGAGCACCCATGAGTAACAAGTAACAACACCCTTTTATTTGTAGTAGACAGGTCCAAGCTAATAAGATCTACAAAACTACACAATTTAAGAATGCAATGCAATCGTTCATCCTTTGCTTGAAACACCTGCATTAGCAAACAATCCATCAGACTAACATAATAATTTTTCTTAACTTTTTATAACTAATTTGTTATTAGTTTAAATATCTTTTGCGTACCTCTTGTCCCGTCTTTTTAAGTACCTGAAATGCACTAACCATCCACTTATAAGACTACACTGTTGCGCTTTTTAACTTTTGCATTTTTAATTCCCACTCCAGGTAAGGTAATTGCTGCTGTAGCTAGATTGCTAATCCTGGATAAAAGACTCTTATTAGATAAAAATGTAAATGTAAATAACAAATGCTTTGGAAAACTATAGCATCGTAAATCAATCGCCCAGACGAAGAAAGGTGGTATACACAAAGTTTCTTTGCTGAGGTACAAATTGTTTAATACAACTACCAAACTCGGTAACACTTTATTTTACAGTGTCACTGTTACAGTGTATTCATCCATGTAAGTACAGTGGTACAACCTGTGTTACAATATGTAATACCATGTACTAATCTTGTACTAACATTATGTATTTTTGTGTACTGTTGTTACATTGTAAAATGAAATATTTTTTAAAATACTTTGCCAAAGTGTTGATTTCCTGAAATTGATGAACTTGATGAAAATGAACTGAAATGACACCCAATAAGGCACCCTGATGCTGGAGTGGGTAAATCAACCCTCAGGACACCCTTATGTTGAGCAACTACTTTGAACACAGGGGCAGTATGTAACTAGCCTGATTGCCATGCTCTATGAGACTTTGGTCTGACCAAGAGCCCTCTGACGTATGTAACCCGAAAGGGAATTGCTTGAACAGGACTGAGAGCCTTTGGAGATGCTCAAAGTTGATTGGTTCTTGACCAAGGGGGGACAATTCCCCAATTCGCCAGGCTAGTGTGCAACAATGTAAATGTAACAGCTGTGTTGACACATCCCTGTTACTCTTTGATACAATGGAATAAACACATTAAAATAAGGCGTGCACCTACATATATATGAAATGTGTGTTTGGTTGTCTTAAAACAATCAGGCTGTTACGCCGCAAAGTACAGGTAACATCTGTGTTGGTACATCCCTGTTACGCTTTGATACAGTGGAATAAACACATTAAACATATGATATGTGTGTTTGGTCAGTGTCTTAAAACAAGTGGGCCTTTACATAGCATACATGTAACAACTGTGTTGGTACATCCCTGTTACTCTTTGATACAGTGGAATAAACACATTAAAATAAAGTGTACCAGACTACCCTAAGTGGAACTAAGCATGGTTAGTGCAAAGAAGGTACATTTCCATTTCATATTACAATGTAACAACGGTATGTAATTACACAAAAATACATAAAGTAAGTACAAAAGTAGTGAATGATATTACATGTCGTTACACAGGTTGTAACTGTATTTACATAGGTAAATACACTGTAACAGTGACACTGTAAAATAAAGTGTTTCATGAACCTGACAACTGACACACAATTTTTTGTTTAATTAGCAATTCTGCACACCTGACACTGAAGGTGGGCCTGGGGATTGACAAGGGGAGGGGGAGCGTGTAGTGCATTCTGGGAGTTGAAGCCTTTCACCCACATGAGGCAAAAAGTAATTCTCTGCCTTTTTTTGGTGAAAGTGGCTCCAACTTCAGCATTTATTTCTCAGATGATGTACATTTATGACCAAGTTTCAAAACACATTCATGTTTCGACTGGTGAAGTATTCATCCTGCATCCCTCAAATCCTACTCACACCCTTTATCCTTGGGGTCAATTTGACCCCAGCTAAATAAATCCTCAAAAAATAATAGCAATTTATATTGTTACCTGTTTTTTGTGACAGGCAGTTAGTTTGATGTCTAATAAACACAACCTAATGCCCAACAATAGAAAGCCACCCTCACACATACCTCATTGTGAACCTAGAATACATGGTGCGCGAATATAGCAAATTATAGTCTAAATATGGTCTAAAAATCCCCAAACTGCCTCAAAATGTGAAAGAACTATGATTTTAAGTGTTGTAATGGCTTTATATAACTTCTTAGCACATATTTGGTTTATCTGTAATAATTGGAATGAAAAACTTTTTTCTGTTATTAGCAATAATATGAAAAAAGTCACACGCATGGTCCTTTGGGGTCAATTTGACCCCAAACAGCCAATACCAATAAACAAAGACAGTTGCAAAGCTCAGATATTGTTTTATGTCTTAAATATAGCTGGCATCATATCTGATGGGCTGTGGGACCATTCTGACAACATTGGTAGCACTAGCTTAAGTTAGCTCAGTTAGCTAGGTAGCTTAATCAATCTAGGGTCAAATTGACCCCAAGGATCATCCGTGCATAAATTTTTTGTACAGGTCACTCAAAACATGTTATTGTACAAATTTCATGCTTAGCCTACTGTCCCCATCAAATGAGAAAAAGTCATGAAATATGAGGCCAAAAGAAAAAAGTTAAATATATATTTTATGATGATAAACATTGCTTTGGGGTCAAATTGACCCCAAGGATCACAGGAGGGTTAAGTGGAGGTAGATCAGGAGTTGTTTCATATCTCCATGGGGTAAGGCCAGCATTTTCTTTATTACATGGATGAATGTAACAGAGTAAAAAGAGAGCGGGTGACATGTTTTTGCTTGCCTTGGGAAGTTGTACCTGTTACCCTCTGGTAGGCATTATATTCCCAGCCAGTTCCTTAACATTATTCAACCTACTAGTTAATGCTCTTGTCACTCTTGTCTTTTCTTAAAGCTACAATGTGCTTCCAAATTTCTCCCATCTAATGTGTCAAAGTTAAAAGTACGTATCACACAATAGCCTATACAATGTGTACATATGATGCCACTCTGTTGTCTTTCCAGTCTCCTATTCTTTTCCTTAATTAAAAGACTCCCGTTCCAAATATTTGGAATTTTATAGTGGCAAACGCTACTGATAGCCACCTCAAAGACTGAATTGCGTACAACGCAGACTGAAATAGCGAATCGGCAGCTAACGTGAACAGAATGGATCATGTCAAAACGAAACCAAATCGATTAGGTTTCATTTTGACATGCCCTATTCTGTTAGTGTTAGCTGCCGTTACACAAACTCAGTCTACGTGACACGAAATTCGATCATTAAGGTGACTTACAATGACGCTTAGCACAATAAAACAGCAGGGCTGCTTGTTCACTCCGGATAATACCTTTAATACATTCATCGTATTTACTACAGTGGAAAACCTATAATTTAGCTACATTGTTAAAGGACAATACATCTTGATATCTTTGCACTTTATGTCTTGTGAGTTGTGATGTCCTATATACATCTCAGTTGTTTGTCTTAATTTTAACTGCACATTTGGAGCTTTGAGAAATGCAATTTCAGTCTGCGTGCAATGTACTGTTGCAGTGCTTAATTGACAATAAAGTTTGCTTTCAAAAGGCATTCAATTGAATTTATTTCAATCTCACAATTTCTTAAAAAATTGCATTGGATTTATTAGTACAATTGTACACAACAAACCTTCACCAACAGCAACATCATCTACACAAATCTCAATCCTTTTGCTGAGCAGAGGTGTCAAACGTAAAACATTCATCACTCAAGTAGAAGTATAGATACTAGGGTTTAAGAAGACTTTAGTTAAAATTGACATATCAACTCAAACTTGTTACTTAAGTAAAAGTATAAACGTATTAGTTTTAAAACTTAAAATGCAAAAGTAAAAATAAATAAGGCGCATCTAGGCAGGCCTTCAATTCTAGATACAGTGCAGCAAGTGCCTGGGAGGGCACAACAAATCTGAGTTGTGAAAAATCATCACAATAAGCTACTAGTAACGATAGCCTATATATAAAATATGTCTCAAGCATATTAATATGCAAAAAGCCATCAAAAAAGTAAAATAGAATGACACTGCTCTAGGAAAAAGGATAATCCTCTGAGTGGCCATCTCCAATCTCCTTCTGCTCCTCCGCCCCCACCTGCGAGTGGTCTGCTCAATCGCAAGTTTGTCCAACGTCAGAGTGAGGGGATGGCTTTGAGGACAGAAGCACACATCACACTTCAAATCCCTGGATCTTCAAGTATTTAAAAATTATTACAACCAGCGCTCTCATGTCCAGTTTCTTTTCCTCACGCTCACGCGCTACCCAAATTAAGAATGGGTTTCGCAGAACTGCATGCAACCTCTAATAGCGCCCCGTTTCAGGGCTGTGCCACTCTTCCCGAGCAAGCACATTCAGATAATTTTTTTTTTTTTTTTTCAAAATGTGTTTATTGGGTTTTCTTTTTCCAAGTAACAAACAGGCACAGCATAAGAAACAAGTCACAAGACAAAAACATTTAAAATAAAAAAAAACTAAAATAAAATAAATAAATAAAGAAAGAAAAAGCAAAAAATTGAAAAATAAAAAGAATTAAATTAAAAGAAACACTAGATGGCACTATATGGCACACTTAACGATACATAAGTGAGGAGAAATTAGACAGTGGGTTACTCAAGACACAATGGGTATGATTAGTCATGTTTGTTTTTTTTTTTGTTTGTTTGGTTTTTTTTTTTTCAGGGGTAATGACTTGAAGGTCACTTTAGAGCCCTAAGGAACTGAGGGCCCTTTACAAAGTCCATGAAAGAAGTCCACATTTCTTCAAACAGTGCATATTTTCCTTTCAGTGAATATGTTATTTTCTCCATGGCTATAACATGTACAATGTCCTCAAGCCAGCTTTTTGTAGTTGGTCTGTGTATAGATTTCCAACATTTTGCAATAGTCCGTCTGGCCTGTAGTAGACTTAAAGCAGTCATCTTTCTGTTAGCCCGGTTGGGAATAATGTCCTTTGGTATGAGTCCCAAAATGCACATTCTTGGGCACATAGGAAGAGTTACCTCTAATGTATTTGAGAGTATCTCAACAACCTCAGTCCAAAATTCTTGTACTTTTGAACAGGACCATAAGCAATGGAAAAGTGTCCCTTTATGTGTTTCACATTTTATACATACATCAGGAATATTACCACTGAAACGATTCAGAAGCTCTGGAGTAATATACAACCTCATTACCCATTTGTACTGTAACAGTTTGAAACCAGAATTAGATGTTTGTGTTTGTGACTGGTTACAAATGGTTTGCCATTCAGACACAGTAATCTCCTCCCTTAAGTCAGCACACCAAGCTAGTCTTTTGTCCTCAGATGATTCTGATGACCCAGATGACAAGATCCTATAAAAGATGGATATAAGTCTTCTCTGGTGTGGGCTTACCACAACATTTTCTACTTCTGAGAGGTCTGGTATTGAAAGCTTTTTTTGGGTCTTATGGATGAAGTCTCTAATTTGTAGGTATTTGAAGAAATGTTTGGCAGGTATGTAAAATTTTGATATCTTCAAATGACACGAGGACTTCTTCCTGAAAGAGATCTGCTACTTGGCCAATACCTTTGTCTGCCCATAGTTTAAATCCCTTGTCCTTTGTCCCTGGATGAAAGACATTGTTTCCCCAAATGGGAGTGAACTGTGATAGACTAAGGGGAAACTTTAGGTAGTTATGAACTTCATGCCATACATGAATGGAGTTGGAAACAAAAGGGTTACCTGTAGATTTCTTCAGTTTATCTAGCTTATCTGAATAAAGATACATATGAAGAGGTAAGCTCGTTGAAGTTTCTCTTTCCATTTTCACCCATGAGAGGAATGAACTAGACCTAAACCAGAAAGAGGTTGTCCAAAGCTGACATGCCCAGTAGTACCACTTGAGGTTGGGGAGTTTCAACCCTCCCCTATCATATGGCAGATAGAGTAGGGAGAGGCGTAATCTTGCTCGCCTGTTGCTCCATATGAAGTTTCTGAAGATTTTAGTCATATTAGGGAAGAAGTTTGTTGGTGGTGGAAGTGGAATACATTGGAATAAGTAAAGGAATTTGGGTAGGACATTCATTTTGAGGATATTAATCCTGCCAACCATTGAAATTGGCATTGTTGTCCACCTATTAATAAGTTCAGTCACTGCTGATATTACTGGGCTATAGTTAGTGTCTACAATGTCCTCTATCAAAGGAGTGATCTTGATCCCCAAATAAGTGAAGTTTGATGTATTTTTAAATGTGGTTTGTATAGGGGGGCAACTTCTCTCTGACTGTCTCAGAAAGAGGATATTTGATTTGGTTTCATTCACTTTATATCCTGACAATGATCCAAAAGTATTTATTAATCCAAGAAGATTTGGAATAGAGCTCTTAAGCTGAGTTAAAAACAAAACTATGTCATCTGCAAAAAGTCCTATTTTATTCTCTAGATTCCCAATTCTGATACCAGTTATACTGCTATTTTGCCTAATTGCTATAGCAAGTGGCTCAATTGCCAATGCAAACAGAAGGGGTGAAAGGGGACACCCCTGTCTGGTCCCTCGCTGGAGTTTAAAGGGTTGGGAGGTTACAAAGTTTGTTGTGACTGATGCACTGGGAGAGTGATATAACAATTTCACGCATTTACAGAAGTATTCCCCAAACCCAAATCGCTGAAGCACTTCAAAAAGATAATTATGCTCCACCCTATCGAACGCTTTTTCAGCGTCCAGGGCGACAATAGCGGTGTCTGGGTTTTCCCTCTTCACCTCTATTATGTTTAATAGCCTTCGAATATTATGGAAACCTTGACGACCCTTTATGAAACCATTTTGGTCAAGGGAGATCAGAGAGGGAAGATGGTTTTCAAGACGTCTTGCAAACACCTTTGCTACTATCTTAGCGTCGGAGTTTATCAAAGATATAGGGCGGTATGACCCGCATTTCTCAGGGGGTTTATCTGGTTTTAAAATCAGTGCTATTAAGGCATTAGATAAAGAGGGTGGCAGCTGATCTGCTTCGATTGATTCAGTTAGCATATCAAAGAGAGAAGGCACAAGCATCTCCTTAAAGCGTTTGTAGATATCAATGGGAAGTCCTGAAGGACCTGATGCCTTCCCTCCACTCATATGGGACAGCGCTTCAAACAATTCTTCCTTTGTGATGGGAGAGTCTAGCTCCTCTTTTACCTTTTCCTCTAATGTTGGTATGGAAAGCTGATCCAAAAAGGGGTATAGGTCATTAATATCTGGAGATTCTGATGTATAAAGGTTCATATAATATTCTTGAAAAGCTTTGTTGATTTCTGTCGGATTAGTTGTTGTTCCACTTTCTGTTTCAATCTCGGAGATAGCCCTTTCATTTTGTAGTGTTTTTATCCGCCATGCCAGTAATTTACCCGCTGATTCCCCCTGATCATAGTAGGACTGCTTTAGCCTAGTGATACTGTTTAAAGCCTTACTTGCTGTCAGATCATTATATTTAGCCCTTAATTCTGAGAGTTTTTGTACATTCTCTGGTGTATTATCATTTGAGAGCTCCCTTTCTTGTTCTTTAATATCTCTCTCAAGTTCTGTCATTAGAAGATGCTTCTTATTTGTATTGCTACTAGTGTAAGAAATCATTACACCTCTTATATATGCTTTAAAGGCTTCCCATTTAGTAGAAGCTGAGGTTTCATCTGTATTCGTTGCAAAGAAAAACTCAATATTTTTTTCCACACAAAACAGAAAATCCTGATCCTGGAGCCACCTTGGACTAAGCCTCCAAACTGTTTTGCCTCTGGAGTGTGGAGTAAGTCGGTAAAGCAAAAACAGAAGGGCATGATCTGAAATGACTATGCCTTTGTGCCCACAGTCCAGGACATTGGACTCCAGTGTCCTAGAGATCAAAAAATAGTCTATGCGTGATTGTGTCTGATGTGTGTTTGAGTGGCATGAATATTCTAGTGTGGTGGGATTTCTAATTCTCCAGATGTCACAAAGATGTAGCTCTGAAATGAAGTTGCCTATCACCTTTCGGGTCTTTGTATGGGAGGAGTCATTTCTTGTTGAGCGGTCAAGAAGGGGATTCAGAGCACAATTAAAGTCTCCACCCATAATTATTTCACCTCTCAAAGAGGAAATGGTCATGAAGAGATTATTAAAGAATGTGGCATCATCATTGTTGGGCCCATAAACGTTTACAAAAATAATTTCTTGATTCAAAAGACTTCCCCCAACCACAACAAATCTGCCTGCAGGATCTTGGAGAAATTTGTGAATCCTAAAGGGCACAGATTTATGAATAAGGATTGCTACTCCTCTCGCCTGTGAGGAGCAGCAAGAAGCTAGAACTTGCCCAGGCCATCTCTTCCTTATACGTACAATCTCGTCTGACATTAAATGTGTTTCTTGGAGAAATACGATTTTAGTTTGGAGGTGTTTAAGTCTGGTCAATATTTGCTTGATTTTAACTAACTTTCTCATACCCCTGACATTCCATGAAGTAATATTTAGAAAAGGAGCATTACTCATAACCCAGTCCAAGAAATATTATAGTTACATCTTCAACTCCTCTTTTACCAAAGGAAATTGCAGTGCCAATAAAACATAGAAAATGGAGAAAAGAAAAAAAAACATCAAATGTCCCCTCTCTAGAACGGAGAAGGAGCTCTCCTAAATCCCTGTGCCCCCTAAATGCACAGACCCTACTCACACTGCAAAACACTGAAATTCCAGTTAACATGCATTGATCCTTACCTAAGGAGCAAATGCTCAACATTAACAAACTTCGAAGGGACCCACGTCCGGCAGAAATTATGAAATATAACAAAGAAACAATAAGTAAACCCCATAAGAACAGGAAACAAAAGGGGCCAGCTAAAATACAGAGATTATATTTTAGCAAATAAAGTTTCGTCAGAGTCGATCATTTACATTTGATCCAAATGTGCTTGTGAAATCTAACCAGACCCACTCACGTCAGTGTCCTGATCAGCCTGAGACCGTTCCGTCTCGATCTTGCGTATGAAGGTTTCGACTTCTGTTGGAGTGTGAAAAGTGAGCAGTTTCCCCTTGTGATAAATCCTCATCTTTGCAGGGAATTGTAATCCAAACTCAATTTCCAAATTATGCAGTCGGGTTTTTACACCATCGAACAGTCTCCTCTGCTGTTGGATCTCTGGCGACAGGTCCGGGAAAAACATTACACGATTCTCCTCAAACTGTAGTAATTTCTTCTTGCGAGCCGCCTTCATCACTCGGTCTCTGTCGGTCAACCAGCGGAATTTCACGAGAATCGCCCGTGGAGTAGGTTTTTGGTTTGGCTTAGCAGCTTTAGAAGCGGCTGGTTTGGGGAGTCTGAAAGCTTGGTCGATGTAAAGTGGAGTCGGGAAATTTTCTTGACCAAGGAGGTCGGGTATCCAGTTGTTGAGGAAGGATATTAAGTCACCTGCCTCTGAGTTTTCTGGCAAGCCCACCAGCCTCAGGTTTAGGCGGCGCTGGCAGTTTTCAATGTGCTCCACTGACCTGGTGAGGGCTAGCATCTTAGTCTGAGTGGTAGCAGAGGCGTTTGCTAGATCATTCAACTGGTCTTCGGCGGAGCTTATACGCGATTCTGCACCATTTAGTCTCTCAGAGAAAGAGTCTATTGATTCTTTGATCTCGTGGTTTGAAGCGACAACTTCTTTGAGTTGGGCGGTGAAGTCTTTTCGAAGAGCATGGATAGCTGCTAAAATTCCCTCATCCCTAGCTTCTGTTTCTGGAGCTTCAGCTAACATTAGCCCCTGCGCCAACTTCAAAGCACTCACTCTCTTCACTTTCTTCGAACTAGTTTTAAGCAACATGGATCCTGGATATGTTGCACGTATTCATGAGTCGACTGAGACTTATTTCTAAAAGAAATAAACGGATTTACATATAAATTCAAACATTTTCGCCGGAGCACATGGGTTTTGCGACCTCTCACGTCCACGTCATAACCGG
>JAODXP020000015.1:318315-385815 GCA_027497455.2 Sardinella longiceps
CAAACATTTCATAACACAAATATGTCATGTCCATAACGCTGGTTTCCCAAAAATAACACCTATTAAAACCAATTTCTTTTACATTTACATTTAAATCAAATATTTTTCTGTGTTCTCTCAGGTGTTCTGTTGGGTATGAATAGAATAATATTTATGCTTCTCTGTAAACTTCACAGACTTCATAGGAAAAAACTGTAATCTCCCAAAATAGCTTGTCCATTTTTTTCACATCCCTAACACAAAGGCTCATGTTCTCATGATTTAAATTGTTATATGAACTTTCTGTGTTCACTTGTATTCGGCCATGGACATGAACAAATTGTGAACTACAGCTGGGTTTGCAGAGGTTAAGTGGCATTTGTTTTTATCAATAATGCATGCAAATGTCACGTCCATAACGCTGGAATTGTCCATAATTGTATAATTATTACATACTGTGTCAAGCTAAGGTCTCCTCTAACCTGCTCCTCATCTCTCTCCTTCACACGTCAAGATGACACCTAGGCCACTATTTACTCCAGCCAGTGCTGCTTTACTGTAGGCAAATATGTGTTGATATTGTTGATGATAATGCTTTTTGTTTTTGTTTTACAGTGAATTAAACATTGCCATTTAGGCTCAAAGGCAGAGCCCGTCAGCGTTGAAGGATGCTGTTCAGTCCTCTTCTTGTAGCACTCCAAAGACCTTTGAGTTTCTCAACCCATTGGCACAAGTCTTGCCAAGTCCACTCTCATGCACTCATCTTGACTCCTCTAACAACATTTCACATTTCAGTGACCTGGGATTACCCCACATAATTGGTCATTCAGTCAACAGTTTCAAACAGAACATCAACAATTGAGGAACAGAATGTGAGGATCATTATTGCAACTAAAGCTTTTTTTCTGTCCAATTCATACAAAATTGGCAGTTTCACAGGTCATTTCCCAAAGGCATCAGCATGTATCTATTAAGTACTGAGGAAGGGGAAAAGTGTAAACACAGATATTTGGTTCACTCTTTGCCTAACAAGAAAGTAGAAGGATGTCTACTCGCCAATTTCCACAAATTGGTATGTTTTTATTTGTTATATTTTAAATTATAATAACAGAATTTCTTTCCTAGATGGAAAAAAATATATATTCAATGTGTAATATCAATTCCACTGTTTGCAGAGGATGATATCAATGCATTACTGTAAAATGCATGATTAGGAAATGCTTAACATTTTGCCTTCACATTGTATAATATCTAATTGGCATTGCTTAGCATTGCATAGCACAACGTGTAAATTCATTCTTTTCAGTTAATTTTCTCAAACTATTGTTGTTCAACAACAGAGTAAAAACCTCACAGATTTAATTGTTATTCATAATTATGCAAAAGGAGTAATTAATTTTGGGAAACACACACATCACTCCATCCTCGTTTCTTCTTGATAATACAGTATAATCATTATTATCAGGCTGATGTTGCATAAGAACAAAACATAATAAAAAAAACAATATAGAGACCTAATATACATTTCAACAATATTTTGATTAATTGTTAATTGAGTTTATTCATGGAATTCATGAATTTTAAGGGTTTGTTCTTGCTTTATCTGCAGAATCATGAGTCAGGAAAGGTCCACTAGGCCTTTGAAAGTGTCTTATTGTAGGACTACTATATTTACAGTTGTCTTATGTCTTAGGCATCTGCAGTTGTCTTATGTCTTATTGCACTGTATCTACAGTTGCTCTATCAGCCCATCTGTATCTTTCGTCTATGACAGGTAAGGATTCACAACAGATGTCAACACAATATAGACTGTTGTGCCCACACACTGCTTTTACTCATATAGATTTAATATGCAACGTTTCAACCCCTCTGGGTCTTCCACAGTTGGATCAATACGTTGCACATTACAGTAAGTCTATGGGAGTAAAAGCAGTGTGTGGGCCCAACAAGTTGGGATGTGCAAAGTACCAGTAGCCTACCGTTCTATGTGAACTCATACAAATACAAAATATGAATGACAAATTATTTGAACGCTTAATGACGTTATAACCACAATTTGGTTGAAATTGTGATGCCCTATTTCTCCCTCTCACACATTGATTAACTAAGGAATAGTCAATCAGAGTCAATCAACCCTAGAAAGAGGGAGAGAGAGAGAGAGAGAGAGCGAGAGAGAGTAGTTAAACAAACTGATGATGGTCAGCTCAGCAGCTGACTTGGTTGCTGACTTGAATTGCTTTACATGTAGGCAAGTTGATTCAGAAGGGACCCCTTTGGTCCATTTCTTTAAGCTCATAGGGTGGTATTCTCCCCGTTGCTTAGTGCAGGCTTAGATGCATGGAGCTCAGCACTTTTTGGGACTTAAGCACCTGGGAGAATACTGGCCATAGTGACCAACATAGTATAGGCCTACAATCAAGATTTATTTGGATAGTAAAGCTGCAGTTGTTTAAAAGATTTCATGACATGAAAGAATTTGGTAGCACTTTATAATAACCATCCTCTATAAATGCTTATTAAATAGCTCATTAACATCAGTAAGTACATGTAATTGTATAACTGTTAATAGATAACAGTTAACAGTTAGGTAAACAGTAGTTAACAGGAATTTTACGGCATAGTTATTTAGTTAGTAAGTTAGTTTACAGTTTGTTATGGCTGAATGATAAAATGGAAAAACCTGATGGAATTAAATCATCTAACTTTCCAATTAATTTCGGAAGTGTAAAGGGGCTTGTTTCATTACACATGCAAACATCTAATAACTACTCACACTTTATGTTCATGTTTTCCAGCCATAGTTTTCCTGTCTGTCCCTCTACAAGCAGGTAAGTTCCATGTAAGGTATCATACAGTACATACTGTACCTTAGGTATGTCTATATGCTTATTAGCTGGCAGATATTCATTATATAATAATGTCTGAGATGATATTATTGTTCGTGTAGAGTAGGTGTTAACCAAGTTTTTAATGTGTCAGTGTAACAGTGCCATGCACTCATTGTGCTATGCGTTCATTAAGTGTGATACCAGATGAACAATTTCTCAAATATCTTTTAAAAAATAAATTCCTTTTGTAACAGTTCCACAGGTCAGGCTGGTTGGTGGAAGGTCTAACTGCTCAGGTAGAGTGGAGCTCTACCACAATGGCCAGTGGGGCACTGTGTGTGATGATAGCTGGGACATCAGTGATGCTCAGGTGGTGTGCAGACAGCTGGGGTGTGGTAGTGCTACTTCTGCCCCCAAGAAAGCCCACTTTGGCAGGGGGACTGGAAAGATCTGGTTGGATGGGGTTGACTGCTCTGGTTCTGAAGGATCCCTTACTGAGTGTTCCCATAATGGCCTTGGAATACATGACTGTCACCATGGTGAAGATGCTGGAGTGGTGTGCTCAAGTGAGTTAAAGTTAAGTCCTTCCCTCTCCATGTGGAGAATCTGTCCGACAGCGCCAATGTAAGTGTCCCTAACTCGAAGCCACATGGCTGCACAGGGCAGTATGAAAACAGTAGGAAAACAGTTAGTCTTCTGGTCCATGTGTTATATTAACCCACTCTAGATATTGGAGCCGTAGCCTAGAGTCAGTAGGTACCGTGGCAAAAAGTATAAAGTAAGTCTTAGTTAGTAGCCTAAGTAAGTATGTAAGCAAAAAGTAGTACTGTAGATGCCGGCTGCACTCACAGCAGAAGCCTCATATTAGGTGAGGTGAGCTATACTACAAACATTCGCACTCAGTATCATGTTTTAACACAATTTAAGCGATTTCATTTCACACAGAAATTCTCCTTTAAAGCACTTTCATCGCCCACTTTTGCAGTTACAAAAGCACCTGTTCACTGCTCCCTGCTAATCAAAATGAGACCTAGTTAATGTATAAAAGCACTTAATCTTTTCATTCTGCAATACAGAGCCAAAATGTCAATTGTCAGTGATGAACACAATATAATATAATATAATATAATATAATGTAATACTTGCAGTGTTGGGTAAGTTACTTTAGAAATGTAATGCGCTACAGTTACAAGTTACCCCTTTGAAATAGTAATTGTAGTGTAACTATTTTGATTACTTTAATAAAGTAATGTAACTAATTACATTTGATTACTTTTTGATTACATTTCGACGTTTTTGAAAAAAAAAAACAATTTTTTTCAATCGTCAAGCAATTTTGAGTTTTTGAATCCTGGCAATGTTAACTGTCACATAGTCCTATTCACCATTGACATTGCAAAAATTATTTTTAACTCCCACAGAAGTGTCAGAATTCACTACGAGCAAATAGTTAAAATACTTGTTGAACATCACTGAATAATCAGGTGTTTGCTCATAAAGTATGTGTGCACCTGATCAATAGAGCTCATTTTTATATCCGGCAATGGGCTACAGGCCTATGTTGCAGTTTCTGTCTGACAGTCAGGCCTCCTTGCTACTGAAACTTAGACCGCTGTAGATGCAGGTAACAAGTGAGTAGTGTTGCCAACATGACAGTAGAAACAATTATAATAGCATAGAGTATTTTAGCTGTAGTATAGTGACATTTAGTTGTAAATAGAGGATGTTGTATTTACATGAAGCACACTTAGCCAATGCTTCTGCAGATGATATTGGGATCATGTAACTAAAATTGTAATTCTGAATATTTCTTGAAGTAACTGTAATTCAATTACACATTTTTTCAAAGTAACTGTAATTGATTACTGTTAATTTTATTTTGTAATTAAATTACGTAATTCCGTTACATGTAACTCGTTACTCCCCAACACTGAATACTTGATGAGTATTGGGTTCATAAAGTGTTACCCAAAGATCTTTATTAGTTGAGTGGATTTAGTGGAAACAAAGCTAAAATTCTCTCTATCTCTTTTCACAAGCCATACCTTTAACTTCTCATAGGAGATGTTCTTAGGCTCGTCGGTGGAAGTTCCAACTGCTCAGGTAGAGTGGAGGTCTACAATGGCGAGTGGGGAACTGTATGTGATGATGGCTGGGACATGACTGATGCCCAGGTGGTGTGCAGACAGCTGGGGTGTGGTAGTGCCGTCTCTGCTCCTATAAAGGCCCACTTTGGCCCAGGGACTGGGAGGATCTGGATGGATGATGTCGGCTGCTCTGGTTCTGAAGTATCCCTTGCAGAGTGCTCCCATACTGGCTCAGCATCACAAAACTGTGGGCACAGAGAAGATGCTGGCGTAGTGTGCTCAGGTTAGTGCCTCACAGCGTACTTGCTGTGTTCAGACCAGCAAGCCCAATAGCCCATTGCCAGTGTCAATTCCCGCACCAGTTACAGCAGGGACCGAGGTGCTTACCCAAGAACGAACTGTGCTCATACCAATTTTACGAAGCAGTGACGTATTATCCACACAGGACGTTGGTTTGCCACAAAAACAGACAGTTTTGCATATACTTTTTATAATGCTGCTGCCTAACTTCTTCTATAAATCTGTGGACATCCCAAATATTAATCAAATGTCTCAATCACCAAACAATGCACAAACTCGTTTCCACTTTATTTCTCTCATTTGCCACACTTGTTTCCTCGAATTGTTTATTCTCTGCTTTGACCCCGAATTAAGCTAGTGACGTTCAAATGTATAGTTTGACCATGACTGATGATAGACCCTCGGCTACGACAGCTACAACCAACCAAGTCACATGTTATGAGGGTATTATGAGGGTTTTATGAGCAACTTACAAGCTGATTCAAACAATGCTAAGCTGGATCCCTGCCCTGAGAGAACGTTGGCTAAATACCACAATTTCTGAATACAACCTAGAGCGTTGTGATTGGATAGACACCACTGATGTCTGAATACAACCTAGAGCGTTGTGATTGGATAGACACCACCAATGTCTGAGTACAACCTATGGCTCATAGATAGACATACTCGCTGTTCAATTTGCTACCGCAAGATTATTCTTTCAAGCCAATATCATGTGTAGACATCCGGAAGGTTCCCCTCGGAAGTTAAGTACCATTACAGCTTGGAATGCAGCCATGGCCTACTGTTTAGGTTCCTAGCAAATTTGTATTAGTTAATGATTGGGTTAAAGGAGAATGCTGGTGTGATGAGGACTTCAAGTATATTGCAACATCATTAAAAGTTTGAGCGTTTGCCAGGGAGCAGAACTTTGAAACGTCAGTACAGACCGGAAAAAAACGCTTGCCAGTTGTAGTTTCCGGGTGCATATTGCTAGGTGATAAGTAGTTAAGTTTTCAATGCCTCATCTTTACATGTTGGAAGTGTCATACTGTCAGCGAAGTGTGGGGCTACTTTGAGCCTTTAAAATTTCCCTCTTGGGGTCAGAAGACTTTTATGTTTCATATTATGTAAAACTTTTTATGGAATTTTAATGCAAGTGGGCTATTAATTGTCTTCCTCAGAAGTGTGTCCATTATTTAGTTCTGTGTATAGGTGATGAATATGACTGAAAATTCCCCCGCAGATCCTAGACCACCAAGTCCAACACAGGCCTTGTCTGGGCCAGAACTGGCCGCTAGAATGACCATTGGAACCAGGGTCATGAGAGGTCAACACTGGAAGTGGGGAAATCAGGTATTTTTACCAGCAGTGTGTGTCTTTGTGTGTGCAAGACTTTGAATATCTACTCAAGATACTGTGTATAGTATACTGCACTTGGGTGTGCATGGATATTGTTAGATATTTTGTGTGTGTGTGTGTGTGTGTGTGTGTGTGTGTGAGGATGCGTGTTATGTTTTGGTTTGTGTGTGTGTTTGTCTATGTGTGTGTGTGTCTATGTGTGTATTTGCCCCATATTTCAGGATGGCACCCCTCCTGGTCCTGGCAGTGTGATTGGTGAACTGAGTGACAGTGGCTGGATTCGGGTGAGGTGGGACGCTGGTGGTGAAAATGTCTACCGCATGGGCAAAGATGGCAAATACGACCTCAAGCTGGCAGAGTTGCTGCCATCCACACCACGTCCCACACAGCTGGGTCCCAGGGTCTTGTCTGGTCCAGAACTGGCTGCCATGATGAAGATTGGAACCAGGGTCATGAGAGGTCAAGACTGGAAGTGGGGAGATCAGGTACATGACCAGACAGTGCAGTGTGTGCATCTGTGTGCGGTGTTTATGGATTAGTTTTCAGAAAAGCAAAAGGTCCCAGGCACTCATGAGTATAACACAGGAAGAAGGGAATAAATTAAAAAGCCTTTATTAGAAATGGCTACTCATAAAAAAAATGGCAACATGTTTCGACCACCAAGTGGTCTTCATCAGGGCAAAACAAGGACAAAGAGAATGATCGCAGGTTAAAAAAGTTACACCACACCCCTGTACTGGTTCACTGCCAATGCAATCAGGAGGGTAAGGCACACCTTCATAAGAAAGGGGGGGTAGGCGTGTGTAATTCTGACAGCCGATAGGAGGGGTAAAATTTCATCCCCTCCCGAAACCCAAGCCTCAGAGAGAGAAATGCCTGCTGTGGATCAAACAATGTGGACGACGACCCCCCCCCCCCCCATCAGCTGAATGTCAGCAACATAAACAGAAGCACCTACGTTTGTTCCAAGGTAGCTAAGAAGCTATATTAATGTCGCTAAAATCCGCCCACTGCATCGAAAAAGTGAGAAAACCCCTGCTTCAAATACGATTCAGTTTTACCACCTGTCATGTTTGCGTAGCGCCAACTGTGTAGATAATAGAACACATACATATAGCTGGAATGAACCTGTCTTAGCATAACTGTTGTAAGTTTATTTTCGCTGATGTTTCTCAATGTCATTGCAGCATTTTGTTGATGGGCAACCCACACCTGAAAACCCGAATCCAGTCGCAGCTATAGCCTACCGGTGCCTCTATCCGGAACTCATTTGTCTGGCTACAAACACGACATGTAATGTCGTGGATGTAGCCTTCATAAGCATATTGCAGACCCTTTTACCTGCTTCGATCTGAGATCTTGTCGTTTTTCCAAAAATTGCTTGTGATTTCTTTGGGTAAAGCCGAAATTGACACGGTTGAAAACATGTTGCCACGCCATTCATACCAATGCTGAGAACCTGGGCGACGTGAAAGCTTGACTGATATTCACCTTTTGCAGCCCCGCCCCTTTTTGTCTTCCGCGTTTGCCCTCTGATTGTCTTGAAACTTCTATTAGACGCTGCCTCTCATTCAAATCAATGTAATTTTCATGAAATATCACGATCACAAAACTCCTTATTGTAGCCGTAGAAACACCGTTTTTACTGCTGAAAACATAATTTTTCATATGGCGACGAACTGTTCTAACTTTATTGATGGATATAGTGAGCACAACTTCCTAAGAAGACCACTTAAATTAGACCATTAAAACACCAAATATCACAACGCTAAGTCAATGCGTTGCTAGACCGGATGTTGAATGACAATCGTCATGGCAGCGCCCATGTTTACCCGCGGAATAAGAGGAATAGCAAGGTGTTGCTAAGGTGGGAGGAGTTTGCAGAAAGGTCAATTGGTGGATCCAAAACGTCTCACGTTGACTGAGCCTGCAGATCCGGTCACGTCCTCCTCTATCTAATAGCCTCAATTTTTGAGAAGCATCTCGCTGCAGCTTGCAGCCCTAAGCAGGAGGGCGCGGCTGGCCCGGCCAGCTCCGCCCTAGTCCAGGACGTCACACGATGCCGCGGCCTCTGATTGGACGTCACCAGCAGCGGCACGAAAGTTTGGTTTGAAATGTGAGACACGGCAGCGTTTGCTGCAAGAGGAGAACATGAATGAACTGTCACTATCGTCTTTATGTAAAATAGGTAAAGGATTTATTTGTAACATACATGCATATGATATTGTAGCGCCGACGTAGTTTTGGAAGGATGGAGTCGGAGACGGAGGTAGAAGGAAATCCAAAATGCTGAACGGTTTATTGCCTATAAACATACATCCTAGGCAATGGGCAGTAGGAGGTGTCCTCTCAAAAACAACAAACCTCAACTACTAATAAATAAAACACTACTCTCTCATACATCTCGCACTCAACACATCAACACGTCTCTCTCTCATTAATTCTCCTCATCTCTGACTAAACTTTACTGAACTCTAAGAACCCCTGATCATAACCACACCCCTAATCAATAACTAACCTATCTAATCCCCTTATTATTGCCGCCCGGACACCTCCCCCCAATCAAAACCCAACACAACAAGATTGACATATTCTTACACTCACACACACGCGCACACACACATGCACATGAAGACAGACACGCACACACAGGACAGTTCACAAGGGACAGGTAGCCTCGGCGCTACACTGCCCCCCCCTTTAAGTTCCTCGTCCCCGAGGAAGGTCAACATCATCTAGGCGCCGAGGTGGATGGTACTGTCTCACAGGCCTGGGCTGCGGCTGCGATGAAGTGGCGAGCACAGTGGCGTGGGACGTCTTCGGGACATGCTCCAGTGCTGAGGTCCTTTGACGAGGGCTGTTGCTCCCCTCCTTCCGGCGGTGGCGTCGGCGGCGATGGCGATGCCTCTCCGTCTGGTGGGCGTCAGGCACCAGCAGGGAAGGCACAGCAGTGGTGTATAGTCCCCAGCAGGGCTGGCGGTGTTGACAGCAGGGCAGGGCAGGCACAACAGTGGAGCAGGGCCTACGGCGAGGCGGACATCGGCGACACCTCTCCCTCCAGTGGTCGTCAACCACTGGCAGAGAGGGCATGGTGGTGGCACAGGGTCCCCGGCAGGGTTGGCGGTGGCAGCAGCAGCACAGTCTCTCCTCTCCCCAGTGGGTGTCAGGCACTGGCAGGGTGGGCACAGCAGAGGAGGAGGGCCTACGGCGAGGCGGACATTGGCGAACCCTCTCCCCCCGGTGGGCGTCAGGCACTGGCGGGGAGGAGCTCAGGGCAGGTGATGTGGCCGCAGCTACAGGGTGTCTCCGGCGTGGACGTCGTTGCCGTCGCCGCTGTGGTGCAGGGTGACTCACTTCAGGACCAGTGGCGGCTGCTGGGCTGGGCTGACGTTGGTCACTCTCCCCTCGGTGGTCCTCAAGCACTGGCGGGGATGTCTTCGGCCCACATGACCTCCGGACTGGCTCAACCTGTTGCTCTGCTGCAAGCTCATGGTCAAGCTTCATGCAGTACCGACGTATGTGGCCCCTCTCACCACATCGCCAGCAGGCAGCAGCATCTTGTGGACCAGACGGCCTACGATCCACATGCTGTTGGCCCCTGTCCCCCACGTAGACAGCATAGGACCGTGGATGGCTGCTCCAGCTCCCACTGGCCGGTCGCACTGGCTGCTCACTACAGCTGCCCCTGATGGAAAGGGCATACTGTATGGCATCATCCGAAGTGGCAAACTTCATACGGCACAGATGCTGACGAAGGCTCTCTGGTGTCACACCACGAACAAAGGCATCCAGTGCGAGGGCGTCCCTCACCTCCACACTGAATGAGGGGTAGCTGCAATCAGTCAGGCGCTGTAGATCACCCATAAACACACCTAAATTCTCTCCAGGCCCATGCACGCGCTGATGGAACTGTTCCCGGTGTGACAGGGGAGGTATGGCAGTAGGACGTCCCCAGTGAAGCCCAGTCACTGGGGAGGCAGAACTCAGCGGGATGTCTGACAGCTGGGTGATGTGTCCGCCAGGGTGAACTGCTGAACTTCCTCCACAGTGAGGCCCAGTCACTGTGGAGACGGCGCTCTTGTCGGGGGTAGGAGCAGCTCTCCAGTAAGGCCCAGTTACTGGAGAGGTCACACGCTGACAGGCAGGGGGTCGCACATCTTCTTGCTGTTTCAACGGCGGGCTTCCTCCACAGTGAGGCCCAGTCACTGAGGAGACAGCAAGCTGGCGACCGGGGATAGATGAAGTAGCAGCAGCAGCAGCAGCATCTCTGGAGCCTAGCTGCAGGACGTTAGCTCCTGGGCGGTTAGCTGTAGCTGGCTGGCTAACCACGGTCGCTGGCAGGGACCGGATGTTTTCATTCAGCAACTTCCGTCCGACATCTGCGTCTCGGGTAGCGTTGCCCGTAGCAACAGGCAACTTCTCTGCAGGGGCACGAGCGCTGGAGTTGACATCAACAGAACGTTCAGGCACAATCAGCGGCAAAAAGGGGTTCTTGCCGTCAGTGGGGGCTAACCGGCTAGCATCACTGTTTCCCTTAGGACTTCGGTAGTCCAGCCCATGTCGGGGCCTCTCCCTAGCATCTCCAACTAGCTTGGCAGGGCTTACCGAAGTCTTCAGTCCGTTCTTCAAACGATTATCCATCCTATCCAACAGGCGAAGGCTATCCCACTTTCTGACACCAGTGTAGCGCCGACGTAGTTTTGGAAGGATGGAGTCGGAGACGGAGGTAGAAGGAAATCCAAAATGCTGAACGGTTTATTGCCTATAAACATACATCCTAGGCAATGGGCAGTAGGAGGTGTCCTCTCAAAAACAACAAACCTCAACTACTAATAAATAAAACACTACTCTCTCATACATCTCGCACTCAACACATCAACACGTCTCTCTCTCATTAATTCTCCTCATCTCTGACTAAACTTTACTGAACTCTAAGAACCCCTGATCATAACCACACCCCTAATCAATAACTAACCTATCTAATCCCCTTATTATTGCCGCCCGGACACCTCCCCCCAATCAAAACCCAACACAACAAGATTGACATATTCTTACACTCACACACACGCGCACACGCACATGCACATGCACATGCAGACAGACACGCACACGCACACACAGGACAGTTCACAAGGGACAGGTAGCCTCGGCGCTACAATATAAATATTTTACCAATGTTTAATCCACATCAGACAAGTAAAATATCCCATTCCCATCTTAACCGAGTAGCCTAACTGGTCCATTGGCCAATGGCCATCATGGCATCTTCTCTGTCACTGTGCTACAAAGTTTCCAATTGTATTTTTTTCGCCCCAGAAACAACTAGCCTATTAGGCTAAAAAACGTCATTATATGAATGTTTCTGTATCTGATCGGATGTGTTGATGTTGTCAACAATAGCCTACTCGGGAGCTGGGAGCTCTATCTCCATTGCGCCTCTGACTCACTGCCTCTCATTTGCGCTTCTCCACTTCGAAGGATTTTTACCGTGACGGCGCAAGACCCGCGGGAGATTTTACATCACTCGCGGACATCCGTGAGTCACTGTAAAAATCTGGTAGACTCACGGACGTCCCGGGATGTTTGAATAGGCATACATTTCCGTTTTAACAAATGTCTTGTCTGTTTTACACCATAGTAGCATAATGAACTCCAACTTCTAAGTTAATATTTCTTTTAGATTCCTTTTCCTAATGGTCGTATAATAAATATTTCACGCACGAAACAATATTAACAATCATCTTCAATGAAATGGAGAGCCCGTAGCATTTATGCAGTCCCCCGTGACGTCTTGGCCATGGACCGTGACGTCATGACCATGGGCGGAGTCGGCCCTCCGTCCTACAGGCCGCAGCGAGCTGTACTTGCAATTTTTAGCAAGGAGTCATTCTTATTATGCGCCTGTACAAAGTGTTGGGCCATGTGGTACTCAGCATTACCAGTGAGAATGGCATATTTGTGTTCTGCAAGCCGATCGCACAAGTGTCTTTTGGTGCGTCCTACATAAAATACATCTGGTCACGAACAGGAAAGGCGGTAAATAACAAACGTGGTGTTGCAATTTATGAAATCTTTTATTTTGTTTTCTTTTTGACTGAATAAGATGATTACAGTGAGGGCAATTCATGCAGCGGTAAACCCCCACCGGTCTCTTAAGCCAACTCTCTTTTCTTACGGGAGGGAGATAACTGTGTACGAGTTTGTCGCGCAGTGTAGGAGCTCTTTTATAGGAGACCAAAGGGGGTTCCGGAAAGATCTGTTGCAGATCAGGGTCCGAATTGATAATGGCCCAATTATCCATAATGATGCGCGTAACCTGTTTGGCATCTGTGCTGTATTGCGTAACGAAAAAGGGTTGAGATTGTTTATTTCTATTGCGGCCCTTTTTGATCAGGGTGTCCGAGCGATTCAAATTATGGGCTTTTGAACGAGCTTGCGCAATAGGCTTGTAGGCTTTTTTCATGAAACGGTCAGTCATATCATTGGCCTGTTTTTCAAACTCAGCCTCGTCATCGCAAATTCGGCGTAGCCGCTGGAATTGACCGAATGGTATGTTATCAATAAGATGCGGTAGGTGAAAGGAATCAGCCCTAAGAATGGTATTGCGAGATGTCTTTTTTCTGAAAATGGTGGTGTGCAAATTCCCTTCTAGGTCAATAGAAATGGTAAGATCTACAAAATCCATCTTATTTTTTGAGTACTCAAGGGACAGTTTGATAATTATTAGGGTTAATGGAATTAAGATATTAGTGAAACCCCTTGACTTGAGTCTCAGTACCATTAAACACAAAAGGAAGGTAATCAATATAGCGCCCATACCATGTTATGCAATGATAGAAGGGGTTGGTAGAGTTAATAACATGCAGTTCTTCCCATAGCCCCAAGTATAAACACGCGTAATTGGGTGAGAAGCAGCAACCCATTGGAACACCTAGTTTTTGTTTGTAGAGCTCATCGGTAAATACAAAAACATTATTATAAATAAATAATAAACTCAGTAAGCTCAACAATAAAGCGTGAAGGTGGTCTTGTGTCATTTCGTTCAGCCAGAAAGTGTGTCAACGCATGTAGGCCCTCTTTGTGGTCGATATTAGTATATAAAGACTCCACATCCATCGTGACGAGATATTGTGACTTCACATTACCAAGCCTAGACAGGCTATTAAGCACCTCAACCGTATCCTCAACAAAAGACGGGAGAGTCCTAATATAAGGTTTAATAACAGAGTCCACAAATTTAGATGCTGGTTCAGTAAGGGTACCATTGCCAGAAATAATAGGTCGCCCCGGAGGGTTATCAAAAGGGGGCTTGTGCACCTTAGGGAGTAAATAAAATGTAGCTAAAGAAGGGTGTTCAATAGTCATATATTTACGTTCATTTACAGTTATCCAACCCTCATTGTCATCATGGGACAGCATATTATGAAATGTCACAGTCAAAGCAGGCAAGGGATTGGTATGCAGTCTTTCATAGTGTCTTGTTACCTCCGCCAAGGAGGTTATGTTTTCACCGGCGTGTGTGTGGCTGTGAGTCTGTGTGTGTGTCTGTCTGTCTGTGTACAAGATAACTCGAAAAGTACTGCACAGATTTGGATTAAATTTTCGGACCACGTCTGTATTGGGACAAGGAAGAACTGATTCGATTTTGGTGGTGATTTGTGATCCAGAACACCCCCTGGAGTTGATTTTGTCAAAAGTGAAACTAACATTTCCACTGTCCCATACTTTGTCCGATTCACACAAAACTTGGTATACATCATCTTTGGACCATGTCTCACAAAACATATCCGTTGTTTTGTTCGAAAGTCCAAGTGCTTGTCTTTTACGGAAAATGAAATTTGACGGCGAAGTTGCCAAACAGGAAGTGACCTCATATCTCGGCCATGCTTTGACGTATCACATCCAAACTTGGTATATGGACTGTTCACCCGGTCCTGACCAGGAAAAAAGTATGTTATAGTAGGGTCATAAACCTCACTTCCGTGACCATCTTCTGGTTAATATGTTTTAACAACTGATTTGGCTTCTATACACCATTTATAAAAAAATTAGCCCCCATGTCCCTCGCCAAAATGTCGGCATTTTTTTCTAGAGGGCCAAATCCAAAATGGCTGCAGGTGTCATCTTGAAAAAGTATGAAAGAAGTATTATTTTTACCAGATCACCTATAATTATGTATGAATACACTTTTTGTGGTAAATAGACCCTTAGAATTGTGATTCTGACATCATTTTGAGATTCCAACATCATCCAAGATGGCCGCCATCTGATAATATATAAATTTACTTTTCAACCAAAGTTCCTAGAATGACACAGGGAGACATTTTTTGATGCAAACTGAGCATAAGGATTATGATTTTGACATTAAGACATCATTCAGTCCCCATAAACCAGTGTTTCTCAAACTTTTTCTGTCATTCCCCACTTTGGAGGGCAGAGAATTTTCACGCCCCACCTGGAAGGCTCAATTTGCGCATAATATCTCTGTGAGGAATACTTTGGGATTTTTGTCAATGTTAGAATTTTTAATGTTACTTATTCAGAGCCAGATTTCTCTCGAACCCCTCTTCACAGCAACAATTTACTGTCATATGTGGATATCTATCGATAGCTGTGAATTCGGGGGGCATGGTGTGGCCATTGGTCAATTGCAAGGAGATGTCTTGCGCCCCACCTGTCATGTGCCTGCGCTCCACTAGTGGGGCCCACCCCACAGTTTGAGAAACACTGCCATAAACCAAGATGGCCACAACTGGGAAAGAATATGACCAGGGCAGTCTGCCTCACTTCTGACTAGGGCATTCTGACGATCGATCATTCAACATGTCAGGGCTAGGGCAAATATTGGTGAAACACCACCTCAACACAAGAGTACCCCAAGGCTTGGTTTTGGGGCCCCTCCTCTTTGCCTTGTATGCAACATCATGAGGCCTAGTCATCCACTAGCATGGCTTCTCCTTCCACTGCTATGCAAATGATACCTAGCTATATCCTTTTCTTCATGGATGAAAGATAACCATCTCCAACAAAACCTCTCCAAAACTGAACTGCTGGCCCTCCCAGCCACGAAACACACATCACAGCATCAGCATTAAGACTGACTCTATCTGTTCGTCCCACTAACAGGAACTATTCAAGTTCACAAGACAAGTAATTTATGCTGATCACATGAGTAGCACGATGGCTGAAGCTTGTTCAGTGCATTGGAAGAACATGAAAAAGAAATAGTCATTCATCCATTTTGAAGATAGCTTATGCCAACACTGCCTCCGTGCCAACTACTAGGCATATCTAGTACGCCATCCTTCGCTGAAGCACCATCCCATGTCAATCAGCCACAGACGGAATGGTTAAATTGGATGGTGTCACAATCCAAATCAGTGCCCACCCCAGGAGACAAGGAAGCACAGGACTAGGAACTAAAGACAAGAAGCAACGATGATGTCGAAATCATAATTCTGATGCTCAATTTGTCTCAAAAAGAGTCTTCATGCATCATTCTAGGTGCTTTGGTTAAAATATATATATATATATATATATATATGAAGAGTTCAGATGCAAAACCCCCTAAACACCATTTTTGTTAATGATATTGTGTGAATCCTGTATAAATCTAGAATATGTAAATTCAATGTTTTTGTGAAAAAATAAAATAAAACCTGCTCCCCGCTGTGTCTAAAATATCTGTTTACATTCAAAACACTATAAACGCCTGATAAAAAAATGGCCTTTTTCTCAAAAAGTGGTCAAGTGGAGTTAGGGGGTTTTGCATCTGAACTCTTCATATATAAACCAAGCACCAAAACTAAGGAAACTTGACTTTAGCACATTATATCTCCCCTTTAGTAAAACCAATCAGTAAAGTGTTTATATCATTTTAATCGTTGATTCGTCACCTTTACAATGAGGTATAGCTTGTAAGCGTCGGATAATCATGGAATGAGCAACACAGCCAAATGTGTGAGTAGTGCCAGCCAAATGTGTGAGTAGTGCCAACCAAAAATGTGCCAAAGTGGCCAGTAATGGTGTTCTACGACTAGTCATCTTGTTTTGAGCTTCAATGCTGCCAGGTGACTGCCAGTCAGTGGTGTGCCTAACTTAGCACCTGAGCATGGGTTCTGCAAATGTTGGGTTTGTGGTTTCTCTAAGCAGCAACACTGGTGGAAAGATGCCACGTTTTTTCCTTCAGGATAGAGCCTGTGCAAAAGGTCAACCCGAGGTTGGTGTCCCAGCATACAGAGTGGTGTGGACTACACCTCAAGAGGTCGGTTTCTCACGTGTGTGTATGTTTGTCCCATATTTCAGGATGGCACCCCTCCTGGCCTGGGCCGTGTCATTGGTCAGCTGACTGCGAGCGGCTGGATTCATGTGAGGTGGGACAACGGCCATAAGAACGAATACCGCATGGGCAAAGACGGAAAATACGACCTCAAGCTGGCCGAGCCACAGGCATCTACACTGCCATCTACACAGCCAGTCCTGGAGGGCACCACTGGTGAGGCATACTTAGAAATATGCTTGCTTGCTGTTACATCAGACTTTTTTAAAAAAAATGTGATGGTTGGTCGTTGGTAGATATTAGTTTTAGTCACCAATCAAAAAAAAAAAAAACATTCACAAATTCAGTTTGGATCCAATGGCAGGTCATTGTGTTCACCTACACAGACTTGAATCAAATGCTCGCTCCTGCATGACATTCTGCTCTAATTGGTTGTGTCTATGAATACCAAATGTTAGCCTGTTATGAAACCCTAGGTCAATAAGCTTGTCGAAGCATGATTTCAGACAAGCCATTGTTCAAATATTTTGCCAGCCATACATTTAGGCTAAATGGCACAAAGTGTAGCCAACACACTGAAGATGTTTTATTGTCATTGCCACATGTGAATTACAGTAGCATGCACAACAAGCAACAAAAGCATGACCGATTCAATGTTCAGTTCCTAGAACTTCATTCCCATTTGGCCTTCTGGCACCCGTTTCCCAAAAGCAGAGTTGCTAGTTAGCAACTTTCTTACTGTTAGTTGGCAATGGGAAATTTCATTGCAGCCACTATAGTTGCAATTTAGTAACTAAGCGTTTGGGAAACGGATGTAACAAAACACCAAAAAACATAATAAATTCAAGTGGAGTGCAGTTTGACTGGGACTGATGGGTTATGGTGGCCTCCCTATGTAGCTTCGCTCAGTAATCAAATCCCTCCGTGATTTGTACGAAGCTAAAGCATAAACCAAGGGGATGGCCAAAGCTAGGCTAGGGTCATAGCAAACAATTTCTGATCATTTTCAATGGAGCACGTCAAATCATCCTGCAAAGCATTTTGTAGTTCGGCGTAATTTAAGTATAGCCCTGTTGAACGTGTCTGCTGGCTGCACTAGATAGCAAGTAGAATGAAACAAATTGAAATAATATATGGAACCCTGCATTCCCTCTACAGATACAGGACTACTTCCAGCTGGAGAACCTGGCTTAACAACACCAGGTAGGTGTTGCAAATATGTGTGTGTGTGTGTGTGTGTGTGTGTGTGTGTGTGTGTGTGTGTGTGTGCAAATTGTGAAACTGCTACCACATTTACTTTTGCTTGACCAATATCATGCTATTGTTGTTGTTTGTTTGTGACTTCTCCCTTGTAACAGTTCCACAGGTCAGGCTGGTTGGTGGAAGCTCTAACTGCTCAGGTAGAGTGGAGCTCTACCACAATGGCCAGTGGGGCACTGTGTGTGATGATAGCTGGGACATCAGTGATGCTCAGGTGGTGTGCAACCAGCTGGGATGTGGTAGTGCTACCTCTGCCCCTAAGGAAGCCCACTTTGGCAGGGGGACTGGAAAGATCTGGCTGGATGGGGTTGACTGCTCTGGTTCTGAAGGATCCCTTACTGAGTGTTCCCATAATGGCCTTGGAACACATGACTGTCACCATGGTGAAGATGCAGGTGTGGAGTGTTCAAGACTGGGTGAGTACAACCAAAGATCATGGAATAGTGAGCTCCGCTTGAATCCTCTCTGGTACAACTCTGCACTAGGAGTCTTTCAACCAACCCAAAGATTCTAGAGCGGAGCGGAGCAGACGGAGCGGAGCAGACGGAGCGGAGCGTACCCTATGAATACTAGATCACCCTATGTGGCAAGGACAGTAGTGTAGCGGTTAAGGAACCTAGCTAACATGATAGTGGTTTGAAAGTTGTGTGTTGGAATCACCCAATGTTTAGGGGAGATTGGCCTTTGAACCAATGTTATTTAAAATTTGGATGAAAATGTCTGCGGTATACAGTAAATGCCACTGGCAGTGTCAAGTTGTTACTGCTTTGTTTGGTTACTTTTTTAAATTGTGCAATTTCCCCAACTTGAAATGGAATGAGACCTCTACTGGAGCTTTGAGGGATGACTGGAATTTACTCAAGGTCATAAAGATTGGACAAGACGATTTGTTTGGTTTCCTTTTTTTCCTTTTTTTTTTTCCTTTTTTATTAAAGTTCAAGGCACAGATTCCAACAGATGTCACTTGCAGGCAGTTGCAGTAGGGTAGCATGTACAGGTAGCATACAGCAGTAGACAAGGAGCTTTAGCCTTTGTTTTGTCTTTAATTTAGCCGTTACCTAGCCCATTAGCCCTTAGTCCTCAATGCCTTTAATCCCTTAGATCAAACATACAGAAAGAAAGCAGCAATTATTTAGCAGTTGAAATGTGCAAAATGCAATACTTGTACAAAATGCAATAAACAGTGCAAATTACGCATTGTGCAAAAAGCTGTTGTGCAAAGGTTGCGTTACATTTGCTATTAATAAATAGATGTATAAATAAGGACATTCAATAAATAATTCAACCATAATCTAGACAAGATAAATCAATACAGAAGGCTTTCCAACAATAAAACTGCAATTTTGCCACAACGGATATAACATGAGTCTGTGCCTAGGTCTATATCTTAAAATTCAAATAACAAACACCAACGCGAACCCACACCAAACAAATGCAACATTTAGCATAGCTAAAATCAGACAGGACATCAAAAGTTACAAATGCTAAGTTTAACATTTCTTATTCATAGCACACAACATGAAACAAAACACAAAGTGCTCACCGGCTGCCTCTCCAGTCTTTTAGAGTCACGTTTGCGCAGTAATCCAAACTTGCGTTTGAAGCTCAGCACTGTTTTAAGCATGTTGCCTCTTCACTCGCGGGTCAATCTTAATAGACTTGTTTCACACCTGAACATTCCGACATTCCATGGTAGTAAACTGAACATTCTATCATTGAAATGCATTGGATTTATGCCTCTTTCTGACTTGAAAAAAATGGGTAATAACATTTCAAACATGTTTAAATTCACTTTCCTTCAAATAATACACATTTGAAGCACACAAATTGGGAGGTCCCCTATAGTTTGAAGCTTCATGCACATAAATGTAAAACCACTTGTATCTACTCGGGACCTCCAAATTTGCGTGCTTCAAATGTGTGTTATTTGAAAGAAAGTGAATTTAGACTTATTTTAAATGTTATTACCCATTTTTTTCAAGTCAGAAAGAGGCATAAATCCAATGCATTTCAATGATAGAATGTTCAGTTTACTACCATGGAATGCTTTTAGAACCTCGGAATGTTGAGGTGTGAAACAAGTCTATTGTGTGCCGTCGCGTTGATGACGTCACGCGCAGCTGCCGTGAGTTTGGCTTGATTACTGCTCAGGTGAATTGGTGCTCCCGTTCCTAAACCCACAGCATTCTTTTTTTTTCTTTTTCGCTGCGCATTTTTTCCCCCTGGTGACATTAACCTCTAGTTTGACTTGACAGGCAGTTTAGTGGTGTGGACCGTTTTGATCACGGCTTTAAAACAGATTTTTTTTTTTTTTTTTTTGCTAATTGGTTTGTTGTGAACCTAAACAGTATTTCACGTAACATTCACCCTAAAATTGACATTCCTGAACTGGCTATTAATAATTCTAGAGTTCATCTAGCCTGGGAATTCCCATGCTCCTTTGCGCGCTTATTTCATTTCACTCTGCAGAGGAGCATGGTGACCATGGCCGTTTTTCTCGCTTGCTTTCGGTATCCAATCGCAGAACAAAAAGGGATTTGTACGGCCCTCGATTGCATTTTACGTCACGTGGTGGCTCTGGTATTGGCTCCGAGGTATTCACAGACGCTATGATAGACATTCGTAGCGCCCAATAAACGGCTATGGACAATTGTAAACGATGCTTCCGCTACGAGAAATGCAATAGGTAGGTCCCCAGACTAAATATCACTTGTGATTTTAGTTTGGCATTCGCCAGGCTAGAGTTCATCTAGAATTAGAAATAAGTGAGGAGAGATGTTTTCAACGTGCACCGTCTGATTGTAACTTTATTGAAGTGCCTACTTTACAACTTCCCCAGCCTAACACCCAGGGGGCAACATAACAACCTGAATTAAATCATTAACACTACAATAATTGCAATAACAATAATATCCTACAGCAAACATATTAAAACACTAGGCCTCTGCTTTTTTCTGATCCATCACGTTCTTTCTAATGTATGGTTGTAATAACTGCCAATAACGTAATCATTTTGACCGTTTTTAATTTAATAAAGCCACTAATGTGATAACTTGCCAATAATGTAAGAAAATGTTTGAAACTATGACGTAATAACCTGTTACCAATAATGTAATAAGTAATTGCATTATTACTTGGTTATTACAACATTGGCTCATTACATTATTGCTTAAAAAATGTAATAATTTCAGTTCACTTTAGTGAATTTCACTTATTACATTATTGATTTTATTACATTAAAAACTATTATGTTTATGGCAGTTATTACATTGTCTGACTTTACAAATGTAATAATTTTGACCGTTTTTTTCTTATGCAATCAAGCCAAGAATGTTATAATTTCATTTCAGTTTAGTGAATACAGCTTAATCAAATATTTAACCACACAAGTGAACGAACACTCTCTTGCAGGGAGCAATTATGGTTATTATTATTTGTTTAATAATAATTTCTCATTTCTACTGTATATTTGTCCATTTTTCTCTTTCTCTCAGAAATTTAATTAGGACTATTTGATTCTCTCTCTTTCCCCTCCCTGTGCCTTTGCCTTCTCACAGGAGATACTGTTAGACTGATCGGTGGAAGAACAAGATGCACAGGTAGAGTGGAGCTCTACTACAATGGCCAGTGGGGCACTGTGTGTGATGATGGCTGGGACATCAGTGATGCTCAGGTGGTGTGCAACCAGCTGGGGTGTGGTAGTGCTACTTCTGCCCCCAAGGAAGCCCACTTTGGCAGGGGGACTGGAAAGATCTGGTTGGATGAGGTTGACTGCTCTGGTTCTGAGAGATCCCTTACTGCTTGTTCCCATAATGGCCTTGGAACACATAACTGTCATCATGGTGAAGATGCTGGAGTGGTGTGCTCAGGTTAGTGCATGTGCACTGTGTACAATACCAGCCCAACAAGACTATTACACCGTGTCCTAACTGAACGTGATGCGACTGCACATGTGTGATAAAAAGAGTTCCATCACTTTGTTTTCTATTGTTATGTCTTTACTGAATGCAACACAATGCAGCGCGACTAGTCGCATTGCTACGTGACTTTTTAAAAAGATTGTAGTCGCTCAGTCCATTTCTATTTAAGTTGAGCAAGTCGCGTTTTTCGGCCAGATTGAATGGAGAATCTAATCGAATAGAATGGCATTTTTAATTAACTCTTTGTAGACAGTGAACCATCAATGCTACACTACAACCCGACAGTCGCTTTTAGTTAGGACAAGGTGTTCTCCGTAGTGTGATGAAGACTTTTTTTCTCTCTCTCAAGTTGATGCCATGTTTAGACATGTTGGTCTTTTGGAAGTGCACTAGCATTACAACTTCCAATGAAAATTATTGCTCTATGGCATTTTTAACTGTGAATTGAATTGTGAGTAATGCAAAATTGTTTTAATTCCCATCTGACATACAGAGTACCCCTGTGCTCAGTGTGTCCATTATTTAGTTCTGTGTAGGTGATGAATATTTCTGAAAATTCCCCTGCAGATCCTAGACCACTACCAAGTCCAACACAGCTGGACCCCAGGGCCTTGTCTGGTTCAGAACTGGCTGCTAGGCTTACCATTGGCACCAGGGTCATGAGAGGTCAAGACTGGAAGTGGGGAGATCAGGTATACAGTATTATGAGCGGTGTGAGTGTGTGTGTGTATATGTGGGGAAATCAGGTACAACGTGTATGTAGAAATCGTTTGTGTATGTATGTAGAAATCGTCTGTGTATATATGATCACTAATGTATTCCTTTTGGGGTTTGTGTGTGTGTGTGTGTGTGTGTGTGTGTGTGTGTGTGTGTGTGTGTGTGTGTGTGTGTGTGTGTGTGTGTGTGTGTGTCTGCCCCATATTTCAGGATGGCACCCCTCCTGGTCCTGGCAGTGTGATTGGTGAACTGAGTGACAGTGGCTGGATTCGGGTGAGGTGGGACGCTGGTGGTGAAAATGTCTACCGCATGGGCAAAGATGGCAAATACGACCTCAAGCTGGCAGAGTTGCTGCCATCCACACCACGTCCCACACAGCTGGGTCCCAGGGTCTTGTCTGGTCCAGAACTAGCTGCCATGATGAAGATTGGAACCAGGGTCATGAGAGGTCAAGACTGGAAGTGGGGAGATCAGGTACATGACCACTCCAATGTTTTTTTTAAAAGGATCCCCGGCTAGTTTGGCATGTTAGCGTTATAAGATTAGTAACAACGTCAATTTTGATTAACGTTACCCCAAAACATTAAAAATACGACGGTTTAAAGAAAATGTTTATTAGAACCTGAAAATCGTTTATTTGGTAAAGTTCTATTACGGTTACGCCTCAATGACTTATGGGTAAATCGTGACATCAAATGGTTGTCCAGCAAAATTCCATGGCTTTACAGGACCAGTTTAGGACGTTATTGCAAAGTGAAATAAATCTTCTGTGAAGTTTGCCGTTTAAACCCACGCCACCATGAATTAAGGGAACAACGCGGAAGACAGTACACGGTGTTGGAAGATGATCGGAGAGGTGAGGGTACGATAGAGGATCAATATTTACGTTGTCCATGTCTAGCTCCAGCTTGACCGAAAGCAGTGCAACCATTTGCCGTCACGTTTTACCCATAAGTCATTGAGGCGTAACAACAATGGAACTTTACTAGTGAAATGAATTTCAGCTTCTAATAAACATTTTCTTTGAAACCGTCGTGTTTTTGATGTTTTTGAATAACGTCAATTAAAGTTGACGCCAATGCTAGTCTTATAACGCTAACATGCCCAACTAGCCGGGGATCCTTTTAATGGTGGTTAAACATTGGATTGCAATTGCCAAAAACTCCTAGTCTGTGCATGAATAATGTGTCTGTGTGTGTGACTTCAATTCTACTCAGCGTACTGTGTGTGCATAAACATACATACATTGTTTGTGTGTGTGTGTGTGTGTGTGTGTGTGTGTGTGTGTGTTTGTCCCATATTTCAGGATGGCTCTCCTCCTCGTCCTGGCCGTGTGATTGAAGAACTGAGTGCCAGTGGCTGGATTCGGGTGAGGTGGGACAATGGCCATGAAAATGTCTACCGCATGGGCAAAGATGGCAAATACGACCTCCAGCTGGCAGAGCCACTGCCATCCTCACAGCCCGTCGTGGAGGCCACTACTGGTGAGCAACACCACCTAAGTTAACACAGTAAACTCCACCTTTCATTAACATTCAAAGCGCATTACCAGTACCTGTTAAAAGCATGCCGAGCATTCCAGTCAGAAATCAGGATAAGGAGTTTGCATGCTAGAGTATCCTTCTTTCTTTTGGAGTACATCATTTTTTTCCGAAACCGGTCTTGGAAAATATTGGAAAATATGTTTAAATGTGCAAATGCAAAGCTGGGATATCCTGATTATTTTCGGAATACTTACATTAAGTGCATGCAGGCATAGTCAGCGCTTTCCAGCATTCCAGCCAATCACTGTCAAGACCTTCCTTCGCCCAACCGTATTGTCAGTGATTGAATGGAATGTGGTTTGTTATATTTTGGTGTGCAGTCTGTGCCTATATTGCTTCTTTGATGTTTACAAACCCTATGCTGTCTCACGAGACTAGCCTTTTTTACTGTGTATTTTGGGGGCAGGCAGCTAGCGGAACAGGAACCTATAGTGTAAAGTGTAAAGCTCAAAAAATACAATGAATCCAATAAATCCAATAACGAATGCACTCTAGCCTAAAAATGAGCATCGTATGAATGCGTTTTTGGAGCACTGGCTTTGGAAAGTAGCGACTTACCAACAAGAGACTAGTGCGGTATTTTAATGTGATTTTAAGTGCAACATGCGTTAACTGGCTTGTGTGTGTGTGTTTGTGTTTGTGTGCATGTTTGTGTGTATCTGCACTTATGTGAATTCATTGTAAGTGGTGCCAAGTGACCCTTGTCATAACTACACTGTGCTGAATGACCCTTGGAGGGCTACCACAAACCTGGACGGGTCAAACCTCAGGTGTGACAAGGATGTTGAATGGCACGGCTGGTACATGATGGTCCATGAGGGCGTGAGTGTTCGGATGCCGGACACGTGTGTGCCCAAGGAGCGCTGTGGGACTCATGCTCCTCTGTGGCTGAAGGGCTCCCACCCCCGTCCAGAAGATGGCGTTGTGACGAGGGAGGTGTGTGGACACTGGTCTGGTGACTGCTGCAACTTCAAATCAACACCCATTCAAGTTAAAGCATGTCCAGGAAACTATACTGTTTACAAGTTTGAGAAACCTACAGCGTGTAAGCTAGCGTACTGTGCAGGTAAGTCTTGTCATTACCAGTATTTATCTCTTACCAGTATTTAGCCTACCTCTTAAAATATACTGTCTGTCCACCTCCTGCATGACCTATGGCCCGTGGAGCCATGGAGAGTCTTTCCTTGCCCTTGTTGCCCTTCATTGCTCCTTGTTTGTAAAGAGCCACAAGACAACAGTATTGCGTAAGGGATAACAGCCGCCGAGGTGTCCCGATATATGAAAATAATGGACGAGACGGAGACGAAGAACAGCCTGAACGCGCAGCCGTTTCTGATATCGGGACACCTCGAAGGCCATTATCCCACTTATCATTTGTTTGCAACTAAAACGTGTAGACGGTAAGCAAGTGTTTAAAACATAAAAGAAACGTGGCTTCGTTTTGAAAGTAGTTATCCTGTTCGGTTGGGGTACTATTTTCATATGAAAGAAGATCCACAAGGCTGCATTCTAAAGAGCATTGATAAAGAACGCTGGTGAAACTTTTTAACCCGACAAATGTCGCAGATGTCCTGTTATCTAGAAATAACGGGCACCCTGACAGCCAATCAGAAAACATTATTTCATTCCACCACGTGATAAAGTCTGTTAACTCACCTTCCTACAATAAATGTATATTGATGCCACCTAGGCTGGGCCACTGTATACAAATGCCACCTAGCCTGAGTTAGCTGACAAAAGAATGTGGTAAATCCTCATGCCATTGACCTTAAGAATGCCTCTAACTGCTTTTCAACTAGTTGGTTAGAGTTCTCGACTCCCATGCCATGGGTTTGTTATAGTTGACAAGGTGGCAGGTTCAGACCCGTGTGTGGTCAAACTGACCTCAGGTACATTGGCGCCGAGACGCCAAACATGGAGTTAACGGATGCCAACAAGGCTGGGCTAGCTGGCAATATTACATGGTAAATCATCGCAACCTTAACCCTCAAACCCTTAACCCTGGTTCTGCGTCATTTAAGTATAGCACTGTTGTACGAGTCTGCTGGCTGCACTAGATAGCAAGTAGAATGAAAGAAATTGAAATAATATTTGGAACCCTGCATTCCCTCTACAGATTTGAACTATACAGGACTACTTCCAGCTGGAGCACCTGGCTTAACACCACCAAGTAGGTGTTACAAATATGTGTGCAAATTAGATAGACAGAACATGTGGATTTTACTTGTGAAACTGCTACCACATTTACTTTTGCTTGACCAATATCATGCTATTGTTGTTGTTTGTTTGTGACTTCTCCCTTGTAACAGTTCCACAGGTCAGGCTGGTTGGTGGAAGCTCTAACTGCTCAGGTAGAGTGGAGCTCTACCACAATGGCCAGTGGGGCACTGTGTGTGATGATGGCTGGGACATCAGTGATGCTCAGGTGGTGTGCAGACAGCTGGGGTGTGGTAGTGCTACTTCTGCCCCCAAGGAAGCCCACTTTGGCAGGGGGACTGGAAATATCTGGTTGGATGAGGTTGACTGCTCTGGTTCTGAAGGATCCCTTACTGCTTGTTCCCATAATGGCCTTGGAACACATAACTGTAACCATGGTGAAGATGCTGGAGTGGTGTGCTCAGGTTAGTGCATGTGCACTGTGTACAATACCAGCCCAACAAGACTATTACACCGTGTCCTAACTGAACGTGATGCGACTGCACATGTGCGATAAAAAGAGTTCCATCACTTTGTTTTGTATTGTTATGTCTTTACTGAATGCAACACAATGCAGCGCGACTAGTCGCATTGCTACGTGACTTTTTAAAAAGATTGTAGTCGCTCAGTCCATTTCTATTTAAGTTGAGCAAGTCGCGTTTTTCGGCCAGATTGAATGGAGAATCTAATCGAATAGAATGGCATTTTTAATTAACTCTTTGTAGACCGTGAACCATCAATGCTACACTACAACCCGACAGTCGCTTTTAGTTAGGACAAGGTGTTCTCCGTAGTGTGATGAAGACTTTTTTTCTCTCTCTCAAGTTGATGCCATGTTTAGACATGTTGGTCTTTTGGAAGTGCACTAGCATTACAACTTCCAATGAAAATTATTGCTCTATGGCATTTTTAACTGTGAATTGAATTGTGAGTAATGCAAAATTGTTTTAATTCCCATCTGACATACAGAGTACCCCTGTGCTCAGTGTGTCCATTATTTAGTTCTGTGTAGGTGATGAATATTTCTGAAAATTCCCCTGCAGATCCTAGACCACTACCAAGTCCAACACAGCTGGACCCCAGGGCCTTGTCTGGTTCAGAACTGGCTGCTAGGCTGACCATTGGCACCAGGGTCATGAGAGGTCAAGACTGGAAGTGGGGAGATCAGGTATACAGTATTATGAGCGGTGTGAGTGTGTGTGTGTATATTTGGGGAAATCAGGTACAACGTGCATGTAGAAATCGTTTGTGTATGTATGTAGAAATCGTCTGTGTATATATGATCACTAATGTATTCCTTTTGGGGTTTGTGTGTGTGTGTGTGTGTGTGTGTGTGTGTGTGTGTGTGTGTGTGTGTGTCTGCCCCATATTTCAGGATGGCACCCCTCCTGGTCCTGGCAGTGTGATTGGTGAACTGAGTGACAGTGGCTGGATTCGGGTGAGGTGGGATGCTGGTGGTGAAAATGTCTACCGCATGGGCAAAGATGGCAAATACGACCTCAAGCTGGCAGAGTTGCTGCCATCCACACCACGTCCCACACAGCTGGGTCCCAGGGTCTTGTCTGGTCCAGAACTGGCCGCCATGATGAAGATTGGAACCAGGGTCATGAGAGGTCAAGACTGGAAGTGGGGAGATCAGGTACATGACCACTCCAATGTTTTTTTTAATGGTGGTTAAACATTGGATTGCAATTGCCAAAAACTCCTAGTCTGTGCATGAATAATGTGTCTGTGTGTGTGACTTCAATTCTACTCAGCGTACTGTGTGTGCATAAACATACATACATTGTTTGTGTGTGTGTGTGTGTGTGTGTGTGTGTGTGTGTTTGTCCCATATTTCAGGATGGCTCTCCTCCTCGTCCTGGCCGTGTGATTGAAGAACTGAGTGCCAGTGGCTGGATTCGGGTGAGGTGGGACAATGGCCATGAAAATGTCTACCGCATGGGCAAAGATGGCAAATACGACCTCCAGCTGGCAGAGTCACTGCCATCCTCACATCCCGTCGTGGAGGCCACTACCGGTGAGCAACACCACCTAAGTTAACACAGTAAACTCCACCTTTCATTAACATTCAAAGCGCATTACCAGTACCTGTTAAAAGCATGCCGAGCATTCCAGTCAGAAATCAGGATAAGGAGTTTGCATGCTAGAGTATCCTTCTTTCTTTTGGAGTACATCATTTTTTTCCGAAACCGGTCTTGGAAAATATTGGAAAATATGTTTAAATGTGCAAATGCAAAGCTGGGATATCCTGATTATTTTCAGAATACTTACATTAAGTGCATGCCGGCATAGTCAGCGCTTTCCAGCATTCCAGCCAATCACTGTCAAGACCTTCCTTCGCCCAACTGTATTGTCAGTGATTGAATGGAATGTGGTTTGTTATATTTTGGTGTGCAGTCTGTGCCTATATTGCTTCTTTGATGTTTACAAACCCTATGCTGTCTCACGAGACTAGCCTTTTTTACTGTGTATTTTGGGGGCAGGCAGCTAGCGGAACAGGAACCTATAGTGTAAAGTGTAAAGCTCAAAAAATACAATGAATCCAATAAATCCAATAACGAATGCACTCTAGCCTAAAAATGAGCATCGTATGAATGCGTTTTTGGAGCACTGGCTTTGGAAAGTAGCGACTTACCAACAAGAGACTAGTGCGGTATTTTAATGTGATTTTAAGTGCAACATGCGTTAACTGGCTTGTGTGTGTGTGTTTGTGTTTGTGTGCATGTTTGTGTGTATCTGCACTTATGTGAATTCATTGTAAGTGGTGCCAAGTGACCCTTGTCATAACTACACTGTGCTGAATGACCCTTGGAGGGCTACCACAAACCTGGACGGGTCAAACCTCAGGTGTGACAAGGATGTTGAATGGCACGGCTGGTACATGATGGTCCATGAGGGCGTGAGTGTTCGGATGCCGGACACGTGTGTGCCCAAGGAGCGCTGTGGGACTCATGCTCCTCTGTGGCTGAAGGGCTCCCACCCCCGTCCAGAAGATGGCGTTGTGACGAGGGAGGTGTGTGGACACTGGTCTGGTGACTGCTGCAACTTCAAATCAACACCCATTCAAGTTAAAGCATGTCCAGGAAACTATACCGTTTACAAGTTTGAGAAACCTACAGCGTGTAAGCTAGCGTACTGTGCAGGTAAGTCTTGTCATTACCAGTATTTATCTCTTACCAGTATTTAGCCTACCTCTTAAAATATACTGTCTGTCCACCTCCTGCATGACCTATGGCCCGTGGAGCCATGGAGAGTCTTTCCTTGCCCTTGTTGCCCTTCATTGCTCCTTGTTTGTAAAGAGCCACAAGACAACAGTATTGCGTAAGGGATAACAGCCGCCGAGGTGTCCCGATATATGAAAATAATGGACGAGGTGGAGACGAAGAACAGCCTGAACGCGCAGCCGTTTCTGATATCGGGACACCTCGAAGGCCATTATCCCACTTATCATTTGTTTGCAACTAAAACGTGTAGACGGTAAGCAAGTGTTTAAAACATAAAAGAAACGTGGCTTCGTTTTGAAAGAAGTTATCCTGTTCGGTTGGGGTACTATTTTCATATGAAATAAGATCCACAAGGCTGCATTCTAAAGAGCATTGATAAAGAACGCTGGTGAAACTTTTTAACCCGACAAATGTCGCAGATGTCCTGTTATCTAGAAATAACGGGCACCCTGACAGCCAATCAGAAAACATTATTTCATTCCACCACGTGATAAAGTCTGTTAACTCACCTTCCTACAATAAATGTATATTGATGCCACCTAGGCTGGGCCACTGTATACAAATGCCACCTAGCCTGAGTTAGCTGACAAAAGAATGTGGTAAATCCTCACGCCATTGATCTTAAGAATGCCTCTAACTGCTTTTCAACTAGTTGGTTAGAGTTCTCGACTCCCATGCCATGGGTTTGTTATAGTTGACAAGGTGGCAGGTTCAGACCCGTGTGTGGTCAAACTGACCTCAGGTACATTGGCGCCGAGACGCCAAACATGGAGTTAACGGATGCCAACAAGGCTGGGCTAGCTGGCAATATTACATGGTAAATCATCGCAACCTTAACCCTCAAACCCTTAACCCTGGTTCTGCGTCATTTAAGTATAGCACTGTTGTACGAGTCTGCTGGCTGCACTAGATAGCAAGTAGAATGAAAGAAATTGAAATAATATTTGGAACCCTGCATTCCCTCTACAGATTTGAACTATACAGGACTACTTCCAGCTGGAGCACCTGGCTTAACACCACCAAGTAGGTGTTACAAATATGTGTGCAAATTAGATAGACAGAACATGTGGATTTTACTTGTGAAACTGCTACCACATTTACTTTTGCTTGACCAATATCATGCTATTGTTGTTGTTTGTTTGTGACTTCTCCCTTGTAACAGTTCCACAGGTCAGGCTGGTTGGTGGAAGCTCTAACTGCTCAGGTAGAGTGGAGCTCTACCACAATGGCCAGTGGGGCACTGTGTGTGATGATGGCTGGGACATCAGTGATGCTCAGGTGGTGTGCAGACAGCTGGGGTGTGGTAGTGCTACTTCTGCCCCCAAGGAAGCCCACTTTGGCAGGGGGACTGGAAAGATCTGGTTGGATGGGGTTGACTGCTCTGGTTCTGAAGGATCCCTTACTGCTTGTTCCCATAATGGCCTTGGAACACATAACTGTAACCATGGTGAAGATGCTGGAGTGGTGTGCTCAGGTTAGTGCATGTGCACTGTGTACAATACCAGCCCAACAAGACTATTACACCGTGTCCTAACTGAACGTGATGCGACTGCACATGTGCGATAAAGAGTTCCATCACTTTGTTTTCTATTGTTATGTCTTTACTGAATGCAACACAATGCAGCGCGACTAGTCGCATTGCTATGTGACTTTTTAAAAAGATTGTAGTCGCTCAGTCCATTTCTATTTTAGTTGAGCAAGTGCCATTGTTCGGCCAGATTGAATGGAGAATCTAATCGAATAGAATGGCATTTTTAATGAACTCTTTGTAGAAAGTGAACCATCATTGCTACACTACAACCCGACAGTCGCTTTTAGTTAGGACAAGGTGTTCTCTGTAGTGTGATGAAGACTTTTTTTTCTCTCTCTCGAGTTGATGCCATGTTTAGACATGTTGGTCTTTTGGAAGTGCACTAGCATTACAACTTCGAATGAAAATTATTACTGTATGGCATTTTTAACTGTGAATTGAATTGTGAGTAATGCAAAATTGTTTTAATTCCCATCTGACATACAGAGTACCCCTGTGCTCAGTGCGTCCATTATTTAGTTCTGTGTATAGGTGATGAATTTGACTGAAAATTCCCCTGCAGATCCTAGACCACCTCCAAGTCCAGCACAGCTGGACCCCAGGGCTGCTAGGCTGACCATTGGCACCAGGGTCATTAGAGGTCAAGACTGGAAGTGGGGAGATCAGGTATATTATGAGCGGTGTGTGTGTGTACCTGTGTGTGTGTGTGTGTGTGTGTGTGTGTGTGTGTGTGTGTGTGTGTGTGTGTGTGTGTACGTGCAGGGTGCGATTTATGAAAAAATCAGAGGGGGGGATGTTTCTGAAACGGTATTGCGTTGGTGACATGACGTCATTACTAGAAATGACCGGTTCTCCCTTTACCCCCCCCCCAAAAAAAAATACTAAATATTCTGCTTATCCATTCATTAAAACAATCATGCTATTAGTAGGCCCATCTATTCTACAGCGCAGTGTCTACCAGATGCGTCTGAAGTAGGCTACCGTTGTTCATGTGACTGTTGCGTGTAGAGCGCAATCCTGACAAATGACATTTTTCACAAAACTTAGAAACTCTCTAGTTCAGACCCTCCTGCTGCTTGCGCTGTGTTAAATATTTAAATAAAGTGCTGCAGATTACATTGTTTAATGTAGCCGATAATAGCCAAATTACTTTGATATCTCAGAGATATGTTGACCCAACCCAAGGCATTCGTTGGATTCGACGGTACGCGCGATAGGTTACGTTAACCTAAACTTTTTTTTTTTTTTTTGCAACTGCGAGGAAAGCCAGGACATTGAGCATAAAAAAATAGCCAATGCAAATAGGACCAGTTGGCCTTCCTACTTAACGTATTGTTTGAGCATTTTGCCTAGATTATGCCATTTATTGGTCATTTTCCACAACTGGCTGATTTACCTACAAATTGTTCTCATCAGCGCGATTCAGATATTTTGCCTGATACGTTGACATTACACACATTTCATATCAAACTTAAATTATGCCTTTGCCAAACAGTTCGTTTTCCTTTGCACAAAGTTGTTCAAACAATGTGATAACATTATGAAGTTTCCTTTCGTTTTCCTTCTCATCTAGAGCTTTAGTCTTTCCAGTGAGAGAAAAAAACACCTGCGCTTATAGGCTGAAGTTCGCGGCAAAGTGACCCAGGAGTTGTCACGCACACAATTCAGGACACAGGACGCATTTTTTTTTTAATTTTATAATTCGCTGCACACTAGATGTTTGTTAGTCGCATTGCTTGCATACTGTCACGAGTTATCAAGGGGGGATAAATGTTATCCCCACCGGAGATAAAATTATTCAAGCAGAGGCAGGGATACCAAAACCAGAAGTAAGGAAATCCTACCCATCCCCCCCAGCAAATCGCACCCTGTGTGGGGAAATCAGATACAACGTGTATGTAGAAATTGTCAACACGCGTTTTGTGTATCTGTGTGCACGTTTTTTTTACTTGTGGGTGTGTCCGTGTACAGTATGTATGATCACTAATGGGTCATTCCGTGTGAAATCAACCAGTGACGGACCGGTCACCCTCTCTGAAAAATCTGAAAAAAATTACAGTTGTTTGTATACTCAACCTGTGCTTGAATCTGAAATAGTAAGTCTGTATCACTAATGGTTGCAAAAGTACAGCCATTTGAAATTCCAAGTAATTTTAAGCATTTTGGTGAACAAGCCTTTTGTCCAACTTCCAACATAACTGGCTCTTTTTATATTTTACACACAATGATGAAACCATGTGCATAGAAACACATTGTCCTGTAGAGTTAAAAAATCTACTCAGATCAGATATATCTTGTGTAGTTTCTTCTCTCCAGAGCTCTGAAGATGGCTGTAAATTCTATGTGTGATTTCACACCACAACCTTTCAGGGCTTCTTGTTCAAAAAGGAAGTGAAACAAATTTATCAGAGTTTTTTTCCCACTTGTATATGGATTTTGCGGTCCTGTTTATGCATTCAATTTTGTTGATAATGTTATCATACTGCCAGAGCATTTTTTCAAAGATGGGTCCAATTTTGGAAAAGGCTGTTTTCATCCTCTTATTTTAGCACGTGGACAGTTCACAAGATTTTTTTTTTTAATTTTGCCATGAATCATTCAGTATCTGAGGAACATCTGTCCAAAATTTGGTGTTGTTGCTGAGTCTCGTTATTGTGATATGATTTTTTGAAAATATTGTCCACATGGTGAAATGAGAGGATGAAAATGGCCTTTGTAAAAATCATACCCATTTTTTAAAAAAATGCTCTGACAGTATGATAACAATATCAACAAAAGTTAATGCACAAACAGGACTGCAAAATCCATTATGTGACAAGGAAAAATACTCTGATAAATTTGTCACACTTAGATTTTGTACAAGAAGCCCTGAAAGGTGGAGGTGTCCAAACACATATAGAATTTATAGCCATTTTCAATGCTTTGGAGGGGGAAAATAAAACCAGATACATCTGATCTGAGCTGATTTTTGAATTCTACGGGGAAATTCTATTCTATTCTATTCACATGGTTTCACTATTGTGTGTGAAGTACTGAAAGAGCCAGCAATGTTGGAAGTTGAACAAAAGGCTTTTTCACCAAAATGCTTAACATTAGTTATACAGACTTACTATTTCAGATTCAAGCATTGAGTATACAAACAACTGTAATTTTTTTCAGATTTTTCAGAGAGGGTGACCGGTCCTTCACTGGTTGATTTCACACGGAATGACCCTAATGTATTCCTTTTGGGGTTTGTGTGTGTGTGTGTGTGTGTGTGTGTGTGTGTGTGTGTGTGTGTGTGTGTGTGTGTGTGTGTGTGTTTCTATGTGTGTATTTGCCCCATATTTCAGGATGGCACCCCTCCTGGTCCTGGCAGTGTGATTGGTGAACTGAGTGACAGTGGCTGGATTCGGGTGAGGTGGGATGCTGGTGGTGAAAATGTCTACCGCATGGGCAAAGATGGCAAATACGACCTCCAGCTGGCAGAGTTGCTGCCATCCACACCACGTCCCACACAGCTGGGTCCCAGGGTCTTGTCTGGTCCAGAACTAGCTGCCATGATGGATATTGGAACCAGGGTCATGAGAGGTCAAGACTGGAAGTGGGGAGATCAGGTACATGACCAGTCCAGTGTGTTTTATAATGGTGGTTAAACATTGGATTGCAATTGCCAAAAATTCCTAGTCTGTGAATAATGAATAGTAATGAATAATGTATCTGTGTGTGTGACTTCAATTCTGCTCAGCGTACTGTGTGTGCATAAACATACATACATTGTTTTTCTGTGTGCATGTGTGAATGTTTGTGTGTGTGTGTGTGTGTGTGTGTGTGTGTGTGTGTGTGTGTGTGTGTGTGTGTGTGTGTGTGTGTGTGTGTGTCCCATATTTCAGGATGGCTCTCCTCCTCGTCCTGGCCATGTGATTGAAGAACTGAGTGCCAGTGGCTGGATTCGGGTGAGGTGGGACAATGGCCATGAAAATGTCTACCGCATGGGCAAAGATGGCAAATACGACCTCCAGCTGGCAGAGCCACTGCCATCCTCACATCCCGTCGTGGAGGCCACTACTGGTGAGCAACACCACCTAAGTTAACACAGTAAACTCCACCTTTCATTAACATTCAAAGCGCATTACCAGTACCTGTTAAAAGCATGCCGAGCATTCCATCTTGCATATTGCAAGTCTTTGAGTGTTTCTCCGCAACAGTCAGAAATCAGGATAAGGAGTTTGCATGCTACAGTATCCTGGTTTCTTTTGGCGTACTTCATTTTTTTCCGAAACCGGGCTTGGAAAATATTGGAAAATATGTCTTAATGTGCAAATGCAAAGCTGGGATATCCTGATTATTTTCAGAATACTTACATTAAGTGCATGCAGGCATAGTCAGCGCTTTCCAGCATTCCAGCCAATCACTGTCAAGACGGTATCCTTTGCCCAACCCTATTGTCAGTGATTGAATGGAATGTGGTTTGTTATATTTTGGTGTGCAGTCTGTGCCTATATTGCTTCTTTGATGTAACCCTATGCTAGCCTAGGCTAGCCTTTTTTAACAGTGTATTTAGGAGGCAAGCAGCTAGCGGAACAGGAACCTATAGTGTGAAGTGTAAAGCTCAAAAAATCCAATAAATCCAATAATGAATGCACTCTAGCCTAAAGATGAGCATCGTATGAATGCATTTTTGGAGCACTGGCTTTGGAAAGTAGCAGTGCGATTTACCAACAAGAGACTAGTGTGGTATTTTAATGAGATTTTAAGTGCAACATGCGTTAACTGGCTTGTGTGTGTGTGTGTGTGTGTGTGTGTGTGTGTGTGTGTGTGTGTGTGTGTGTGTGTGTGTGTGTGTGTGTGCGCGCATGTTTGTGTGTATCTGCCCTTATGTGAATTCCTTGTAAGTGGTGCCAAGTGACCCTTGTCATAACTACACTGTGCTGAATGACCCTTGGAGGGCTACCACAAACCGGGACAGGTCAAACCCCAGGTGTGACAAGGATGTTGAATGGCAAGGCTGGTACCTGATGGTCCATGAGGGCGTGAGCGTTAGGATGCCGGACACGTGTGTGCCCAACGAGCGCTGTGGCACTCGCGCGCCTCTCTGGCTGAAGGGCTCCCACCCCCGTCCAGAAGATGGCGTTGTGACGAGGGAGGTGTGTGGACACTGGTCTGCTGACTGCTGCAACTTCAAATCAACACCCATTCAAGTTAAAGCATGTCCAGGAAACTATACCGTTTACAAGTTTGAGAAGCCAACAGCGTGTAAGCTGGCGTACTGTGCAGGTAAGTCTTGTCATTACCAGTATTTATCTCTTACCAGTATTTAGCCTACCTCTTAAAATATACTGTCTGTACACTTCCTGCATGGCCTATGGCCCTATGACCTATGGAGAGTTTTTCCTTGCCCTTCAGTGCTCCACGTTTGTAAAGAGCCACGAGACAACAGTATTGTGTAAGGCAGGGGTGCGCAATTATTTTGGTCGAAGGGCCACCTTGGGTTTTTGATTTTGGCTAATGGGCCGGGTATTTACAGTCAGCCAGTTGGCAAGTCTCAAAGTAGTACCCCCACTTTCTTCAGAGGACATGTTTACGTGCAGGTTTAAAAGGGTGGGATTTGTGTTTCATGAATACAACAAATTTGAAAAATCAATCCTATGGATCTAAGCTACCTTAGCTAAATGAGAAATTATTTTATTTTGGGAAGGCTCCACGGGCCGGATTAAATAGCTTGACGGGCCGCGTGTGGCCCCCATGCCTTAGTTTGCCCAGGTATGGTGTAAGGGATAACGGCCGCCCAGGTGTCCCGATATATGAAAATAATGGACGAGACAGAGACGAAGAACAGCCTGGCAGCGCAGACGTTTCTAATATCGGGACACCTCAAAGGCCATTATCCCACTTATCATTCGTTTGCAACTAAAATGTGTAGACGGTAAGCAAGTGTTTAAAACATAAAAGAAACATGTGGCTTTGTTTTAAAAGAAGTTATCCTGTTCGGTTGGGGTACTATTTTCATATGAAATAAGATCCACAAGGCTGTATTCTAAAGAGCATTGATAAAGAACGCTAGTGAAACTTTTTAACCCGACAAATGTCGCAGGTGTCCTGTTATCTAGAAATAACGGACATCCTGACAGCCAATCAGAAAACAGTATTTCATTACACCACGTGATAAAGTCTGTTAACTCACCCTCCTACAATAATTGTATATTGATGCCACCTAGGCTGGGCCACTTAATGCCACCTAGGCTGAGTTAGCTGACAAAAGTATGTGGTAAATCCTCATGCCATTGACCTTAAAGGAGACATAGAATGGAAAACCACTTTTACATTGGCTTTGATGAATTATGAGAGGTTGTGCATGGTCAAAGAGCTATCATGAACATGAGGCATGGTTCTGCCCTCCGTAATATGGAAATCCTACATTTAGAAATAGCCACTAAATCATGGGCGAACAAAGCCTACAAATGATGTCAAATAGCACAAAGCCATTGCAGTTCAATTAAGGTGGCCAGAGTGAGGCGTTTAGGCAAAAAAAAAAAAAAAAAAAAAAATTCAATACACTTCTTAAATATGAAATGTTAACTAATCTTGTAAAATATCACTTGATCTTCTTTTTGACAAATTACAATTGAATATATTGTATTTTAACATCTGAATACTCCATTAATCCATTCTATGTCACCTTTAAGAATGTTTCTAACTGCTTTTCAACTAGTTGGTTAGAGTTCTCGACTCCCATGCCATGGGTTTGTTATAGTTGACAAGGTGGCAGGTTCAGACCCGTGTGTGGTCAAACTGACCTCAGGTACATTGGCGCCGAGACGCCAAACATGGAGTTGACAAGGCTGGGCTAGCTGGCAATATTACATGGTAAATCATCGCAACCTTAAAAACCCTCAAAGCAATGGTTCGGCGTCATTCAAGTACAGCACTGTTGTACGAGTCTGCTGGCTGCGCTAGATAGCAAGTAGAATGAAAGAAATTTAAATAATATTTGGAACCCTGCATTCCCTCTACAGATTTGAACTATACAGGACTACTTCCAACTGGAGCACCTGGCTTAACACCACCAAGTAGGTGTTGCAAATATGTGTGCAAATTAGATAGACAGAACATGTGGATTTTACTTGTGAAACTGCTACCACATTTACTTTTGCTTGACCAATATCATGCTATTGTTGTTGTTTGTTTGTGACTTCTCCCTTGTAACAGTTCCACAGGTCAGGCTGGTTGGTGGAAGCTCTAACTGCTCAGGTAGAGTGGAGCTCTACCACAATGGCCAGTGGGGCACTGTGTGTGATGATGGCTGGGACATCAGTGATGCTCAGGTGGTGTGCAACCAGCTGGGGTGTGGTAGTGCTACTTCTGCCCCCAAGGAAGCCCACTTTGGCAGGGGGACTGGAAAGATCTGGTTGGATGGGGTTGGCTGCTCTGGTTCTGAAGGATCCCTTACTGAGTGTTCCCATAATGGCCTTGGAACACATGACTGTCACCATGGTGAAGATGCTGGAGTGGTGTGCTCAGGTTAGTGCATGTGCACTGTGTACAATACCAGCCCAACAAGACTATTACACCGTGTCCTAACTGAATGCGATGCGACTACATGTGTGCAACAAAGAGTTCCATCACTTTGTTTTCTATTGGAATGTCCTTACCCAATGCTATGTGATGCAGTGCAACTGGTCGCATTGCTACGTGACTTTTTAAAAAGATTGTAGTTAGATTGCAGTCCATTTCTATTTTAGTCGTGCAAGTCGCATTGCTCGGCCAGATTGAATGGAGAATCTAATCGAATAGAACGGCATATTTAATGAACTCTATGTAGATAGTGAACAGTCAATGCTACACTACAGACCGACAGTCGCTTTCAGTTAGGACAAGGTGTTAAACTGTTTTCTGTAGTATGACGAAGACTTTTTTTCTCTCTCTTGAATTGATACCATGTTTAGACATGTTGGTCTTTTGGAAGTGCAGTAGCATTACAACTTCGAATGAAAATTATTACTGTATGGCACTTTTAACTGTGAATTGAATAGTGAGTAATGCAAAATTGTTTTTATTCCCATCTGACATACAGAGTAACACTTTGCTCAGTATGTCCATTATTTAGTTCTGTGTATATATGATGAATATGACTGAAAATTCCTCTGCAGATCCTAGACCAGGGCCTTGTCTGGTCCAGAACTGTCCGCTAGGCTGACCATTGGCACCAGGTCAAGACTGGAAGCTGTCTCACGAGACTAGACTTTTTCACAGTGTATTTTGGGGGCAGGCAGCTAGCGGAACAGGAACCTATAGTGTACCTTATGTGGTAAAGCTAAAAACTCTAGCCTAAGGATGAGCATTGTATGAATGCGTTTTTGGAGCACTGGCTTTGGAAAGTAACAATGCAACTTACCAGCAAGAGACTAGTGCGGTATTTTACAGAGATTCTAAGTGCAACATGCGTTAACTGGCTTGTGTGTGTTTCTCTCTCTCTCTCTCTCTATGTGTGTGTGTGTGTGTGTGTGCGCGCGCATGTTTGTGTGTATCTGCACTTATGTGAATTCCTTGTAAGTGGTGCCAAGTAACCCTTGTCATAACTACACTGTGCTGAATGACCCTTGGAGGGCTACCACAAACCTGGACGGGTCAAGGTGTGACAAGGATGTTAAATGGCACGGCTGGTACCTGATGGTCCATGAGGGCGTGAGCGTTCGGATGCCGAACACGTGTGTGCCCAAGGAGCGCTGTGGGACTCATGCTCCTCTGTGGCTGAAGGGCTCCCATCCCCGTCCAGAAGATGGCGTTGTGACGAGGGAAGTGTGTGGACACTGGTCTGATGACTGCTGCAACTTCAAATCAACACCCATTCAAGTTAAGGCATGTCCAGGAAACTATACTGTTTACAAGTTTATGAAGCCTACAGCGTGTAAGCTGGCGTACTGTGCAGGTAAGTCTTTTCTGAAGGCACATACACCACACTGGCAGAACCCACAAGACCGTTTCCTGAAGCGTAGTAGAGATTGGTTTTTCCCCAAAGTCTCGTAATCACATCCGAATACAGCTTTATGGGCCTCAAATATCTTCCAAAGATATTCAGAGAACTAATGTATTTTTTAAAGGGTTCCTAAAAGCTCCCTTATGAATTCTGCCAGTATGGCGAAGTAAGATTATCCTTTAATTTTAAGAGTTTTATTTATCTTCAGATTTTATTATTTATTTATTTATTTATTATTATTATTATTATTACTATTACCAATTTAAATGAAAGTTCGTGCTGTAACTCCCCCACAGATTTGGCTTATAAAGGAAGCATGCCAACTCAAGCTCATTCTCCAACTCCAACAACTTCAACTCTTCTGCTTTCTACCCCTGCTCCAACAACTCCAAGTAAGTGTGTGTGTGTGTGTGTGTTACTCTGAAAGGACAAAGAAAATCCAGTCTTTTCTGTGTATTTTTCATTGACTTTGTCCATGGAGGATCCTATTACTGCCAGTATCAAACATGAGTGTCCAGTCGTGACTTCACCTCCTCTCGTAGTGATTCTGTCAGGTTCTCTGTAGTGGGTAAGATACATATCATTCTAATCAGCAATCACTTTTGCCATAGTTCACTGTCACACTAATCGTTCTACAGTGTGTTCTGAAAGATATTTTCATACTTTACTTTTTTGTACTCCTCAGTGACTTGCATTAGCCTTAAGCAGTGTAGTGTAGTTCTGCTCTATTGTGGTGAAGTGGGCTTTGAGGGGGTTATGTTCTTGTAGTGTGATGGCCCTGCACTGGAGGTCTTAGTATATGGGAATGGGGAGACCAATTGTCCTGAAAGCAGCCGGGGTTTGGTGTGTTAAACATGGCCGTAGCTACAATAGAGGACACCGAGGTCCGGACCTCGGTAATTTTTTCGAGCTGAAAATAAGTTAAACATTATTCAGACGCGCCAATTAATTAATCCTTTTGCGCGCGTTAATAGTGCCGCAAAACATATCTCCGGTTTTGCTTCATTGTCTTTCGGAAGCTTTATATGGACATGATACCTCTTACAATCGAGGTATTTGGTATTAAATTAAACTAGACAACCACATCTATCCATTGGTATCATTGGTAAGGTACTTGCTAGAGACTGAGAGGATTTATATTTAGGGAAGGTATGTCTTTATCTAGTGTTAAAGGCTGAACTTGCTAGATCATCACACATTATAATATAGACCTATAATTTGCAGAGATAAGTTTTCAAGTTTTCAATCTCATTGAAACCTGTGAAATGAACACACTGTAATCTGTGGTGGGGGCACATTGTTGTAGACTAAATGATTGGAGCACTTAAATCACATCCACTGGACACAACTCATTCACTGAAGTAAAATATATTTTCTCCAAACACAATCAGTGGCAGGTTACACTGTTGTCACAAAATCATAAATAGCCTAAAGAATTCTGGGTAACACTTTACATTACAGCTCGGTAATAAGAGGGTAATTTTGTGGTTATAACCTGGTAATTTGTAATAATAACTCATAATTACTCACATCCCTGAGTAATAACTGAATAATAACTGATAAATTACTGGGTAATTTTATGTTACTACTAAACAATAGCCCACTATTTGTTGTGGCAATAGGTCAGTAACCAAATGGTAATAGCAAAGAATTACTTTACTTGATTGGATTATATAAAGTAATTACATGGTAAAATATGTATTCATTGCTAGTAACTACCAAGTAATTACCTATGTAATTTCATCAAAATGACACAGAAGCAGGGCTGTAAAATGCATTTTTGCCTGTTTCAATGTTATTACAGTGTAATTGTTACTCCAAAAATGACAATGAATCAAATTACATTGGATCTTGAATGGGATATGCCTACGTTTGGTAAGATCATGCATTGTTTTCTAAAAACTACCAAGTAATTACCTGTGTCCTTTCATAAAAATTACACAGAATCAGGGCTGTAAAATACATTTTTGCCTGTTTCGCTACTGTAAAAATGACAACAGTTCAAATTACATTGGAGCTTGAATGGGTTCCATTTACTGTGACAGAAACATAATAAGACAACATTATACAACCACGATAAACCAAACATATATGCAATTTTGACTAGAGTAAATAGTTTACAGGATCATGCTAAGATAATGCTAATTAGCATAGCCAACCTATCCAAATCCACAAGCAGGAACCCCATATCTACAAACAAGCAGCTCTACCCTGAAAACTTTGTCTATATCTTCACCATTTTGGTCAGTTTGGTAGCGAATGTCATCCTCTGACTTATTTCATGTCCACAGCCTACACAGCAATCTTTGTCTAGCCTAGCCATTATCTGTTTGGTGCAGGCAGGACAGAGGAAGTGGAGCTGGAAAGGGAAAGGCGTCAAAATAGGTGTAGTGGGTCTTTAGTTCTTACTTTTTGAAACAAAACAAAATTAGAAGTTGATCATTTAGCACATTATAGTCTTGATAATGTAAACAACCTTAATATGTTTCACTGCCATAATAACTATTTCCATGCATTATCAATAGTAGTATAATTTAAATGGATCTTTTATTTTGATACCCACTGCTATTTCCTTGTAGCTTACTTACTAAGGAAGTAGCCAGAAGCTAATCTTATGCCATGCTTCACACCACATGTCTGGTTAAATTCTATCATTGACACCTGATAATGGTAGTACTCAGCAAAATATGTAGCAACTTTGGTTTGCTGAGTAATTAGTTTACTGTAGGTACAGTACTTCTGCATGATATCTTTATGTTGAAGTGGAGTTCGATGTTTTGAGTGTTTAAATGATCAAACATTGGCTATAGCAGTTCTCCACCCTATGCCATTTTATAATCTACAGTTCATTTCTGTGGAATAAATCTGCAAAAGTCATATTTACTGTTGAATTCTCATGATTTGTGTTTGGTTTGGCATGGTCTTGTCATATTTCCATCACAATAAACAGATCCACTTTTATTTGAGATATGTTTATTTTTTGAGTAGATATTGCACTGTAATTAAATTGAAATAGACAATAATGCATTTTACAGCCTCGATTCTATGTAATTTCTATAAAAGTACATAGGAAATTACCACAGGAATTAACACAGGATTTTACCATTTAATTACAATATTTTCATCATAACTAGAAAGTAATTCCTCATTATTAGCATTTTGTTATTGCCTTATTACCATCAAAAAAATAGTGTTTATTGTTTAAAAATAACATGGAAATTATTCAGTAATTATACCGTTATAAGTCAGTAACATGAGTAATTATGACTATTAACCATGAAATTACCAACGTATTACCACAAAATTACCCTCTTATTACCGAGCTGTAATGTAAAGTGTTACCGAATTCTGTGCTAAAAAGATACAGCTGCAAATTAGCACTATATATTTTTTTAAAACTATGTATCTCTGTACTTGCTATACAGATTCTCATTCTTTAAATATAGCTACGACAAATTGTTTGTACACCATTTCAACTCATTGAAGAACTTTCTACAAGCCTAAAACAGAAAATCACCATCAGGGGTAACTTATCTCATTGTTACAAGGTCAAAGGTCAAGATTGCATGGGGTCTAACACAAATTGTTGTTGTAGTATTGTTATAGTATTGTTCTATTGAGCTGTATTTGCTATTCCTCCTGGCTTCCTCGTTCCAGATTCAACATTTATTCTCTTCAATGTGCCATGTTGATAATGAACTTAGTAAGAGGTCAGATTTTAAAGGTCAAGGTCAGCGTAAGTCCAACCTTTTAGAACTTTGCGCTAGTGCAAAGTTTGTTTTCTGCACTATGAAAATAGCAAAATAGATTCACAAGATGAATCTTTCGCCTGAGAATGTTTGACATTGCGTCATCAATATAGGGCTCTATGTCTGAAATGGTTGAAAAGGTGATCCTGGTTTATCACTTATACACTAGTAATGAGATGTGTCTAGTGTTATTGTGCCCAATGGCTGGCATTAACCTCGTCTTAGACTGTTGTTGAGCTTTCTTACATTTGAATTATACAGATTACCTGGTTGCTTACTCTAGCAACCAAACTTAGCACCTAGTTTAGTCAATCTATTTTATTAAGTATATTCTTTGCGGATTCTGATGGACAGCAGTTAAATTAATCGAGTGGAGGAATTTTGAAGGCTCAAATCGTGACAAGACAACCAAATACTGCCTTTTTGAAGTTTTAAGCTTTAATCTCTCCTATATACTTCCTTGATAGGCAGTCTGAAGAGAAAACACAACTCCTGTTACATCACATCAAAAGACTATGCATTCAGAAAATATAAAATTCTGACTATTATTAGACTGGTTGTTACTGGTTATTAGTTTCTGTTTAATGGTACATGTAAAATTGTTCCAGACGTAGACCTGGGCCACTTACAGCTACTGCTATGGTATGAAGATGATATTAACTGCATATCTAGAATACCACTTCATGGGAAGGTAGAGAGGAGAATGGATAGAATTTTGGGGGGTTGGTTAGGGTTACCTTTAAAATTGCAGATCAAAATGTCTGAATGCCAAAAAAATAACTTATTTAGCTAGGCCTATAACTAAAGCGAGCACAATAAGTAAGGAAACCAACCACAGAAAGTAAGTAAACTTGACTTTGACCCGTTATCTCCACTTTACTAATGCCAATGCCTAAATTGTTTTTATCATTTTCATCATTGATTTGTCACCTTTACAATGAGGTATGGTATGCAGGCATGGGGCAATCATGGAATGAGCAACCAATAATGTGCCAAAATGGCCAGTATTAGTGTCGCTGCTGCCAGTCATCTCGTTTTGGGCTTCAAGTGCAACCAGGTGAGTGCCAGTCACTGATGTGCCCAGAGCATGGGTTCTGCAACTTGTTGGGTTTGTGGTTTCTCCAAGCAGCAACACTGGTGGAAAGATGCCAAATTTGTTCATTTAGGATGACCTGAGATGGCCTGTAGAATATGGCAAACCGAGGCTGGTATCCCAGCATATTAGCCTAGAACTCTAAATTGCGTGTCAGGCTACCAGCATATAGAGTGGTAGCATCATTTGACGTCAGTCCTGGTACCATTAACAAACTTTGGACCAAGTTCCATGAGACTGTGGAAGTCAAAGACAGACCAAGAAGTCTCATTTCTGTGGGCGATCTTCAATGCTCCAAGCAATAAAGGCTATACCAACAGAATAGCATAACAGGCCATTTTGGCACATTTTTGGTTGGCACTACTCACATGTTTGGCTGCATTGCTCATTCCATGATTGCCCGATGCTTACAAGCTATACCTCATTGTAAAGGTGAGAAGACAACGATGAAAATGATGTAAATCACTTTACAGATTGGTATTACTGGAGGGGAGATATAATGGAGCAAAGTCAAGTTTCCTTACTTTTTGTGCTCGGTTTATTATGTAGGCCTACAGTATGATGGCTTGTACAAGGTGTTGAGGAAGGTGATATATAGCATAATTCATGTCTGATCATATCTGACATTGTGATTATCTGTGGCAAGTTTTGTGGAGATCCGTCAAAGGGTTCTGGAGATATCATACAAAAAGCAGGAAATTACCTGAAAATACAGATTTTCCAATTCATTTCAATGGGAAAACTACTTAAGGGGCTGTAAAATCACAAAGCTGCCAAATCCAACTTGCGATCATGTCAAAACATGACACCCCCCCCCCCCCAGTGATACGACAACTCCCTCTGGCTCATGGACTAATTGAGTCAATGTAACCTCAGATCTTACTTTCAGTCAGGTCCCATTGATTCTGTGTAAAGTGACTGTTCGCTTCTGCGTTCACGTTTGGTCTGTGCTGTACCAAATTATTTTGTCCCACTCGCTAACTAGCGCATTTAGCAAGCTCTTTCAACAGGGCTATGCTTGAATTCACTCCGGTATTTAAGTGAAAGACCAACAAAGCTGGGTGCACTTTTGGCAAATATGACTACAAAACTAGATGCACAAGCAAAAGAAGAGGATGTGGTAGGGTTGGAGAAAATTGAGAAAATTGTTTGACTTATGTTGTGTATGTCATATTATTTGAACATGAATATTCTCAATTGTGTATTCCCAGTTACGTTGCCAAAACCAGTTCTTACGCTTCAATCTGAAAGAAACACATCTTGGGGTCAGTCTGTCCAGATGAGCTGCTCCATCTCCACTCAGTACCTGGGTGGGACGTTCACTCTACAGCAGCTCTTTGGGTCCTACAGAGAGAAAAAGGCAGCCTCTGGAACCTCTGCTGTTTTCACCATCCGTCAGGTGGACTTTGTCCATGGAGGATCGTACTACTGCCAATATCAAACACGAGTGTCCGGTCGTGACTTTACCTCCTCTCACAGTGATTCTGTCAGCTTCTCTGTAGAAGGTGAGATGTTGACAACGCAGTAGCTTCCATAGTACTTGCCATCCTATTTTGTTTTTTGGGGGTATCCTGTGTTCAAGGATTTTACAGACACATACGTTTCAGTCCTGTTTAATTTTGACCATTATTTTGCATACTATATGCCCATTCAGTGTTCCATTGAATTTATGTTGGATTTCTCTTGAGGAACGAATGAAACAGTAATTTACAGACACCTCAATGCCTGGAGCAGAACAGTAAAACTTAACCCATAAATAGTTGATGATAAGTTGATGTCAAACAAATCTTCAAACATTCTAGGTGGATGTCTCATCTCCCACTTTTTTTTAACAAATGCGATTTTCAACTTTTTATGTTTTCAGTTACACTTCCAAAACCAGTTCTGACTCTACAAGCTGAAAGAAACGCATCTTGGGGTCATTCTGTCCAGATGAACTGCTCCATCTCCACTCAGTACCTGGGTGGGACGTTCACCCTACAGCAGCTCTCTGGGTCCTACAGAGAAACAAAGGCAGCCTCTGGAACCTCTGATGTTTTCACCATCCAACAGGTGGACTTTGTCCATGGAGGATCCTACTACTGCCAGTATCAAACACGAGTGTCCAGTCGTGACTTCACCTCCACTCACAGTGATTCTGTCAGTTTCTCTGTAGTAGGTGAGATGTTGATAATGCAGTAGCTTCCATATTAATTGCCATCCTATTATGTTTTTTTGGGGGGGTATCCCATTTTCATGGATTTTACAGACAGATATGCTTCAGTCATGTTTAATTTTGACCATTATTTAGTGTACCATTGAATGTATATTGTATTTCTCTTAGTGCTTGCAAAATTAGCGCTTCAACTCAAGTGATTAATCCAAAGAAAAATTAACTTAAAAAATTAACTCAGATTAATCCTGATGGATATTGTTCCACTTTTATGGCATGATTGTGGTCAATGTCAGATAGAAAATGGCTAGGATTTCAAATCAAACAAGACAAAGATTATGGCCTAGCTCCTGAATGTCCAACAACAATAAAGGATTGGTGTTTGTTGTATCTGTTTGGGTAAGGGATAGGTGTGAATTGCCCTTTTGACATCAGGGTCTTGTCATGGCAAAATAAGGGTCCAACATACCCTAACATCCAAAATCGTCCTGGAAGAAATGAGTTGTGATTTAAAGTGATTAAGCATGGCAAATGTTGTGATTAATCAGATTTTTAGAAATTGTTTGACAGCACTAATTTCTCTTCTTATACATAGTTGATGTTAAGTTGATGTCAAATAAATCTTCTAATATTCTAGGTGGATGCCTCATCTCCCACTTTTTGTAATACGATTTTCAACTTTTTACGTTTTCAGTTACACTTCCAAAACCAGTACTGACTCTACAAACTGAAAGAAATGCATCTTGGGGTCAGTCTGTCCAGATGAGCTGCTCCATCTCCACTCATTACCTGGGTGGGATGTTCACCCTACAGCAGCTCTCTGGGTCCTACAGAGAGACAAAGGCAGCCTCTGGAACCTCTGCTGTTTTCACCATCCGTCAGGTTGACTTTGTCCATGGAGGATCCTACTACTGCCAGTATCAAACACGAGTGTCCGGTCGTGACTTTACCTCCTCTCACAGTGATTCTGTCATTTTCTCTGTAGTGGGTGAGAACCTGAGTGAAATTATTAGAAATTTGATGAGTACAATGAAATGCTTTGCAAATGGTTTTGGGCACGTTAAACCCCACCAAACGGTGTAGTTCATAAAATCTCCAGCAAAGTGCAGTTTGGATGCTGAATTACATTTTTCTGATTAAAGGAACACAATGCATTTCTGAAGTATCCTTTTTGCCAATTTGTATTGATACCATCTCTGAATTGATTTATGAAATGGGAAATAGAGTGAAAGGTGGATAAACACAAGTTGTATTCCCTCCAGCCATCCAGGTTATACGCAGTATAGTTCTGGGTGGAAGGTTAAACTAGAACTCTAGACGTACTCTAGTGGTAGCAAGTTGAATTTACTCAGCGAGCACGTCTAGCCATCAGCCATAGGTTGATGTCTGAGCTGTTTAAATCCAAATGCAATGCTCTAGGTTTTATTCAGACATCGTGGTGTTTAGCCTATCACAACGTTCGATCTGGACAGGAAGTCATTGGGCAGTTTTAGCGTTGTTTGAATCAACTTGCTTGTTGCGCTGAGGTTTTAGCTGTCTTACTTGAGGGTCTATCACTCGTGGCCAGACTATACATTTATGTGATAGTCTGGCTTGTCAGACTAGGTGGAGGGTACGAATAAAGAAAACCCAGTTACAGCATGATGGTACTAACTGTACTGCCATCAAACATCAATTAGCATGTTGTCCCAAAAGCTGCACAGTGTTGTTTTTATTTTATTAAAATAAAGAGTGCATCCAAATGAAAAAACAAACAAACTATTAAAATGTTCATACTGTATTTAGACAGGAGGACACACGAATGCAAAAGGCAAATGTTTATTTACCATTAGACTATAAAGGATATCTTACATGGATTGCATTTGTCTTCCAGTGTCTCTCTCTCAGCCCATCATCTCTCTCAGTGGCCCAGAGGAAGAGCTGGTCTTGGGGCTTCATGGCCCAGAGATCCCCTGGGGCCAAAGCTTCTCCATCGTCTGCTCCACCAAGCCACAGTACCAAGGAGGCTCTTTCCACCTCACCTCTGACGGGTCAGAGGAGATCTGGACTGAGCCAGCAGTTGATAACTCCGCCTCTTTCCACTTTCCTGAGGCAGAATTTATCCATACTGGGAACTACAGCTGCTTCTATGAGGTCACTTTGTCTGCACGTGTCTTCATCTCAGGAAAATCAGATGTACTTCTTGTGACCATACGAGGTGATAATTATTATTTTTCAAAGGTAGCAGTAGTACTGTCGCCTAGTAGCAATGGTAGTAGTGCTGATCAGTAACATGTCTTAATTCCATAAGTTTTTTCCATTTTATCATTTAGTCATAACTAACTATTTGTAAAATACGGTTTCATTTCTGTTGATTACTGTTACCTAACTGTTAACTGTTATGCATTAACAGTCAATTAACAAATTACTGGTCTTAATAACCTATTTAATAACCATATATACAGTAAGCATGTTTTTATGAAGTTGTAATGTATTTCTTTCCCCCTGTATTTGTTGTGATATTCTCTGTGTTTCCCAGCCCTGACATGGGGGGAGTGGTCTCATCACATATCAACTGAGCATCCCTCTGTGTTCTATGGAGCAGCGCTTGGGATTGTGTTCCTGTTGATAGTCTTGTGCTCAGTGTGGCTACTGAAGAGAAGGAGTGGCCAGCATATAATTCTGACCAATGATGAATACTGTAAGCATACTGTGAATACTGTAATACCTGCCTGATGCATTAGATACAGGCATGGACTGGCCATAGGGCAATACCCTGTGGGCCGATGGTCATTTTTGGGCTGGGCCTAGATTAGATATTATGCTGATATAACAGCTGTTAAGTCATTTTGATGCTAAAGAACAGGGAGAATCACATTCCTTTTGCTCCCTGGTTAAAGGGGGCATAGAATGAATGAATGTGAAGGACTATTGTTTCTTGTCTTATGTTGAAATAGAGTATATTCATCTTTATTAATTGAAATTTTTTAAAAAATATATAAGAAATTATGATTAAAATTGGGAATTAAAATGGTCCATTTGGCTAAATGGTGCCCCCTTTGGCAACCACAGTTGAACTGCAATTGATTTGTGGTAAATGGCATCACTTATAGGTTTGATATCAATCTGAATGCATCACTGGTTACAGTCACCCTCAGCTTACTTACTGAATGTTAAACACACTTAAGCACTGGGAGAAATAGTAAATGCAGCACATTTGCAAAGGATGTTAAAGTTCTGCATGTTTTTTCCTTTTCTCTTCTATCCTTCGCCTCAGGGCCCATGACTTCATACGAAGTACCAAAATCATCAGAGACTGTGGGGGCCGAGAGGACATCTTCTCAGGACCAGTGAGGGTCGAGCAAACACCATGTCAAACGGGGAAGAAAATGCATCACCTGTTCGCACTCTTTGCTTGTCATAATTGGTAGACCTAGAGGAGGCTACAGGAGGCTAAATAGTTGGGGCTCAGGGTTTAATTCAATTCAATTTTACTTGTTACAACTTATACTACTAATTCACTAATTCGTTTTTGTTGTGCCAAATCTTTCAGACACCAAATTAATACTTACATTCTTTCACAAAGCTCATCTTCTTCTTTATCTCATAAGTGACTGAACAGGCATGATAAATTGACACTTCCTACTGTTTATTCAAGATCCGAGTCTGAGAATAATGTTTTTAGAAAAATCTGCCTGTCCACCCATATGTGGGGCCTAACAAGTAAAAATGAAAAATCCTTTATTGTAATGGATATCATCATGCCTACATGTTTGGACTTTGGGCAAATCAGTGTAGTTTTTCACCAATGTACTTTTCCTCCAATGGATTCCATATCATGTGACTGGAAACTACACTGTTTGCCCTATGGAAGACTTGCTCCGAGTCGAAAGGCGTGACGATATCCATTACAATAAAGTATTTTTTTTTAAATTTTTTCACTTTATCAGTGTGCCATGGAGTTTTAAGATTGCTTTTTATAATAGTAACCTATTAATAAGGCCTCACCTACATGTGAACAGATTTTTCTTTGCCCTTGCCCTTTTCTCTTTTGTAAGAATAATGTATCAACATTTTTCAGTGTAATCAATTTTTCAATCATTGATTCTTTACCTATAATAAATGGAAATGTACACTTAATATAATTAGTTATTGAAATATGTTTTGTTTGTGTGGCACCTGTCTGTCATTAGATCATTATCATTATCATTAGATCATTAAAGGAATAGTTCACCTCTTTATGAAAATTGGTTATTCACTCCTTTACCTGGAGTTACATATGTGGGTAAGAGCATTTTGGTCTCAGTGCTTGCGTTTTCCTAGTCTGGCAACCACAATTTTACCTGTAGCTTAGCATAGGTGCTGGAAAGTTGCCAAAGAGTTGCTATCTGGCAACATTACATTCCAGTGCCTATGCTAAGTTAAAGCTAAAAATGGGGGAAATTGAGGATGCCACACTAGGAAAACGCCAGCACTGAGACCAAAATGCTCTTACCCACATATGTAAATCCAGGTAAGGGGGTGAATACCCATTTTCATAAAGTATTACAGTCCCTATCATTCATAGGCGAGCGGGGCGCTTATGTGTTATGAGTGACAGCTCACTCAGCCAATAAGCGTGTTTAAAGGGCTTCACAGCAGTCGCGCGAGGGCGCTATACCCCCTAGAGTCACAGTCTGTGTCGAACGAGTCGACTGAAAGAGAACCCATTTTCAAAAAGTATTACAGTCCCTATCATTCAGTACATGTACAGTATCTGTGCGCCAAAGTCTTGGAAGTATGGTCAACACTCCATGAGCAGACCTTGAGCTCATTCACAGTGGGAAAAAACAGGCTAGGTTATCCAAATCTGGTGATCTTCAAGTGTTACAAAGTACATGATTTGGATAGCCTAGAAGGTTTTTGATAGGGGCGCAGAGCTGACAATAATTTTTCATATGAATTCTCCCCCTCTAACCATTCAAAAACTAGCGACTAGCACTGCTGTAAAGATCTGTTTGTTCAGTTTCATGTCATTTGATGTGTGTGTGCGGAAAAAACTCTCTTATGTTATCATACCGAGAAGAATGGATGCTAGTCACAGAGGGTTAACAGGAATTACAATGACAACAGTGTTCACAAAATATTGTGATATTCCTGGACACGGTTTAACAGGGTGAACTTCCCTTTCTTTATTGTCAACACATACAACAAGGACGAGTTGCTGTTTCAGCCACAACTCACGCTTTTAGAACTTATAACACAGCTGCAATGCTCCTGTCTCTCTCCCAATTCACTGACACTCACTCTCTCGCACCTGCGCGCGCACACACACACACACACACACACCTAAACTCCACCCCTTAATTCCCTAAAAAGGCACATAGCAACCTAGGAAACTTTAACAGATAACAAAACATCATTATCACACAAACTTGCAGGTTATTACAATATATTACTTTAAGCATACACAACACAGGTCAACCCAAACAAGCTGAAGGTGTATAGTAATGGAGTAGGAGTAATGGTGTCATTTTAGCCTATTACTTACTGTATGATGATACAAGTATAATTAAGTCATGCTTTAGTGCTTCAGAACTCCCAGAGTGCACTTGAATCTTGTAAAAGTAGGCTAGGGGAAACTATTCCCTCCTACCTTCCATGTCCCTCTTTTCTGTTCTGTTTCTACATTGTACATGAGTTACCATTTAATGTTCAGTTATTTAACTCCTGCCCTTGCTGATTAGTGCTAGCCTGGATGGCTTTCTCTGCACCATACTAGTAATGTGCCTCTGCATTCATACTAGTAATGTGGATATTTTACCTGAAAGTATCAACACAAAGGACACTCAAAAGATACTCAAATGTCATTACGGAGCAAACATCAGCATATTCTAACAGTACAATACCCTTTTAATCCTGTAGAGGGCTCCAAGGATATTCTAATGGGAGACCCTGTGGATTATTGTCTACATACAACCTTCCCTCTTTGTCACACTACCGTAGTAGTGATTATATAGAATGCTCCATAATGTATTGACATGTTTACATACTGGGTTGAAAAATGCCTTTTCTCAGAAAACATGGATTGTATTTTTCCTACCATTTTCTTAAAATTAGGCAAGTGGTTGCTCCGCCTGCAGAATGATATGTTCTTTGAGCATTTGCTATGCCATACGTAAAAGAACTGCTGATTGTCTCATTTACAGTATGTCCATGTAACTTATGACTTTGTAGTTAAGTATTTGAGTCAAATGTAGGCCTGCTACTACTCATGTGGAACCCTCTCTTTCCTGGTCTGCACAGCACTTAGATTTCCATTGAATATCTATAGTGAGGCATATGGCTCTTTTTGTACTTCCTTGACAGTAATAAGTTGTTTGTAGTGTTGCTTTATGAATGTTGAAAAATGTGGGGCTTTTCTGTGACTCATATGGAAGACATTAAGGGAGAGTGTGAAGGATTATTTTTGACTCCTCTTGGCTCTCTCTCTCTCTGTGTGTGTGTGTGTGTGTGTGTGTGTGTGTGTGTGTGTGTGTGTGTGTTAATAAAATTGCCAGCTGCCAATGATGGCCTGTGATACTCCTTGCAGATTTAGTGGGGAATAAAAATTCTGGAATAAGTTGTTAAAGTATAACGTACCACACACATGCACGCACACACACAGCCATGCACACACTCACACGTGCACACATAAACACACACACACACTTGCCTGAAATGTGCCGTGGGTGATATTTGGAGCTGTGTGTGAATGGGGCGATTGAAGAGCCTGGAACCCCATGGACCTCTCCGGAAACCAGCCTCCAGATGTGGATGGAGGAAAAGGAGGGGGTAGAGGAGGAGGGGAAGGGGAGGGCTGAAGGGAAGTGCGGTGCAAAGCGTTTAAGTCTCCCTCTGGTCTCACCTGCATGCACACTCTTACCTGCTTTTCTGAGTGATTTAATCCACCAAGGGCACATAATTAAGGTGGATGCAAGTGACATGTCCCCAGCAATACCCATCAATTGCTGGATTGTCCCCACCAATGACTTAGATTTAAAAAAAATATATATATATATATACACGCAAATGCTATAGTTTGTGATTGGTTTTGCCTTTTCCTGGTAACATTTGTACTATGCACGACAGATGCCTCAGAACATTAGAACATCAGCTGTATGTGCAAAAAAGTCGTTCCAGCAGTAATTCTGTGTTAGTAAAATAGTGGCACCTTGCTTGCAGGCTAAATGTTTCCACTCCAGTAACATGCTGTAAACTCTTTTACAGCATAGCATTTTCTTATGCATTTGTGTCACACATTTTCCTATGATTTTCACACACACATTTTCATATGATGATAGCCTGGGCTTGCCCATACTTCCTGTCGCTGCATGAAAATTCGTGATCAAGTCAGTATGGCCAAGGAGGCAATTTCCTCAATTCTCGAGCCCAGAAAAATCAGAACCCAATGAGAAACGAGCAGGCTGAAGGAGGCGAGCTTATGACTGTCCATCTCTGTCCAATAAATTTGATAGCATTTGATAGCCATTTAGATTAATCCCGCCCGGAATTCCCGGGCAATGCTAGCTCTGCCAGACCACAGTTCATTTTTGAATGTGGAAGCGCAAGCCAGGCTAATATGATGATATACCAGCAAAAGAAAAAAAAAATAAATTTTTTAACCACCCCAGTAGCAAAATGCTAGCCTGGGAGTTCCCATGCTCCTTTGCCCGCTTTTTTCATTTCACTCTGCAGAGCAGCATGGTGACCATGGCCGTTTTTCTCGCCTGCTTTCGGTATCCAATTGCAGAACAAAAAGGGATTTGTACGGCCCTCAACTGCATTTTACGTCACATGGTGGCTCTGGTATTGGCTCCGAGGTATGTACAGACGCTATGATAGACTAGCCTGGCGAATGCCAAACTAAAATCACAAGTGATATTTAGTCTGGGGACCTACCTATTGCATTTCTCGTAGCGGAAGCATTGTTTACAATTGTCCATAGCCGTTTATTGGGCGCTACGAATGTCTATCATATCGTCTGTACATACCTCGGATCCAATACCAGAGCCATCACGTAATGTAAAATGCAATCGAGGGCCGTACAAATCCCTTTTTGTTCTGCGATTGGATACCGAAAGCAGGCGAGAAAAACGGCCATGGTCACCATGTGTAGCCGGTGGCGGTCCGCACCGCACACAGGACTCGAACCCGCCACCCCGCAAGCTACAAACTCCCGGCATGGGAGTGGAACGCTCTAACCAACTAAGCCAAAAGCCCAAGCTTCTAACTCAGCGTGTTAGAAACGCCCATGGAATTGGGTGATGAGGATTTACACATACTACCGCCAAGCTAGCCGAGCTAGCTGGCCTCCGTTACACATGCTCCTCTGCAGAGTGAAATGAAATAAGCGTGCAAAGGAGCATGGGAATTCCCAGGCTAATGATAGACATTCGTAGCGCCCAATAAACGGCTATGGACAATTGTAAACGATGCTTCCGCTACGAGAAATGCAATAGGTAGGTCCCCAGACTAAATATCACTTGTGATTTTAGTTTGGCATTCGCCAGGCTAGCAAAATGCTACGAAAAATTATGTTTTAGCAGCAAGCTAACTTTAATCTGTCATTTTTAACCTAGGACAGACAATATATATGATGATGACCCACATGACAGCCCACAAACAGTCAGTGCTGCTGAATGACCTTAAAAATAAACATGTAGGCTATTAGATCCCCAGCCCACCTATACCTAATAGTGGTAGTGAGAAAATACTGTAACATAAATGTTTTAGACTAATATGATAGATTTACCCATCTTTGACCCCCCTCAAAGATGGAGAGCACAAGAAATTGATTTGACCCTTCCTCTTCCAAGAATCTCTCCAGGTTGTCTGTCTGCACTAAGCAAAGGGTAACAGTTACCTATAGGTCTTCTCTGGTGAATACTCCTCTAATCTGATAACTATACTGCTAAGATCAGGGGGCTAAAACAACCATGGTGGAGGCTTGACTGTCTGATCAGTAGGCTAAGTCATGTTTTTTTGTAGGAACTCATCTTTTGGTTTAATGATCTGTTGGATGTGCGAAGCAAGAACCACTTTTATTGACAATATACAAGACAAAATTAATTCGCAAACATCACCATATACTGTACAAATAATACAATAAACAAATATTATTGTATTATTATGTATATATTAAACACAAATTGCAAGCCTAAGGTGAGTGTGGGCTGTGCAGTGGAGTGTGATAGTGTAGAGAGCAGGATGCATGTAATGTTAAGTATCCCAGTCTGAAAGCAGGTAGTGTAGAGTAGAGTAGGGCTAAGTAGGTACTAAAAAGGTCCAGTGGAAAAGGGCTATATAAGTCAGAATTCAAGCATCCCGTAGCATAGCATGATGCACTTACACAATACACCTACAACACTGACCTGTCCCAAAGTACTGCATGGCCACCAAGACAGGTACTGGCACAAGTGTGTGTATGCCCAATTCAGATGACCCATCTATCCACAGTTATCACAGATCAGGAGAGTAATGGCAGTATGAAAAAAGACGTTTTTGTGTCTGAATCTTTTGTTGCACAGAGATCTGTAGCGCCTGCCAGAAGGAAGGCGGTTGAAGAGAGTGTTTGCAGGATGTGTTTGGGGTTTTTGATGCTTATCCTGTTTTGTAGCTGTGATGGATGGATTAAATGGCAACAGTTCAAAAAAGAAAAACACGCAAAACCGTATCAAAAATGTTTTGGGTGCAGGACTAGCAAGGTCACATGCAAACTGAAAATAAAGTCCGCACACCAAGCTCCCATTGATCTTAATTTCATGTGACGTTTCGGGCAGCATGCCCTTCATCAGACATTCAGTTTCATCAGACATTCCGTTTCATTCAGTTTAAATGACGACAGTGTCAATCTATCAACCTCTTACCGAAATGTAGACTTGTTACCATCCTGGAGGAGCTCAATGACAGAAATGTCATTAGGGTGACCACCTGTCCAACTTTGCGTTGTCCTGTACAGCAATTTTACCGTTTGTCCCGCCTCACGAAAATTGAACATCAGTCCCATATTTGACTATGCCTAGTTGAAAGTAAAATCACGTCCATATAGACTACCCCTTACTTTTGTCCAATAGTTCGGAAAAGCACCAGTTGGCAGGTTGACTCGTATATTAACCAAGCTGTTAACAAGCGCGCCAACACCTTCTCAACGTCGAAAGTAATTCTCAAATCTTAGAGCACAAACACATTGTCGCTCAGTATAATTTTCCCCAACTTTAAAGGGAAAATCCGGAGTGAATCAACACGTAGCCCTACTGTTTTATAGTGGCAAGCACTATAGATAGCCACCTCAATCAATGGATTTCATGCAACGCAGACTGAGATAGCGAAACGGCAGCTAACGGTAATAGAATGGGGCATTTCAAAGCGAAAGCAAATCAATTCGGTTTCGTTTTGGACATGCCTCATTCAGTTAGTGTTAGCTGCCATTTCGCAAACTCGGTCTACAATGCACAAAATGTTTTCATTGAGGTGCTTTTCAATAGCGCTTAGCAGTATAAAACAGCAGGGCTACATGTTGATTCACTCCGGATTATACCTTTAATGCATATCGAATAAGCTTGCCCCTTTTTCCCTTCATCTTTCATCTTTAATTTAGCATCATGCAATTGCCTGAAGGGAAATTTCTCCTCTGAATGATATTGTCCTAGGTAGATTTGTCAGTCATGTTGTTCGCGGAGTGTCCTTAACTTTTACGTAAATTACATACCAGTTTTCATGTGTTTGTGATGAGAAGTGGTAGACTACTATGTCTGGGCCAAGGTAAAGCTCCTATACCTCAGACTGGGTTATAACAGGGTACATGTGGGTACTCTTTGTAATATGTGAGAAGTTTCTGGCTCTCAGTGCGCAGCCCCCAAAAGCACCTACTATTCTGGTCATCTAGTCCAGATGTATTTAATGACATAGTGAAAGTGTTTCACAGTGAGCGCATTGAGTGTTCCTCAGCCTGCTACAGGTGCAGGGGCCTCTCAGGAGGCCAAAGAACCTTTGATGTGGCCAACCTGACTTGGCAGAAATGAAGAGGCCAGCAGGAGCAGTGAAGTGTGTGTATGTTGTGTGTGTGAGTGTGTGTGTACTTATTCACGTGTTTATTTAGGGGGGGAGAGGCAAGACCACAGACCTCTGTGCTTTCCACATGAGAGGACTTTTGAGAAGTTTCTCAGCCCACACACACACATTATACCTTTGTGTATGAGAAAGTGTTTATGTGTGTGTGTGTGTGTGTGTGTGTGTGTGTGTGTGAAAGACATGACAAGTATGGGGAATTCTCAGAAAGTGTAGATTAACCTTTAAGGATGGCCCCGAGAGCTAAATCAGGCATTAGGTAAGATTATATGAACAAGAGAATGTGTGTATGTTTATGTAAGCATGCACTAGAGGCTCTTTGTGTTGTGGTGTGTGTTTATGTGTCGGAGTGGAGCTGAGTGTGTAAAAGCACCAGGCTGTGTGTCACTCGATGGCGTATTGGAGCTATTAAAGAAGCTAAGAAAGGCCTCTTTGTCATGAAGACAGTCTAAACCAACTCACATGCTCCATCTAGATCCAAACAGCCCCACACATTCCCTCTGTCTCTCCCCGTCTCTCCAACTCACGCACACACACACACACACACACACACACACACACACACACACAGGTACACACCACCGGTATTTCTGAGCTGCTGAAAGCACGAAGCTCAGGCTCATCTGGAAAAGACGCAAGTCCGTCGTACACTCTCATGCTTTCACGTCTCGTGTGTCTTTCGCGTCTTGCGGTCTCCCCATCTCAGCAAATGGAAACAGGCAATGTTGACCGCATACTGAACATACTCTGACCACACGCTGGTCTGCCCTCCATGGTTGTGGTCAGTCACTACCGCCCATTCATCCTGACCTGAACAAAGAGCGCTTTCTTAGACTCTTTCCTCCTCTCTATCTCTCTCTCACTCTCTCTGTGCCTCTCTCAGTACACACACACACTCACACACACACTGTCTTTCTCTCTCTCTCTTTCTCTGTCTCGTTTCTCTGCTGCCATATACTCTCTCTTTCCGCTCTCCAGTTTTTGCGTCTCCCTGGTCTTGGTCCTCGTCAAGAGCCTGGCTTGTGTGCCTCCATTGTCTCCAAGCGTTTCATGTTGTCTCTGTGCACATTAGCTCTGTCGCCGGCAAACAAACAGAGCTTTGGAGAGATGGCCAGATCTCTGGTCCTGGGAAACCCAACCACATGTTTATACATTCCTTCAGTGAAAGAGACTATTTGTGGTTTGTTTCCGTTGTTGCCCCCTTTCCCTCCCTCTTTCATTCTTCTTTCTTTCTTTCTCCCTCTCTCTCTGTCTTTCTCTCTCTCTCTCTGTAGTTTTGATGATGGAAGATAACATTGAGTTTATGTCTGGCAAACACTGGAAAACAAACACAACACTCTCCATGGTGTTTTACGGTTAAGAGCATGGCATGGTGTTGTGTGTACTGTTCTGTGCCACAAGGCTGGGTTTTCTTCTCTGTACACACGCACACATGTGCTAACAAAGTCACACACAAAACAGCTCTTCCACCAAACACACATGGATGCCATAGATGCTATTAATGAGGACTAACTAGAGAGCAAGAATGATGTCAGCTCTATTTCGGTCGACAACAATAGATTGCGTTTATGTTTGCACCCTCAGATGCACACATGGGCCACCCAGACATACAGATGTGCGTACACACACACACACGCGCACACACACACACACACACGCGCACACACACCATAGTGTATGAAGCAAAGTTGTTGATGTAAGTAGTGAAGTCAATTAGTTAGATAAACCCTCTCATCCTTCTGACTAATACTAAGTAAATGAATCCGGTGTAATTATATCCATACCCATGCTGTTCAAGGTCGCCAGGTGCTGTTATCAGGAAAAAGAACAAGAACATTTACACTAATACAACACAGACTGAATAGTGAATGGGGCATAGCAACTTACTTTCAGATTCATTTTGTTATACTCCATTCAATTAACATTAGTAACTGGCTTGTGATTCAGTCTATGTTAAATCAAAATTTTCTGGTTCTTTTTCCTCCAGACAGCATTCAGTCACCTTGAACATCAGGGCTATGGAGTGATTCACATTGAAGAACCTGACATGCTTTATGACTAGAGGATAACATTAGGCAATGGAAACTGTAAAGATAAAAATGCAGAGTGGTATAGATTATGGATGATGGAGAGAGATGGAGAGAGGAGAGCAGATGGGAAGAGTGAGGGAGCAGAGAGAAAGAGAGTGGGAGAGAGAGAGAAAGAGAGAGGGAGGACAGTGAAAGGAGGAGGTGCAAAGGGAGCACACCAGGGGGAGGAGAACATCGGGGGTACGAGGGAGCAGGAAGAAGAGCGGGTGCAGACTGAGGGAGGGTGAGTGAGAGGAAGAGAGAGAGAGAGAGAGAGAGGGATAGAGAGGAGGGCAGCGGAGGGATACGGGGAGGGGGTCAGTGGGCAGAAAGCAAGAAAGAGGCTCTTTCAGGACCCACTCTGTCCTTCTACAGCCCCACACAATGTGCCCTTTGAGACCAGAGAAGAATAACATTGAGATTTCAAGTTTTCTCATCCACTGAATACTGGGTGCCTCTGCTGGATGGACCCTCTCTCTCTCTCTCTCTCTCTCTCTCTCCCTCTCTCCCTCCCTCCCTCCCTCAGCAGCTGTTAGGGTCTGCTCAGGGCCATGTTCTCAGACAACTGTAGGCTGGGAGCAGGGGTGCGTTCGCTCTAAGCGGGAACGTTCAGTCTGGAACGCACAAAGAGCCTGATTCATCCCTGTCTCTCTCAGCCTAAAGCTGCTGAAGAGGCTGACTGAAGCATGTGCTGTCGTCTTCTCCTCTCACCCCAAACAAGTCTGTTTTCTCAAGGCTTTTTTCCCATTTACTCTCTCTCTCTCTCTCCCTCTCTCTCTCCCCATCACCTCTGTTTGTCATTTCCTCTCTCTTCATGTAGAAGAATTAATACTCGATTCTACTTCTTTTGTGTAATTTCTTGTGACTTTCTTGTCACTTCTTGTGACATTTTACATCCCCATGCCCTTGCAGTCTTTTAATACTGATATCTTATTATAGTATAGAAATGGACACTGTGTTTGTGTGCATTGGTGGTATGTTAACGTGTGTGTGTGTGTGTGTGTGTATGTCTGTGCTCGTATCCATATGTACATTTGCCTCCAGGTCCTGAGAGCAGGTCCAGCATTCCAGGACTGATTCCCATACCCTCTATTCACACACACACACACACACACACTGCAGACTAGCGTGTGGAACACGACCACAACGGAACAGAGATGCTTTTGTGTGTGGCTGGCTGAACATGGCTGCTGGGATGGTGGGAAGCAGCATGGGCCTGAGAAACATCCGGAACGTGCTCCTGAATAAACGCCAGGTTACCACCAGCTCCACGCTGACATCCCATAATAGACCTGCGTGCACCTCTGACAGGTCTCCAATCAAAGACCTAAAGGACCTGTCAGCGGATGAACAGGGCGTCACCACTTCAGCAGTCAGCTTAATTGTAGTAGCTATTCCCCACACATCAAAGAGCACAATTACACTAATGACACTCTGGGTGACGTTCTAGGCAATTTGAGGGGCAACTCTCGTGTCAAAGGCCAATGGAGCTAAATAGAGAAAGTGAGTTATTAATGGCCAAAGGTACCCTGTGAATCAGCAGGATTCAAAGCACTGAGATTCCTAGCCTCAGCATTGTGAGTAACATGTCCAAAAGTGTTGCTTTTGACTTCTCACACAAGAGCTGTATGTGGGTTTTCTGAGCATTCTATGTAAGCACAACAATCAACTTTAGATTTTTTTTTTTTTTTTTTTTTTTGAGATTTGTTTGTTGCAGTGTGCTTGATATGATAATTAGAAAATACAAATGTCATGTTGTGAAAGTCCTTACGCTTACAGTGTGACAAGAAAAGTCTAAACACATAATGTACTTATGTACTGATGAATGTCAAGAATAGAATTTGATAGAATAGGTGTCGATTTTGCCTGGTCATTGGCTTCAATTCCGCTCAATTTAAAAAAATATATAATATTATTTCATCAGTTAGTTCGATTTTCCCTTCAGTTGTCCATCTGGGATTTTCCAGCCATTGGACTTGACTAAAAGTCAGGCGAACACCACCTACTGGCTCCACTCATTTCATTTCGTTCCACCAGATAGTCAGGAAGAGCATAATGCTGTTTTGTTTTGTCCAACACTGATCTGTGCGTGCCAAATCCAGCGAAGAGACTGAGAAACTGAGGCCACGGTGTTGCGTCAGTACACCACCAACCATGAGTCAAGATAACGAAACATTTTTATATATACGTTTTATACAAACTGTAGCAAAAAATTTACAAATTTTCAAATTGCCAGTAGAGATGTTCCAAGTGCTTTGCACGAAGTGAAACGATGTGAAAGCGGATGGCCAATCAGCGAACTTTGAGATAGCTGCTTGAGAATACTATAGGCTTAGCCTGGCAGGCCATCCTATATCATTGAAATGTATAGTCTGGCATCGAGAGATAAACCGAACTCAATCGTGGGCTGAACAACGCTGCTATCTTTCAAACTACTTCTGGACGCAACAGGATAGCCTATGGCCAATCGCAGGAACGAACAAGATCAGCAAAGCCCGCCCTAAACAGATAGAGCGTTATGATTAGATGTCGCCAAAGGTGTCATCCAATAAAATTCCCTATGGCTTGCTACTAAACGTACAGGCTGAGCAAATTCATTTGCCGCCGCTAAGGTACGTCTAGATTTCTAGGCTACAATAGGCTATCAATCAAGGGATGATCCAATCTTTTTAAATATAAACACATCCAGCAAGCAATCGTTTCTTAATAGCTAAGATCTCAGACCCTCGTACGAAGCTAAGTATAGACTGAGTCTGGTTATGAACAGGCTACTATCAATTGCACCTGCAAGTTCAGCTAGCTACAGTATGTGGTGACAGATTCTCCAGCCAAGCATTCAGTAGTGCTGTACCTGTATCAGTAGTACTGGAGGTTTGAATATCATCATACTACAATCCCTACTCATTTTGGTAGTGCCTAGTGTTGTTGAGCACAAAAGCTATTTCAAGATGGTGGCTGAGCGAAGGGACTTGCCTTAAAGTACTTTGAAGTTGTAGCACAGGAAAGCTGTGGTTCGTTGAGGTAATCTTTTTTTTTTTAGAGCATTAAAAAGATTCCCAATAACAAGTCAGGAGTGTCTGTGTCTTATCACCAGTCTGGTCCCAATGGTGTTAGCTCCCTTATGACTGTGTTTGGACTAGATAGCATAATAATTGCTCTAGCTTTCTTACCAAACTACTAAATGTGCTCTTATCAGCTAGGCTTATCTATTTTGAAGCTAGGATGATCTTCAACTGTCAGCTCCTTCAGTAACTGTCAGGGCCGCTGCTAAGGTTTTGGAGGCCCTAAGCTTAACTGGTCAGGGAGCCCCCCCCCCCCAAAAAAAACAAAAAAAAACAAAAGCCGAGCCTAAATTGAGCAACATCATTGAACGTTAAGTTAGCAAAACAATTAACGTTAGCCTAAACGGACTTACCGGCCAGGGATGCACGGGCGTCTTCTTTTTGCTTCTTTTTCTTTCGCTTTTCAGCACCAGATTCATGCTGTCTCTTCATTATTAGATGTCAACGATGTTGACACATTTACTGAACATTTGCACAGCAGAATCTTGCAATTTGCAGTTTTCTAACGTTGCTGCTTGCTGCTTCAATCAAAGCCGACACAACAAACTCAAAGACGCAATTTGGGATGTACCATTTCAGGGAATAGGGGTGGGTAGGACTATCTTTGTATATTAGGCAAAACTGTTAATTTGCTTGAATTGTATGATGAGTTACGCAATTTTTAACAAAAAATGATGGGCCTATTCATTACTAATTCATATATTTTTGCAATGTAACTATTATCATGACATTTTTTAGTAAAGCTCAAAATTGGAGGCCCCCCGAGGCCCTGCCAAGTGGTTGAGGCCCTACGCACCTTGCGTACTCTGCGTATGGGGAACGGCGGCCCTGGTAACTGTCTGTAACGCTTTTTCTCCACATTGTGAGATAAAAGAATTTTGTTCTCTTGTCTCTACAATATTAAATCATTAGTCAGAAGGTTGTTTGGTGTGGGGTAAGTAGCCAGTTTAAGTAGGACAATGTGGGACAGACGTAATAGATAATGCCTATCTAATTACCAAGAAACATTTGATCTTGGCTTTCAACTCCACAGATGTTTCACCAAGTTCTAAGAAATAATCTGCTGTTGCAAAAATAGATAAGATAAGATAGTAGCCTACTAGCCTGGCGAATGCCAAACTAAAAATCACGAGTGATATTTAGTCTGGAGACCTACCTATTGCATCTCTCGTAGCAGAACCATCGTTAACTATTGTCCTGAGCCGTTTATTGGGCGCTACAAATGTCTATCATAGCGTCTGTACATAGCTCAGAGCCAATACCAGAGCCACTGCGTGACGTAAAATGCAATCGAGGGCTGTACAAATCCCTTTTTGTTCTGTGATTGGATACTGAAAGCAAGCGAGAAAATCGGCCATGGTCACCATGCTGCTTTGCAGAGTGAAATGAAATAAGCGCGCAAAGGAGCATGGGAACTCCCAGGCTAGTAGCCTACTTTAATCACCCCCTTGGGAATTCTGTATAGTGAGCTACATTAGTCTTTGGAGATTAAATATCAATAAATGAGATGTTGATGGACATGATACTAAAGTGCTAATGCTTAGGTGTGCACAGAAATGCATAAAGGCCAAGCAGAACGTGATCATGGTTATAGTGCAGGCCCTGACAAAATGCCAAGAACCCTCTCCGCTCCATCCACAGAGAATAGAGGCTACATTGCAGTCCGTTCGTCACTGAAAGCGCAATTTTTCTTTTTCATGGGCACTGTGGCCATACAAGCTGCTGGCAAACCTGACAGAAAAATGCAATAATTGAAGAGGCGTTTGAAAGCTACGCTTGTGAACAGCTTGATTGATATAGGCTTTGAGTCAGCCTGTCGACTGGCCATTTTCTGAACCTCAAAATTTGCAGGCTAAATTTGTGAATTGGCAGCTAATGCTAACGCTAACTGAACAGGGCACAAAATAAAGAGGTTAAAAGTAAGTTCATCAGTTAGCATTGGCCTCCTCGCTATTTGATGAACTAATTTCACCATAATAACTTGTTCTTATTCATACTGACAGCACTCAGGACTTGGAAGCACTGGGATATGGGTTGACTAATTCCAGATCTTTCCTTTAACTCACATACATTAGCTCCTTGATTGGCTAACTCATGCCAGTAAGGATTCAGGGGTTAGAGTTAAGTGCTTATGGGGGGGAGGGGGGTTACAGGTATTCATCCCTTACATTTATCCTTCATCAGAATCCCAACTCATCTACCAACCTTAAGCTGCCTCCCTTCCTCCCTGCCCACCTCATGGCCAAGAGCGCTGTGGTTTGCAGCTTGTCCTGGTCCTGGCCCGACCGGCCCCGACCCACCCGGCGGCAGATGTGCGTGCTGCCGCTGCGAGCAGGCCCTCTCAGCTGTTAGTGATTACAGCTGCGGCACAGATATGGATCTGGCTGCAGCAGACACAAAGCCTCTTTCTTTCACAGCGTGAGTGAGCGCTTCACACGGAAGATGAGAGATGCAAGCTGGATCCACTCCTGCATCTGCTGCTCTGTGTGTGTGGGGGGGTGCAGCTGGGTGAGAGGTAGAGAATGAGAGAGAGGCTATTTAATTGTCTGTCTGTGTATGTTTACACTTTTTGGATGTGTGTGCGTGTGTATGTGTTTGTTTGTGTATGTGTATGACAGAGAGATGAGAGATGCAAACTGGATCCACTCCTGCATCTGCTGCTCTGTGTGTGTGTGTGTGTGGGGGGGGGGGGGTGCAGGGGTGAGAGGCAGAGAATGAGAGAGAGGCCATTTAATTGTCTGTCTGTGTATATTTACATTTTTTGGATGTGTATGTGTTTGTTTGTGTATGTGTATGACAGAGAGATGGTGAAAAGACGGTGATGGGTTTTTAACTAGGAATGCCACACATAGTCTTCCATCTGTTGATCTTGAGTGTGTATGCTGTGAGGGGAAAGGGAAACAAGATTCTTGTTTTTAATTTTCTTTGCACAGATATGGAGATAGTTATGTTGAGTAATTTGGAACCGTAGGCTACGCCTATCGCCTATGGAATTTTTTTTAACCTGACTTACAGTATAGACAATTTCTATTGTTTATAATCCTCTACAACCCCCCTCTTCCACACACAAATACAGTGCTCACCTGCTACCTGAGAATGGTTCCAATGAATGACTCAACAAGTGGCCCTCAGTGCCAACGTTGCAGTGAACCATGACCTTTGGGCTGCTCCATATGACTCACCCTCCAACAATACACACACACACACACACACACACACACACACACAGCCCCACTTACTGCGGACAAGTTCAGTGACACGTAGCACACTCCTCAGGCAGCTCTTTAAACAAAGCTTATCACTGGAGAACAATAGCCGTAAAAGTGAGGTGGGGAGAAAGAGGGGAGAGAGATGGAGATTAACCTGAGGATTGTTTTTCCTGCTCTTGTGAAAAAGGTCTTTACAGCACATGAACATTACACATTATTGTGCGTTTATCTCCGATCTTAGCACACGGCCAGGCCAGGCCAGGCCAGTCCATAGCACTGAGCACAGATTACCTCCAGCATGAGAACAATGCCAGGATTGTAGGACTGCATGTGGAAATCAATCATATGTCACCGTTGAATAGTTTTAAACCATCCTTTCATTCAGAAATTGACATTTTAGAAAATGACTTCAATTGTGTTGTCATAAACAGAAAAAAACAGTCTACTCTAAATACTGCATATTAATATGTATGAATATGCCAAATTATATAGATGTATGTAGTTTGTTAATGTATTTGAGTACCAAATAAACCTGCAAACACTTGATCTTTACTAGTGTGAAGCTTTAATGAACATAATGGCATCTTTGTGCCAGTGTGACAACTCAGCATGCAAAGGGCCAAAATACAAAGCTCATATCAGGTTGGCTTGGTTAAGATCCTCCCCATCAAACACTCTCTGTCTGTTACCCTGTGCACACTCCTCATACTCACTTACAAATCTGGATTAAAGTATGAATACTGAAGTATATAGCACAGTATAGATGTAATAAATATACTAAACTATTTATTTTCCTTCATGTACAAGCGAGTGTAGATTGAAGTATAATACCTACCTTACTGGTCTCTGTTTGTGATAGTCTGGATGTCTTCAAGTAGTATTAAAGTATTGACAAGACATTTAACTGTGTTGTAAGTGTTGTTGAAATTCAAGG
>JAODXP020000015.1:395815-398315 GCA_027497455.2 Sardinella longiceps
GTGTGTGACGGCAACATGCGTGCAGTGAATGTGTGAGAGGGATGTGTGACGGACTACCATTGCCACGGTTGAGTATGCACTCTGACTGCCATACCAACGAGCCTGATTCTGACGTAGTGGTCAAGTTGTACGCTTAGTACCCCAGACCGCGTGGAGTCGCTGCTCTCTCCTGACCGGGACGGACTGCGAGGATCAGAATGTTTACAGTGCAGTGGAATGTTGATTTGTTTTCTATCCACATATGATTGTAAATGAGTGCAGCCCTTTTTCTGAGGGAAAGGAGGGAAGCTGGACTGCAAAAGCAGGAAGAGAGGAAAAGATGCCCAAACACAGTGAGGAGAGATGAGGAGATGGGAGGAGAAGAGCAGAGAAGAGAGGGAGACAGAGGAGAAGAGAGAAGAATGAGGCTGAGAGGAGAAGAAAAGGAGACAGAGAGGAGAAAGAGACAGAGAGGAGAAGAGAGGAAAACGAGACTGAGAGGAGAAGAAGAGAATGAGACAGAGGACCAGAGAGGAGAAGAAAAGGAGACTAAGAGGAGAAGAGAGGACCAAAAAAGAGAAGAAAGAAGAGAAGAAAAGGAGATTGGTAGGAGAAGAAGAAGCAAGAGTGGGAACTTGACTTTTTACCTGCCAGGTTGGGTCAGAAGTTGGGTTGCTGGGTAATAGGTCAGGGTAGGAAGGGTTTGCTCAGTCTGGGGTGAGTTGTGGACAGGACTGTGTGTGTGTGTGTGTGTGTGTGTGTGTGTGTGTGTGTGTGTGTGTGTGTGTGTGTGTGTGTGTGTGTGGTTGGCCAGCCAGGTCAAAAAGGGTCTGTAGGGAGCACCATTGGAGACCTGCTGAAGGGGAGGGAGAACCACCATGCAACTGCCATCTGCTCAATGGTCCCTCGTAACCCAAACAAACCTGAGAATGCAGACACACACACACACACACACACACACACACACACACACACACACACACACAGGTTGCCTCTATTGGGAAAAATGTCAGTTTGTGTATCATATTCAGGGGATTTTTTTTTTACTCAACTTCACTGTGTTTGTTTACCTTTTTGTGCTGTGTGTGTGTGTGTGTGTGTGTGTGTGTGTGTGTGTGTGTGTGTGTGTGTGTGTGTGTGTGTGTGTACAGGTGAGAGTAGGCCCACATGGCTGGCTATGGATTGTATTTCAGCTCCCACACACGTGTCCAAGCACACACAAAGACACACACACACACACACACACACACACACACACACAGACAGACACACACACAGACACACACACACACACACACACACACACACACACACACACACACACACACACACACACACACACACACACACACACACACACATGGGAGTGGGAAGGGTGCAGATAGAAATGTAAATGAGTGTGAAGTGGAATGTTCTGTAGATGTGACAAGGAAGAGGAACTATGGCAAGTAGTCAGGATGGTTTTCAAAGATACATTTCTGAGAGAGAGGAAAGGCATGCATACTCAATACTTAAGTGTTATCATCAGACAGAGAGAGAGAGAGAGAGAGTGTGTGTGTGTGTGTGTGTGTGTGTGTGTGTGTGATTCTGTCTCTACAGTTGACTTAATAGCACTGATTGGAATCATATGCAAGGATTAGCTGGGCTGGTGTTCATGTGTATTTTGGCATGCTCAGTTTTGTGTCACTGGATGTGTGTGTGTGTGTGTGTGTGTGTGTGTGTGTGTGTGTGTGTGTGTGTGTGTGTGTGTGTGTGTGTGTGTATTTGGACATGTTGGGGTGTTTTGTGTGTGTGTGTGTGTATTGCTCATGGAGTGTGAGGAGTAATCACAAGGCTTTTCCACACACCCAGCGTGGATGTTTGTGCTTGCGTGCCCAGCGTGATTCAGGCAATTAAGCCTAGAAACACAGCAGCCTGGTGTAGTGAGATCATAGCAGCTCACTTCACTTCCTCTCTCTCTCTCTCTCTCTCTCTCTCTCTCTCTCTCTCTCTCTCTCTCTCTCTCTCTCTCTCTCTCTCTCTCTCTCTCGCTCTCTCTCACAGACTGGGGGCATGGGGGAGCCATGCAGTGGGCCCGCAGCCTGATGAGCGAGGGCGATGCGGGGGCTGAGCCTACCCTTCCCCTAACATGACCAGGGGGACCCAGTATCAAATATGGTCAACTGCCCCCCCCCCTTTCTTTCTTTCTTTCTTTCTTTCTTTCTTTCTTTCTTTCTTTCTTCCGTCTCAAAGATATCCAAATTATGTAACATAAATTGTCATATAGTACTGAAGCCCCATTTATTTTCTGCTAGTGTGTCAAACAGGCACACAGGTATGGGATGGATGGTTTGCTGGGCTGTTACTTGGTCCGCTCATTTCATACTACTGTAACAGTTACAAATGAAACAGATGGAAAACCAGACAAACTAGACTCATCAACTTGCGGTTGGAAATTAGCACAGAGAAATAAGCCAGAGTTAAGATCAGAGAAACAAAAACTACCTCATATAGAATGTTTACAAAAGTGCAATAACAATGT
>JAODXP020000015.1:410815-415815 GCA_027497455.2 Sardinella longiceps
TGTGTTTGTGTGTGTTTATTTTTGTGTGAAAATGGAGACTTGTGTCCTAAGGCACACAGGTATGTTTTACAGATGTGTGTGTGTGTGTGTGTGTGTGTGTGTGTATGTGTGTAGGCGGGGAATGTGAAAATGTGTCCAATGGAATTTGGAAGGATTGGTGTGTTTGTGTGTGTGTGTGAGAAAACTGTCCATTTCATGCCTTGTATTCACGGTCAGAGTGACTACCCATTCTTCTTTTTCTCTTCTTATCTGTTCTGGAGGGAAAATTCCTGTGTGTGTGTGTGTGTGTGTGTGTGTGTGTGTGTGTGTGTGTGTGTGTGTGTGTGTGTGTGATGGTTTCAGTGTCTTTTGTGGTCAGTCATTCGATTAAGGACAGCACCTTTCAAACCCAATCCTTTGGTGCCCCTCCTCTATCCCTCACACTCTCCCTTTCTCCCTTTCTCTGGAGAGGACCACCATGCCGTTCATTCAATGCTTCCCTCCCTCTCTCTCTCTCTCTCTCTCTCTCTCTCTCTCTCTCTCTCTCTCTCATTCCTCTTTTCATTCTTTCTCTTACCCCCCCCCCCCCCCCGTCAGTCTGTCTGTGCCACATCCACATCTGAGGATCTTGAATGTTCAAAGTTCTTTCTACAGTATCTGTATTCTACCCCAGGCAGTAAGGCCCTAGTGCCTACTGCTGCATAATACTATATGCAGATATCTAAAAATCTACACGAAAAGTAGTCACAGACCTTCTCTCTGTCTGTGTCTGTGTCTGTGGGAAGAAAGTAAAAAATGTATAAAATGATAATGCATCATTTAGTCCAACACTTTTTAGATCCGAAATCAGTTATGGTGCCTTATGATAATGTTGACATTGACGTAGATTTTGTTTTGCTTTGAACTTGCGCTGGTGTTGAGATGTGTATTTGGTTACCAAACAGATGCCCATGTGCTCTGATGTGTCTGTGTGTGTGTGTGTGTGTGTGTGCTTGAGTGAAGGTGAAGGGCCTTCTGCTTTCATAAGAACTGATTAACATGTGTCGCCCTCTTGAGGCAGAGAACTGAAGTGCCACAGTGAGCGCTGGGGTTTCCCATGGTCTGCAGAGAAGGCACAATGCGCTTGTGTCAAGACACTGGGGTTATGCAAAACTGCAGAAAGTGCTGAAACAGTGGCATTTTCTTCATTCCATGAAAACACAACCTGTTGTGTTTGACAGCATTACCATAATCTCAAGGGGAAGAATTGGCCTTTTCAACTTTTTTTCCCCTTCTCATAGCGAGCTACAAGTTACCCAAGATCCGGCAACAGCTCCCTCTCTGTCTGCGAAGAATGGGGGCAGTACAGTGGATTATGCATGAATGGAGAATTGAGTTTGGAACTTTACAATTCATGCTTTCATCTCCATTTCCCAGGCAATCTGTTTGTGTCTGGACTGGAGCAAGTGTAGTGGTAGAACACATGAGTCTGGGTTCTGAGAGTGAGAGAGAGAGAGAGAGAGAGAGAGAGAGAGAGAGAGAGAGAGAGAGAGAGAGGTGGACCGTCAAACAGGTCCAGAACAGCTTCCTCTATGTGAACTGAAAGGAAAAGGTTAGAATCACACAATGTGTCTCTTTTTCCCACACAAAAGAAAACAATGAAAATTGATCCTACTTGTTTCTGTAACGGCTCTGTTTTAAAAGTGACAGAAATGAATAGGGGTTTGTACAGTATGTCTTGGTCTGTACGATGTGTCATCAACATATATTTAGGCTATTGAAAAATTATTTGTATTTGTATTTAGGCTATTATTCAACCCAGTGATTTAATTCAAGTAGCTCTCTGGTGGACCAGCTCCAAAAGTAAACATAGTGATAATTAATTCAAACACCAATGCATCACCTTAAAGGGACAAGTTGTGTTAGAGTTTTTCACACAGCACACATTAGAAAAATGTTTGTGTTCACTTTTGATCAGCAAAAACAAAAAGAGAGAGAAAAAAAAACAAAAAAAAACAGTCACTTCAATTGAGATTACATTAGAAAATATTTATCATGGCAAACTGTCACTATTCGTTGCCTTTAGAAGACATTCAGCCACTGCTTGTGTCAGAGAAGAACCAAACTTGTCTCATTTCAGAGAAAAGAGAAGCCACTGGTGTGGGCCTATAGGCTAGCTTGGTCTTTGACTCCCTCTTGTGGTGCTTTGGTGCAATCACAACTTTGAGGACTGAACAGCGTCATCTCAAAGGCAGAGACATGCATGGTAGTTGAGCTTTGGTGATAGCTGACTAATGTGCCTATTTTGCACCATAGCTGTTTGTATTTCCTGTTTGTAGTTTGCCTATTTTGCACCATAGCTGTTTGTATTTCCTGTTTGTATTTCTGGTCAGAAGTAGTGAATTCTAGTTCTGCTGATTTCTCCAAAACATATGATCAGAATATGCTGATGCGGATGCTAATATAGCCAAAGTGATGGTTGACTTGCAAGTTGTACTGCGCGAGATGAAGCATCTGCCGTCTTGTTTTGGTCCTGTTTGTCTTGTTTCCTTAGCTCAGAAATGATAATGACTATGACTGTCTGTCTGTTCTAATATCTCTTGGGAGGAATCTCTTCTGGTCTTTCAGAATGTTATTTATGTGCTTGCTTTTCCTCCTTCTCCTCTTCTTCCTCTTCCTCCTCTTCCTCATCTTCGCTCTCCTCCTCCTCGTCCTCCTCCAAGAGCTACAAGTCGATTTCAGTCCACAACTAAGTTGCAACTCTTTGAAATGTGTAATTACACTTAGCAAAGTAATGTCACACAGAAAGTGACCATCCTCTCTCAGGCTGTTTTGAAAAGTATGATAGACAGACACAACTATGGTTCTCTATTTATTTCCCCTGCCACAGAAAAATATGACAGAGCTTTTACAGTAGGTCAAGCAACGTCTGGAATTCTGTTCCGTCAGTGAGTAAAAGAGTGAAGAGAAGGTCAGAGACAGCTAAACATGTAGAAACAGTTAGTAGTAAGAACTGTTAATTGTACTGTTATCAGCAGATTTAACTTTTAAAGAGGCCCTATTTTAGATAAATGTAACTTTATTTGACAGGTTAAGAGTCATTGTGATGGGTCTGTAGCACTTTATGGGCCAATTGGTGGCTGTTTTGTCTCGTCCTAACACATTTGGGGGGCACAGAAATCGTACCCTAGCAGTAGCAAATATTTTCACTCAGCCAGTATGTTTAGGTATGAGCCATAGGGACTTGTCACTCAACGATGAGTGACCAATCACAATGTACTATATATGCATGTAGAGATTGGTGGGCAGGCTCATAGAAAGGGATTTCCATGGCTCTGATTGTAATACTATGCTATTGTGTGCAGAGCCAGTTTGAAAGAAAGCCCACCCTAGGATTGATCCTCAGTCTATCCTGCATTGTCAGACTATACATTATAATGTGTTATAGTCTGGCTTGTCTGGCTAGACATCTGGGTGGAGATAGGGAAAATGCAAGGTTTGGCCGGCAAACTGTGGCCCTCACTATAAAGCAGCTGTAGGTGAAGCTCTGTCGAGCACAACAGTGCGAGCATAAACCTGCATGGCACCAACCTAGAAAACAGTGAAGAAAAGGCTGATCCTGCATAGGTTGCCTTTAAAGATTTGATTGAAATTCAAGCTGAGCTGGTGCACTGAGCTTGCCTGGTTCACCCATTCTCACTCACTGTGCTGTTGAATTTGGCCCGAGGCCTGTCGGTAGCACATCCTCTAGAAATGGTTATTAAATAGCTTATGTACATTAGTTAGAAGTTAATTGGAAAGTTTGTGGTTTCAACCAGTCAGATCATTTAATTCCATCAGGTTTTTCCATTTTATCATTCAGCCATAACAAACTGTAAACTAACTGTTAACTTAATATCTAAATAGCTATGCTGTAAAATTTCTGTTCATTACTGCTACCTAACTGTTAACTGTTATCTATTAACAGATATATAATTACTCACTGATGTTGATAAGCTATTTGATAACCATTTATAGAGGACGGTTATTATGAAGTGCTACCGACCTGTCTACTCCTCTCCATTTACTTGAGATAGGGAACCTGCATGTAGCTTCAGCCCCGACATGATGGAGGCGGCCAGACAGAGGCACTTTGACCAACGCCCCTGATTCTGATTTAAGAAAGTAAGAAATAACCAGGAAGTAGCCACACTGAAGCTGGCTAACTATAAACTTACAAAATCGAGTGTTTTTAAGAAGTGTTTCTTGATTTTTTGATACCATACCTCCATATGACACACATTTGGTTGTGCATCATATAAAGCCTGCCCCCTAGTGGATAAGTGTTTGTGATTGGCTACTGGGGTTTTAGTGATAGTTCTAAATTGAAATGGCCAAACTTGACTGACCTTGGGGGCAAATTCAATGCAAAAATGGCCATAGCTGCAACTGTGCCTTTTGTTTTTGAGGTTTTTATGTGAAAAGTGCATGTCTGACTCCAAGCCACTGAATTTTGGAATGGACTTCAACTTCAACAATACTCCACCCTTTAATGAAATTGGTTATTCACCCCCCTAACCTGGTGTTACATATGTGTGGGTAAAAGCATTTTGCATGCATTTTCCTAGTTTCCAAAAGTTGAATTGGTTGTTTTCAGCAAAGCCCACCCTAAACACATAGTGTTGTGTTTAGTGAACAGCAACAGTCTAACCAATCAAATTCCCTATGGTTTGCTCCTAGATGTACTGGCTGAGCAAATCTATTTGCCATTGCTACAGTACGTCTACATTTCTAGGCTACTTTTTACTCCCACATTCTACTGCAATGGATGTGGATGCATCATGATAGCTTGCCATGTTAAACTTTGGGTGGCAAAATAGATCTGAGGTTCCTGGGAAACCAGGTAGAGGGTTGCAGTCTGGCTTGGGTGTTGAAACTGAGACCTGGTGGTGTAAATGAGGAGGCAGAAGCATGTGACTTTATAGTCTCTGATGGTCTACATTTCATGGCAAACCATTTGAAATGAATCCATGTATTTCTACAGGAAGTTTTTTTCTCCTCTC
>JAODXP020000015.1:425815-428935 GCA_027497455.2 Sardinella longiceps
CCTTGTGCAGTCCTAGAGGAGAGCAGATAAGATGACAAGGACTAGGCAAAGTGAAATGATGTCATAAAATAAAGACAACACACTGGAGGAAAATGTTGATAATATACTATGTCCTGATTTAGGCTGTGCTTGAGCACTGCTAACGCCACCATTTGAGACTCGATGGTTTCATTCTGAAATCCATCCCTTGGATTATATGTCAAAGCATCTGAGCATGTGTCCTAAAGAGGACTATACAGATGTGTCCTAAAAAGGACATTTGAGATCTGTCCTAAAGAGGACTTTACAGATGTGTCCTGCAGAGGACTTTACAGTTCTGTCCTAATGAGGACAGTGTTAGCTTAACGTAAAACCTGTTTGGTGCATATGTTACAATATGTACTGTCTTTATACGCACACACACACACACACACACACACACACACACACACACACACACACACACACACACACACACACACACACACACACACACACACACACACACACACACACACACACACACTCTCACTCACTGGCTATGTCTGTGATCTGGGGGCTTAGCGTCTCTGCTAACCTAGCTGTACTGATGCTGCTGAGTGCTGAGCTGCCTGTTTGGGCCACAGACTCGACCCAATTCCACCCCACTCGGCTTTCCAGGGAGTTGCTTGGGGCGGCCTGGTTGCTTACACCCCACCAAAGAGTAGAACTGTGTGTGTGTGTGTGTGTGTGTGTGTGTGTGTGTGTGTGTGTGTGTGTGTGACACACCCCCAGCATTCTTGCGCTTATAGAGAGCTGCTCCACATGGTGGCCATAGACCCCAACACTGATGCAAACAGGACTAGCCAGCAGCAGCCTCTTTAACACACACACACACACACACACACACACACACACACACACACACACACACACACACACACACACACAGACACACACACACACACACACACACACACACACAATCACACAGATACGCCAGTTTGCTGGAAGTCTGTTTTTCTAAACACACACGCACAGCACACATGCAGGGACCAGGCCTTACGCTTGAGGGGAGAGAGATTGCAGAGATGGAGAGAGGGAGAGAGGGAGAGAGAAGGGAGGGGGGGAGGTAAAACAGAGGGAACGACAGACACAGAGGAAAAGAGAGAAAGAGAGAGAGAGAGAGAGAGAAAGAGGGTGAAAGAAGGCGAGAGGAGGATGGGGTGGGGACAGTAATTGCCATATTAAGGGCTAGGAATTCAAAATAAAGTTAATCCTCCCCTTCCCTGTGCCCCCAGCCTGTGGGCAGGCTACAGTTAGTAAGCAGCAAGCAGGCTCCGTCTTGTTCAAACACCACTAGAGCACACAGAGAAGGGGAAGGCTGAGAGCGAAGGAGTGAGAGAAGGGACTGTATGTGTGTGTGTGTGTGTGTGTGTGTGTGTGTGTGTGTGTGTGTGTGTGTGTGTGTGTGTGTGTGTGTGTGTGTGTGTGTATGTGTGTGTGTGTGTGTGTGTGAGAATGAGAGAAGGGACTGTATGTGTGTGTGTGTGTGTGTGTGTGTGTGTGTGTGTGTGTGAGAGAGTTTGTGCGCACATAAGCCTTGTCTGGACTCGTGCGGTGGATGTGATGCATGGCGTGTGTGTAGTGCTTTTGTAGTCCGTACAGTAGAGGACTTTATGGTCACACTCTGTTTAGGCTTACTATCCATGAAGAAATATAAACACACACATTCATGACCAGTTGTCAAACATCCATAATGCACTATAATACGTGTCCTTTATTCATAGTAATGATGATGATAAAGTCAAGGGGGGGAAATAGAAGCCTGAAGCACAGGTAATAGAGGGCACACCTCGAGTGTTTCTCAAAGTCGAGGAAGCATGCTTGGAAGGCTGCTTATTCGAGCATTCCACGTCATTATCTGTTGCCAAGTACTGTACCAAAGTCAAGCATCCTTCTAAATTCTAGCGAGGACAGAGACCTTCGTTCATAGATTTTTCAAGGATGCACCTCGTTTTTGAAGTGTACGACTTCCAAGGCGAGTGTGCTACCTAGGATGCATTCTTGACTTTGAGAAACACTCCTCATGTGCAGTTTGTGTTAGTAGTGCTACATAAAGCCAGTTTACTTGTTTATTTACAGAGCAGTTTGTGTTGCAGTGTTTATTTATACGCATTTATTGTTATTTTTCTTTTTCATCTGGAACTGTTGTGGAAAGTTTGTCCGTCTTATTATGGATTGTACACAAATGCGTGCACACAAATATGCACACACAGACTCAAACACACACACACACACACACACACACACACACACACACACACACACACACACACACACACACACACACACACACACATACTGACTCACATGCACAGACATAGACACAGGCACACACCTACACACACATTCCTTTCTCTTACTCTTTTCCATTTGGTTTTGCCCATGATGCATGACGCTAAAACAATGTGCTGTGGGCCGGTAGGAGTGAAAATGCTCTGTGCTTCCTACCTACAGTAGGACAGCCTGTGGTCTGGATCGGACATATGGTGTGTGTGTGTGTGTGTGTGTGTGTGTGTGTGTGTGTGTGTGTGTGTGTGTGTGTGTGTGTGTGTGAGTGAGTGTAATGTAATCATTTTCACTATACATCAACACCATTAAACCAGATACCTGCTGGGGCAAGAATCCTGCCTGCTTCACCAGTGACCCACACACGGCCCTGCATAAACAAAAGCTCAGCAGCAGTCTGTGTGTGTGTGTGTGTGTGTGTGTATGTGTGTGTGTGTGTGTGTGTGTGTGTGTGTGTGTGTGTGTGTGTGTGTGTGTCCGCATGTATGTATGTGTGTGTGTTAGTGTCTGTGTTTGTGCCAATGTGTGTATCTGAGTATGTGTGTGTGTGTGTGTGTGTGTGTGTCTGTGTGTTAGCGTGCACACATGAGAGTCCCTGCATGTACTATACACTGTTTGGCAAGAGGCAAGATAGAGGATGTTGGTTTGTGTGTGTGTGTGTGTGTGTGTGTGTGTGTGTGTGTGTGTGTGTGTGTGTGTGTGTGCATAGACAAGAATCGCTGCATTTTTACTACACACTGTAACCTTTAAGAGCAGCAGTATAAAATATGTGGTTTCTATATGTGTATGTGCGCCTGTGTGTGTTGGGGA
>JAODXP020000015.1:429035-434035 GCA_027497455.2 Sardinella longiceps
TACTACTGTAACAGTTACAAATGAAACAGATGGAAAACCAGACAAACTAGACTCATCAACTTGCGGTTGGAAATTAGCACAGAGAAATAAGCCAGAGTTAAGATCAGAGAAACAAAAACTACCTCATATAGAATGTTTACAAAAGTGCAATAACAATGTCATAGACATCCTTTTCCATTCAAGTCATCATTGAGTTGGCTGGGTTTGAAGCTGGTGACTGTATTGCAGGGTAAGGAAAAGGAGTGATTCACATAAAAAGAAAGAAATGGAGAGTTAGGGGGCTATTGGAGGAAGAGCAGGCAATATGAGCAGCAGTTGATTTGAAGAGTCTTTTAAATATTTTTTTTAGCATGTTCTCCTATAGTATTATCTGTTACTATTTAAAGGACATATTTGGGAAAAGAGGACACAGGACATGGGCAGATGAGTCAGTTGCACAGGTGCTGAGTCAATGTGTGTGTGTGTGTGTGTGGTGTGTGTGTGTGTGTGTGTGTGTGTGTGTGTGTGTGTGTGTGTGTTTTAGTGTGTGTGTGTGTGTGTGTACATATGAGTAAGACTGAGTGTGAGCCAGCGAAAGAAAGAGATGGGCGGAGACTGTGTGAAGATTGCGTGCGGGCATCTAATGTTTACCTGTAACAAAAAGAATGGAGAAGGTGAGGAAGGGAGGGAGAGACGGCGAGTGGAGGAGAGGGAGGGAGGGAGCGAGGGAGGCAGAGAAAGAAGGAGAAAAAAAGGCTGTGGTTTACTGGTGTGGGCGGGGATTCTGAGCCTAAAGCAAGAGCTTCGCACGCAACTTAACAATACTACCTTTATGAGGCCTGGATTGCGTTAGTGGTGAGCACACAGATACAGTGTACACACACACACACACACACACACACACACACACACACACACACACACACACACACACACACAAAGGAAGGGATCCAGTGTTTCATTGTCAACAGTATCTTGCACCTCTGCCTGAATCCCTGTTATTCTGCCAAGGCACCAGTGAGGTCAGTGTATGGACACTGATGATGGAGGTAAAAATATATATGGACGTGAAAATACAAACCACACACACACACACACACACACACACACACACACACACACACACACACACACACACACACACACACAGATTCCCACAGTGAAGTCAGTCTCAGCAAATAAAAGTCAAAAAGGCAAACATGAGGACGCTGATGCTTGAGGGGTGTACTGAAAATTCCACACACACACACACACACACACACACACACACACACACACACACACACACACACACACACACATACACACACAAAGAGATTCCCACAGTGGGAGCCAGCCTCAGCAGAGAGTTCACTAGGGATGAAAAGAGGTCACATAGAGTCACTTGTATGAAACAGTGTTGAGCTGCTGTGACTGTAACGGTCATGACCACAGAGCTGGGGAAATATACAGACAGACAGGTCTGGGATCAGGCGGTGACATCCAACACTTGTGTCGTTTATTTAACCTTACAGGGGAGCCCTGTCAGCCTTTTGACTACTTTAATTTCTCAATCAAAATCTTATATTTTATTCCCTGAAGTAGAGATGGTGGTAATATGAATATAGTTATGAATATGATTTCATAACCATGATTTCATAGGCTAATATTCAGGCCAACAAAGAGGCGGCCAGTTCTATAATCTGGAAGAGGGATTGTTTATTTATTGTTAATTCTGCTAATTCCGATCCACTAGCCTCCTCATGGGGAGTACTGATACTGACTACTGATTGCCTGGATGTCCAGACCCATCTCCAGATGTACTGTCTGACCTCAACCAATAGATTCCTGTTAAAGTGCCACTGCACTCAATTAGATGTGATTCTGATTGTGTAAATTGCGATTGAAGGTGTAAACTAATTTTTACTGGTTATTTTGTGAATATTCCCAATTTCAGGAATCATTCTCACCCTCCTTACCCTCCCAATGTGGGTTGAGGCAGTCATTCAATCATTTTGAACGGCCCAGCGAAACTATTGAATGGTGATCATGTCTATCAACCCCCCCCCCCCCATAAAAAATAAATAAATACATAAATAAATAAGATAAAAAAAGAAAAAAAAAACAATTGTTATTGCTGGGAGCTATGGCAGGTATGACAATTGCTGCTCAGGTGATGCGGTGGTGGTGGTGGTGGTGGTGGTGGTGGTGAGGTGGGAATGGCTTAAGAGTGTGACAACATTACCTGACATATAACACATGGACACCATTGTTTTCACTTTAGAGTTTGGGTCAATGATTTGGTCAAATGTTTGGGAATTGTAAACAATTGTTAACAACAATCTGTGTGTGTGTGTGTGTGTGTGTGTGTGTGTGTGTGAGTGTGTGCGTGCATGTGTGTGTGTAGAAATCTTAGGGCATTTTTGTGATTTCTCTGTTTCTCAGTGCAGAACTATCTATTTATGAGACATATACAGTCAGTCTATAAATAGAGTCAGTCTATGTGTGTGAGGGTGAGGGAGAGGGAGATCGTGAGAGTGTGTGTGCGCGCGCACGGTTGCACGCACGCATGTATGTGTGTGTAGGAACGGTACAATGGGAGGCATTGTTAGGGAGGCAGGTTCCTGCGTGCCGCCTCTCTCCTCTACCTGAACGGCAGGCAGGTGTAGCTCACCTAGTCACGCACAGCCGGGCTGCCAACAACCTGCACTCTCTCTTTCTTTCTTTCTCTCTCTCTACTCACTCACTCACTTGCACGCACACACACACAGACACACACACACAAAGATGTTTGCTTTTTACTTTTTATCCTCAGTCTACACAATATGTATGTCAATACAATAATTAATCATTGTATTATATTCATGTAGGCAACTGTATGTACAGTAGATCTCTGATATGTATGCTATTTATAGCACCAGTTAATGATACGTTCTTACAGAAACACTCATTCATTAACAATACACACACTTAACAAAGAGAGCGAGGCAACGTAACTCTTGCAGTCTGTGTGTCTAACCTTGCTCATAAGGTTAATGTTGATCATAAAAACTCTTGTAAAATAAACACCACAAGGCAAAACACTCAGGTCACGAATCCAGCAAGGCTTGGCTATCACGTGAAAACACACACACACACACACACACACACACACACAAAACTCGAAGTGTGGACCATCTCTTTTCTATCATTTGAAAAGCGCCTGACTCCCTCTCCATGTTTGTGAGCAGTGAGTCACGCTCTCCACTGAGTTTGTATTTGAACTCTTCCAGTCTCCTACGTCTTACTAGCCAAGGATGGATGTGAACGTGTCTCTGACAATGTCTGCCTTGTTGACATCTTGCAAGCTGATGTGACTATCACTTAATTATGCTGATGGGGTTGTCGTATAATAAGTCTCAATAAGTCATACCTCAGTGTGCTTCATACCGATCCCATTCACAGGGATGTGATAGGCCTACTTGAACTTAAATGGACATACAGACACCGTCATTGGTTGTTCAATGTGCATATCAAATTTGTTGGCAAATTGAAATTCTGGGGTTTTAAGTCCTTAGAGGTCTGACCTGTGGATGGTGATTCCAACATACAGTATGTTCAGCTACTTAGCTTTGTGGGTCCCTTTGAGTTTTTGTATGGCGGTGGGAGATTCAGATTGATATGATAATCTCACACCTTTTCATTGTCACAGATGAATTGTCGCAGGTGGTTCTCATAGTGCAAAACAGCACAAAACTACGGCAACAGCAACATAATAATAATAATAATAATAATAATAATAATAATAATAATAATAATAATAATAATACTTATTAATTTTTTTTATTATTGTTATTATTATGATTATTATTATTATTATTATTAGACAATAACAGTAATACAACTAAATAACTAAATTAATGTTTTTTTTTCCTATTATTTTTATCTCTTTCCCTGAATTCCCAAAGTAACAGCTTGTCCTATAACACGTCATAAATAATCACTCCAAGCCATACTTTCCCCTTCAAAAGAAGTGAAAAAAAAAGTCTGGAGGAAAAAAAAACCTGTGGGCTTCAGAGCAGCGGTGGCTTTGGAATGCGAGACAGGAATGCCGTCGGGTTAGCGAGCCGAGGGGGTTTGATCGTGGGGAGAACAATGTCTTTGTTTTCTCTAGTCACGCAAGCCTGTGTGCGCGAACCTCCAGCGACTCCTCAGCCCGGCCTCAGAAGAAAGCGATCAAGTACCTGCAATTGACAGAATCGCGTGCAATTCAGGTACGCCAGGCAAAGGTTGGCGGCTTGCCAAAGAAGGGGGCGTGTTCCTAAACTTTCAGCGCTGGGATCTGTGAACAGGGATCAGGGTTCCTGCAGATGTTCACATGTCATCATTAAGAAAGAAAAAATGAGATGGGATATCTTTCTATCCAGCCTAGCATATATAATTTATTATATCATGGTTCATTAAGTAATAATACCAGATGCAAGAGTGTGTAGGCTAAATCATTATGTGATATTATGCGCACATGCTGAAGCATTGGCTTATAGCCTAATGATTTACTGTAAGCGTCAATTATCCTAATGTATTTAGGTAGTTACTTCAAATTTAGTGGCAGAGGTTTGAATATCATTTATTGACTAATGATTTAATCAAGGTATGGATTTAAAAAAGCAGATAAGCTGTTTCTAACAAGGGAAATCTGTTCTGTATCTTTCATTAACATTGTAATAGCCTAATGTTTCCACCCTTGCAAAAAGTGAAGTTTATGGAAAATGTATATTTTTACTGTGGTAACCCGGAGGTCGTTTATAGGCTACCTACAAGCCCTGGGCATTTTGTAGGTTAACATAATATAGGCTTATTCAGGTAACCATACCCTATTTTAGCTCCAGGCCTTAAACTGTTGCAGAGGATGGTTTTAAGTCCAGTCCATCTTCACCGTCTTTTTTCGATGGTGCTGGTTAAGCCTTAATTCTCCAGGAACAAGCTGCAAGGCGAAGGAGCACTCACAGAATGAGAGCGTGTCTGGAAGACAAGTGGCATATTCATCAGGCGCTGACTCAAAG
>JAODXP020000015.1:444035-446535 GCA_027497455.2 Sardinella longiceps
TTTCCTTTAGCTCAGAAATGATAATGACTATGACTGTCTGTTCTAATATCTCTTGGGAGGAATCTCTTCTGGTCTTTCAGAATGCTATTTATGTGCTTGCTTTTCCTCCTCTCCTCCTCTCTCTTCCTCGTCCTCCTCCTCTCCTCATCTTCGCTCTCCTCCTCCTCGTCCTCCTCCTCCTCCCTCTCCTGTAAGAGCTACAAGTTGATTTCAGTCCACAACTAAGTTGCAACTCTTTGAAATGTGTAATTACACTTAGCAAAGTAATGTCACACAGAAAGTGACCATCCTCTCTCAGGCTGTTTTGAAAAGTATGATAGACAGACACAACTATGGTTCTCTATTTATTTCCCCTGCCACAGAAAAATATGACAGAGCTTTTACAGTAGGTCAAGCAACGTCTGGAATTCTGTTCCGTCAGTGAGTAAATGTAACTTTATTTGACAGGTTAAGAGTCATTGTGATGGGTCTGTAGCACTTTATGGGCCAATTGGTGGCTGTTTTGTCTCGTCCTAACACATTTGGGGGGCACAGAAATCGTACCCTAGCAGTAGCAAATATTTTCACTCAGCCAGTATGTTTAGGTATGAGCCATAGGGACTTGTCACTCAACGATGAGTGACCAATCACAATGTACTATATATGCATGTAGAGATTGGTGGGCAGGCTCATAGAAAAGGGATTTCCATGGCTCTGATTGTAATACTATGCTATTGTGTGCAGAGCCAGTTTGAAAGAAAGCCCACCTAGGATTGAAAAGATTTGATTGAAATTCAAGCTGAGCTGGTGCACTGAGCTTGCCTGGTTCACCCATTCTCACTCACTGTGCTGTTGAATTTGGCCCGAGGCCTGTCGGTAGCACATCCTCTTAGAAATGGTTATTAAATAGCTTATGTACATTAGTTAGAAGTTAATTGGAAAGTTTGTGGTTTCAGCCAGTCAGATCATTTAATTCCATCAGGTTTTTCCATTTTATCATTCAGCCATAACAAACTGTAAACTAACTGTTAACTTAATATCTAAATAGCTATGCTGTAAAATTTCTGTTCATTACTGCTACCTAACTGTGAACTGTTATCTATTAACAGATATATAATTACTCACTGATGTTGATAAGCTATTTGATAACCATTTATAGAGGACAGTTATTATGAAGTGCTACCGGCCTGTCTACTCCACTCCATTTACTTGAGATAGGGAACCTGCATGTAGCTTCAGCCCCGACATGATGGAGGCGGCCAGACAGAGGCACTTTGACCTACGCCCCTGATTCTGATTTAAGAAAGTAAGAAATAACCAGGAAGTAGCCACTATGAAGCTGGCTAACTATAAACTTACAAAATCGAGTGTTTTAAGAAGTGTTTCTTGATTTTTTGATACCATACCTCCATATGACACACATTTGGTTGTGCATCATATAAAGCCTGCCCCCTAGTGGATAAGTGTTTGTGATTGGCTACTGGGGTTTTAGTGATAGTTCTAAATTGAAATGGCCAAACTTGACTGACCTTGGGGGCAAATTCAATGCAAAAATGGCCATAGCTGCAACTGTGCCTTTTGTTTTTGAGGTTTTTATGTGAAAAGTGCATGTCTGACTCCAAGCCACTGAATTTTGGAATGGACTTCAACTTCAACAATACTCCACCCTTTAATGAAATTGGTTATTCACCCCCTAACCTGGTGTTACATATGTGTGGGTAAAAGCATTTTGCATGCATTTTCCTAGTTTCCAAAAGTTGAATTGGTTGTTTTCAGCAAAGCCCACCCTAAACACATAGTGTTGTGTTTAGTGAACAGCAACAGTCTAACCAATCAAATTCCCTATGGTTTGCTCCTAGATGTACTGGCTGAGCAAATCTATTTGCCATTGCTACAGTACGTCTACATTTCTAGGCTACTTTTTACTCCCACATTCTACTGCAATGGATGTGGATGCATCATGATAGCTTGCCATGTTAAACTTTGGGTGGCAAAATAGATCTGAGGTTCCTGGGAAACCAGGTAGAGGGTTGCAGTCTGGCTTGGGTGTTGAAACTGAGACCTGGTGGTGTAAATGAGGAGGCAGAAGCATGTGACTTTATAGTCTCTGATGGTCTACATTTCATGGCAAACCTTTTGAAATAAATCCATGTATTTCTACAGGAAGTTTTTTTCTCCTCTCTTTGGAGATATTTTAACCTCTCACACAAATCCATATATTGACTCTGGTCTAGATGTGTTATAGTTCTTTACTCCAGAGTTCCGACATGGTTTTGATTGATTTATTTAATTTGGCTGTTTCCAGAGTCTTGGATTCACAGTGTAATTAGTTGTATTCATAAGTAGTGCATGTGTAAGAGTAACTGAGCTCCTCATACTTCTGTAAACATAGGAAACAGGTATACCAGGGCGCCAAGTCACATTTTCATTCTATATTGTCTTAAGAATGAAAGTCTTTTGTTATTTTTGTGAAGTGCATTACATTGTGCAACTCCACTACCACATACACACTACTGTGAAT
>JAODXP020000015.1:470589-475589 GCA_027497455.2 Sardinella longiceps
TTTCTCCCTTTCTCTGGAGAGGACCACCATGCCGTTCATTCAATGCTTCCCTCCCTCTCTCTCTCTCTCTCTGTCTCTTCTCTCTCTCTGTCTCATTCCTCTTTTCATTCTTCCCCCCCCCCCCCCCCCCCCCCGTCAGTCTGTCTGTGCCACATCCACATCTGAGGATCTTGAATGTTCAAAGTTCTTTCTACAGTATCTGTATTCTACCCCAGGCAGTAAGGCCCTAGTGCCTACTGCTGCATAATACTATATGCAGATATCTAAAAATCTACACAAAAGTAGTCACAGACCTACTCTCTGTGTCTGTGGGAAGAAAGTATAAAGTGTATAAAATGAGAATGCATCATTTAGTCCAACACTTTTTAGATCCGAAATCAGTTATGGTGCCTTATGATAATGTTGACATTGACGTAGATTTTGTTTTGCTTTGAACTTGCGCTGGTGTTGAGATGTGTATTTGGTTACCAAACAGATGCCCATGTGCTCTGATGTGTGTGTGTGTGTGTGTGTGTGTGTGTGTGTGTGTGTGTGTGTGTGTGTGTGTGTGTGTGTGTGTGTGTGTGTGCTTGAGTGAAGGTGAAGGGCCTTCTGCTTTCATAAGAACTGATTAACATGTGTCGCCCTCTTGAGGCAGAGAACTGAAGTGCCACAGTGAGCGCTGGGGTTTCCCATGGTCTGCAGAGAAGGCACAATGCGCTTGTGTCAAGACACTGGGGTTATGCAAAACTGCAGAAAGTGCTGAAACAGTGGCATTTTCTTCATTCCATGAAAACACAACCTGTTGTGTTTGACAGCATTACCATAATCTCAAGGGAAGAATTGGCCTTTTCAACTTTTTTTCCCCTTCTCATAGCGAGCTACAAGTTACCCAAGATCCGGCAACAGCTCCCTCTCTGTCTGCGAAGAATGGGGGCAGTACAGTGGATTATGCATGAATGGAGAATTGAGTTTGGAACTTTACAATTCATGCTTTCATCTCCATTTCCCAGGCAATCTGTTTGTGTCTGGACTGGAGCAAGTGTAGTGGTAGAACACATGAGTCTGGGTTCTGAGAGTGAGAGAGAGAGAGAGAGAGAGAGAGAGAGAGAGAGAGAGAGAGAGAGAGAGAGAGAGGTGGACCGTCAAACAGGTCCAGAACAGCTTCCTCTATGTGAACTGAAAGGAAAAGGTTAGAATGACACAATGTGTCTCTTTTTCCCACACAAAAGAAAACAATGAAAACTGATCCTACTTGTTTCTGTAACGGCTCTGTTTTAAAATTGACAGAAATGAATAGGGGTTTGTACAGTATGTCTTGGTCTGTACGATGTGTCATCAACATATATTTAGGCTATTGAAAAATTATTTGTATTTGTATTTAGGCTATTATTCAACCCAGTGATTTAATTCAAGTAGCTCTCTGGTGGACCAGCTCCAAAAGTAAACATAGTGACAATTAATTCAAACACCAATGCATCACCTTAAAGGGACAAGTTGTGTTAGAGTTTTTCACACAGCACACATTAGAAAAATGTTTGTGTTCACTTTTGATCAGCAAAAAACAAAAAGAGAGAGAAAAAAAAAACAAAAAAACAGTCACTTCAATTGAGATTACATTAGAAAATATTTATCATGGCAAACTGTCACTATTCGTTGCCTTTAGAAGACATTCAGCCACTGCTTGTGTCAGAGAAGAACCAAACTTGTCTCATTTCAGAGAAAAGAGAAGCCACTGGTGTGGGCCTATAGGCTAGCTTGGTCTTTGACTCCCTCTTGTGGTGGTTTGGTGCAATCACAACTTTGAGGACTGAACAGCGTCATCTCAAAGGCAGAGACATTGCAGGTAGTTGAGCTTTGGAGATAGCTGACCTATTTGCACCATAGCTGTTTGTATTTCCTGTCACTGAATCTGCACAACAATGACGCACCAGGATGCATAATTGTTGGCATTGTGTAGGGTGCTGTGTTCATGTGATTGTCATTGTCATTATTGAAATAAATGGGATACAACATAGGCTGGTCAGAAGTAGTGAATTCTAGTTCTGCTGATATCTCCAAAACATATGATCAGAATATGCTGATGCGGATGCTAATATAGCCAAAGTGATGGTTGTATTGCAAGTTGTACTGCGCGAGATGAAGCATCTGCCATCTTGTTTTGGTCCTGTTTGTCTTGTTCTATGACAATGACTATGACTGTCTGTTCTAGTATCTCTTGGGAGGAATCTGTTCTGGTCTTTTGGAATGCTATTTATGTGCTTGCTTTCCCTCTTTCCCCTCCTCCTCTTCCTCCTCTTCGCTCTCCTCCTCCTCGTCCTCCTCCTCCTCCCTCTCCTCCAAGAGCTACAAGTCGATTTCAGTCCACAACTAAGTTGCAACTCTTTGAAATGTGTAATTACACTTAGCAAAGTAATGTCACACAGAAAGTGACCATCCTCTCTCAGGCTGTTTTGAAAAGTATGATAGACAGACACAACTATGGTTCTCTATTTATTTCCCCTGCCACAGAAAAATATGACAGAGCTTTTACAGTAGGTCAAGCAACGTCTGGAATTCTGTTCCGTCAGTGAGTAAAAGAGTGAAGAGAAGGTCAGAGACAGCTAAACATGTAGAAACAGTTAGTAGTAAGAACTGTTAATTGTACTGTTATCAGCAGATTTAACTTTTAAAGAGGCCCTATTTTAGCTAAATGTAACTTTATTTGATAAGTTAAGAGTCATTGTGATGGGTCTGTAGCACTTTATGGGCCAATTGGTGGCTGTTTTGTCTTGTCCTAACACATTTGGGGGCACAGAAATCGTACCCTAGCAGTAGCAAATATTTTCACTCAGCCAGTATGTTTAGGTGTGAGCCATAGGGACTTGTCACTCAACGATGAGTGACCAATCACAATGTACTATATATGCATGTAGAGATTGGTGGGCAGGCTCATAGAAAGGGATTTCCATGGCTCTGATTGTAATACTATGCTACTGTGTGCAGAGGCAGTTTGAAAGAAAGCCCACCCTAGGATTGATCCTCAGTCTATCCTGCATTGTCAGACTATACATTATAATGTGTTATAGTCTGGCTTGTCTGGCTAGACATCTGGGTGGAGATAGGGAAAATGCAAGGTTTGGCCGGCAAACTGTGGCCCTCACTATAAAGCAGCTGTAGGTGAAGCTCTGTCGAGCACAACAGTGCGAGCATAAACCTGCATGGCACCAACCTAGAAAACAGTGAAGAAAAGGCTGATCCTGCATAGGTTGCCTTTAAAGATTTGATTGAAATTCAAGCTGAGCTGGTGCACTGAGCTTGCCTGGTTCACCCATTCTCACTCACTGTGCTGTTGAATTAGGCCCGAGGCCTGTCGGTAGCACATCCTCTAGAAATGGTTATTAAATAGCTTATGTACATTAGTTAGAAGTTAATTGGAAAGTTTGTGGTTTCAACCAGTCAGATCATTTAATTCCATCAGGTTTTTCCATTTTATCATTCAGCCATAACAAACTGTAAACTAACTGTTAACTTAATATCTAAATAGCTATGCTGTAAAATTTCTGTTCATTACTGCTACCTAACTGTTAACTGTTATCTATTAACAGATATATAATTACTCACTGATGTTGATAAGCTATTTGATAACCATTTATAGAGGACGGTTATTATGAAGTGCTACCGGCCTGTCTACTCCTCCCCATTTACGTGAGATAGGGAACCTGCATGTAGCTTCAGCCCCGACATGATAGAGGCGGCCAGACAGAGGCACTTTGACCTACGCCCCTGATTCTGATTTAAGAAAGTAAGAAATAACCAGGAAGTAGCCACACTGAAGCTGGCTAACTATAAACTTACAAAATCGAGTGTTTTAAGAAGTGTTTGTTGATTTTTTGATACCATACCTCCATATGACACACATTTGGTTGTGCATCATATAAAGCCTGCCCCCTAGTGGATAAGTGTTTGTGATTGGCTACTGGGGTTTTAGTGATAGTTCTAAATTGAAATGGCCAAACTTGACTGACCTTGGGGGCAAATTCAATGCAAAAATGGCCATAGCTGCAACTGTGCCTTTTGTTTTTGAGGTTTTTATGTGAAAAGTGCATGTCTGACTCCAAGCCACTGAATTTTGGAATGGACTTCAACTTCAACAATACTCCACCCTTTAATGAAATTGGTTATTCACCCCCTAACCTGGTGTTACATATGTGTGGGTAAAAGCATTTTGCATGCATTTTCCTAGTTTCCAAAAGTTGAATTGGTTGTTTTCAGCAAAGCCCACCCTAAACACATAGTGTTGTGTTTAGTGAACAGCAACAGTCTAACCAATCAAATTCCCTATGGTTTGCTCCTAGATGTACTGGCTGAGCAAATCTATTTGCCATTGCTACAGTACGTCTACATTTCTAGGCTACTTTTTACTCCCACATTCTACTGCAATGGATGTGGATGCATCATGATAGCTTGCCATGTTAAACTTTGGGTGGCAAAATAGATCTGAGGTTCCTGGGAAACCAGGTAGAGGGTTGCAGTCTGGCTTGGGTGTTGAAACTGAGACCTGGTGGTGTAAATGAGGAGGCAGAAGCATGTGACTTTATAGTCTCTGATGGTCTACATTTCATGGCAAACCATTTGAAATGAATCCATGTATTTCTACAGGAAGTTTTTTTCTCCTCTCTTTGGAGATATTTTAACCTCTCACACAAATCCATATATTGACTCTGGTCTAGATGTGTTATAGTTCTTTACTCCAGAGTTCCGACATGGTTTTGATTGATTTATTTAATTTGGCTGTTTCCAGAGTCTTGGTTTCACAGTGTAATTAGTTGTATTCATAAGTAGTGCATGTGTAAGAGTAACTGAGCTCCTCATACTTCTGTAAACATAGGAAACAGGTATACCAGGGCGCCAAGTCACATTTTCATTCTATATTGTCTTAAGAATGAAAGTCTTTTGTTATTTTGTGAATTGCATTACATTGTGCAACTCCACTACCACATACACACTACTGTGAATCCCCACTACAACATGCACATTAC
>JAODXP020000015.1:498089-505589 GCA_027497455.2 Sardinella longiceps
GCTGAGCTGAGCTGGCGGAGATGAGATGAGACGAGATGAGATGCAGGCTAATGACATGGCGGCCTTAATGATGCCAGGCTCAGGCTGATGGGGCCTAGTGCCACGGCCGTGTTGATTCCTCCCTGGCAGAGACGCTGCCCTGTCCCTGTGAGGACAGTAGAGACTCGGGCGGGCACTGCATTGGGGGATGGCATCGCATCACATCACATCAGATGTTGGCATGGACTCTGCGGTGCCAGGCTGGGTCTGGGCATCTCCCTCCCTAACCGGCCTCAGGATTCACAACACTGTTGCCACTTGAAGGGGCCGAAGGTCGGAAGGTCGGCCCTCTCCAGTGAAAGAGACGTGTCTGAGTGCTCAGCCAAATTCTCTGAACAATGTTTTCAGTGAGCAGACAAGGCTGAGGGCTTTTCTTTAAGGCCAGTTGCTTATCAGATTGTAGATTTCGGTGGGGATTTCTGTAGAAAAACAAACTGTAGTTTGAAAGAGGCCTTTAAAATGATGTGGGATTGTTTAGTGGAGTCTTCAAATGCTAGCAGAAAATTCTAATTGCATAACAAAAGAGTTTTTCAGTAGTTCAGTAGTAGAGTTTTCATTGTCCATTCATTGTGTACTTGCTTTTGCAGTTTAGAAGTTTGAATTGGCAAATTGAAAATTGTCAATTGCAAATTGAAATATTGCTAGTGTGTGGTGAGCGTTCTGGTGCATAATGGCTGCCGTGCATCACTCAGGTGGGTGCTACGGTACACATTGGTGGTGGCAAGTGAGATTCCTTCCACTGTAGAGCGCTTTGGGTGTCTTGAAAAGCACTATAGAAATGTAAGGTGGTGGTGTTGCTTCAAAAAATCAACCAGGAACTGGAGGTTACTAGAAATGTATAAATACATTTTGTTGACGTCATGTGTCATTGAGCTCTCATTATGTTGACTAGTCTTAAGGTATTTTTGTGTGTGAAGTTCCTGGTACCATATTTGTGGTCATGCTTTGTGGTCAATTTGTGCAATATTGATTTATTGCTGTTTATCCTGTCAAGGCTTGAATATTTTGGTGTGTTTTCATTTCCATTTAGCATCATTGTGTGCGTGTGTGTGCGTGCGTACGTGTGTGTGTGTGTGTGTGTGTGTGTGTGTGTGTGTGTGTGTGTGTGTGTGTTTGTGAATGTTTCTTTGTGAGTCTGTGAGTGAGTGTGTTTGAGTGATTTTCATCTGATCTGTGGTAGCAGGGGCGGTCCAGTCTATGGAAGCGAGACTGTGGGTGCCCCTATGTATGTGTGTGTGTGTGTGTGTGTGTGTGTGTGTGTGTGTGTGTGTGTGTGTGTGTGTGTGTGTGTGTGTGTGTGTGTGTGTGTGTGTGTGTGTGTGTGTGTGTGTTACTGTAATGTGTGTGTGTGTGTGTGTGTGTGTGTGTGTGTGTATGTGTGAGTGAGAGTGGAGTGGGAAGATGCGGTTCGAAGAGCCGTTTGTCTGTTCCAGCGAACACCTTCGGTTCCTCGTTCAGAACGGTATAGCGCCAGACCCCTGCCCACCCACCCACCACCCCCCAAACCCAAGACACACACCCCACACCCCTACTCCACTGTCTGAGGGGAACCACCTTGCTCACACTCTGAATGCCTCTACATGTGTGTGTGTGTCTTTGTGTGTGTGTCTGTGTGTGTGTGTGTCTGTGTGAGAGAGAATGTGTGCATTTGTGTGCATGTGTGTATCTGTTGTTGTGTGTGTCTGTTTCACAGTTTTATGATAGTCTCCTGTTTACTGCATTGATCTAAAAAATCTGCAACATCTGATAACATTTGTCCTTTTAGTAGTAACCCTGTCTGCCTGTCTGTCTGTCTATCTGCATATCTCTCTCATTGACTGATATGTCTCCATTTAGTCCCTATCTGATTGCCTCCATCTCACTCTCTCTCTCTCTCTCTCTCTCTCTCTCTCTCTCTCTCTCTCTCTCTCTCTCTCTCTCTCTCTCTCTCTTTCTCTCTGTAGTCTGCATCATGTGTAACTTGTGAACATTAGATGCATAATGTCATCTGCCCTTTATTCACTGGTGGCTGCCTCTTCCGTTCAAGTCAGTGTGACCAAAAATACCCAAGGCCCACTTCTAGTCCAAGTTCAGAAAGATACTAAAAAAGCAACATGCTCAACTGGTGTGACAGGAAAGCCAAGGCCATGTGTTTTGTTTCCCAGAATGATACTGCCTGCCTTTCCCCGTATCAGAAATAGCTTGGCATGAAGGCATCTGCTAAATAAACAACTTTCTGACCTAATTCCATGAGAATAAAGGCACCCCCATACAACAAGGTGTGTGTGTGTGTGTGTGTGTGTGTGTGTGTGTGTGTGTGTGTGTGTGTGTGTGTGTGTGTGTGTGTGCTGTCATTAACAGGGGGTGTGTTGTTCAAAGATTCTAGAAAAAAATAAACTTTATTGTCTAATAATAATAATAATAGAAAAAATGTCTTCACATATTTTTTTAAAATGCAAACACATGCATCGTTATCAGGCGCAACAGGTAGTTTTTCCTTTGCATATAGCAGTGTGAAGGAAAGATTACGTGTACACTCATTCTGTCCAGAGGTGCTCTGATTATGTGTCTCTGTGTTAGTGTGTGTGTGTGTGTGTGTGTGTTTCTAAGTGTGTGAGTGTGTGAAGGGGAGAGGGAGAGAGAGAGAGAGAGAGAGAGAGAGAGAGAGAGAGAGAAGGAGAGAGGGAGAGAGAAAGAGGGAGAATTAAGGGTGTGAAGCATCCTCAATGATGAGAGTCTGTCCACTGTGTGACTGAGAGCCAGGTCTCCCTCTCTCTCTCTCTCTCTCTCTCCCTCTCTCTCTCTCTCTCTCTCTCTCTCTCTCTCTCTCTCTCTCTCTCTCTCTCTCTCTCTCTCTCTCTCTCTGTGGTGCCTGACACCGCCTGGGTTGTTGGCAGTGAGACTGCTGTGCTGTGGATGGCGTCAGTTTTCTCATGGCGATTCAGTTGCAGGCGCTACTGCAGTGAGCGACGGGACGGGCGGTGGTGCAGTGTGCGACGGGCAGGCGGGCAGGCAGGCGGGCAGGCGGGCGGGTGGCGGTGGGTTGTGCGCTCTGAGCTGAGCTGAGCTGAGCTGCCCTCGGTTGGCGCGCCAGTCAGCCAGCCGTCATACCATCCACAGCTGCAGGGCAAGGGTGGGCAGGTCGCTGCTTGTGTAGAGTGCTCCAGTAAACCTACCACACACACACACACACACACACAGACACACAGACACACACACACAGACACACACACACACACACACACACACACACACACACACACACACACAGACAACAAACACACACACACACACACACACACACACACACACACACACACACACAGGCAAATACAGTGGAGCTGCGGCTACCGTAAGGCTTTGCGGGCACGGAGCGAGGAAGTGGCAGACAATGTTAGGTGTGTTCACCAACAGCCCAGGCTGGGAGCGCTAGTGCCATTTTCCCATGACTGCCACACCACACCAGCACCCACTACATCCTTACAGTATGACTGAGAAGGGCAGGTCTTCTCTGTGTGTGTGTGTGTGTGTGTGTGTGTGTGTGTGTGTGTGTGTGTGTGTTTGTCTTTCACTGTGGTTGGAATTGGAATTTGTGTTGATTATCGAATGAGACTCATGTTTGTGTTTGTGATTGCCTCTTATTAAATCATGCTTTTTATGTGGGAAGAAACACTATGTGAAGTGATGCAGTTTCTGTGTGTGTGTGTGTGTGTGTGTGTGTGTGTGTGTGTGTGTGTGTGTGTGTGTGTGTGTGTGTGTGAACAGTGTTTTGAGAGAGACAGAGGTGTGTGTGTGTGTGTAAAGTTTTCGAAAGAGAGTGCGAAAGATAGGGGTGTGTGTGTGTGTGTGTGTGTGTGTGTGTGTGTGTGTGTGTGTGTGTGTGTGTATCGTGGGAAGTTGATTGAACTCTGTGACCCCTGGCTCTGATGGCACAGTGGGATTGGGTGGAGATGATGAAGGAGGCTCCTCTCTCTCTTTTCTCCTCTGCCAGCCTTTTGTTTTTCACTGTTTCACAGCCACTCACACTAACTCACTCACATGGAGATGGACAGAGGGACAGAGGGACAGAGAGAGAGAGAGAGAAATAGAGGTCTAGAGGGCCATTTCTCTCACTCTCATCCTCTCTCTCTCTTGCTCTCTCTCCTGGTTCTTCATGCTGTACGGCCTTTACTCGCTGACAAGATTTAGCAGCATGTTTTCCATGTGTCACATGCAGAAAGCTGATGGCATAATCAGGGTTTTACACACACACACACACACACACACACACACACACACACACACACACACACACACACACACACAGTGAATAGCACTCGTTGGAAGGGTTGGTGAATGACAGCAACAAAAGCCGGATGCACTGAAGCGCAACTGAGGCAGAGGCCTCTCTTCATGCCTGATTATCAGATGGCCTCTGCAAACACACACACACACACACACACACACACACACACACTCTCTCTCTCTCTCTCTCTCTCTCTCTCACTTTCTCTCTCTCTATCACACACACACACACACACACACACACACACACACACATACTCACACGCACACATACTCACACACACTCATATGCACGCACACACCCAAAATCACAGATGCATGTAGACCACAAATACACAAACAAACATGCTGACAGGCGCACACATAATGCGTTAGAAGTTCCCCTGAAAGTGAATATGATATTTGATGTTCAAATGAATAATTGAAAAGTGCAAATCAAACAACAAGAGGAAATCTGCTTTTGGAGTGTTTGGTGGCAGTGCTGCTGTAAAATGCAAGTCATTGTTCTGGAACTTTTTCAAAAAGAACTTAATTTTTTTTTCTCTCTTTACGCTGTGACTGGACAGGTAGGTGAAGAAGAGAGAGAGAGAGAGAGAGAGAGAGAGAGAGAGAGAGAGAGAGAGAGAGGAATGTCGTCCATAACAGATTTGTTTTGTTTCGCTCGTTTGTGCTTAGGGTGTTCTTGAATAAACAGCAGGGTGCTATGTCCTGTTTCCACGGCTGCTCCACGTCACTGTTCAAACACAACACAACACACACACACACACACACACACACACACACACACACACACACACACACACACACACACACACATCATTGAACCATCACTAAGCACACACTGAATACACATATCTCTCTCTCTCTCTCTCTCTCTCTCTCTCTCTCTCTCTCTCTCTCTCTCTCTCTCTCTCTCTCTCTTAGCAGTGTCCACCTAGGAAGGAAAGTAAAAAATGTGACTGGGATGTAGAGTGAAGGTTTTAGTTAACAGCTGCAGAGAGATTTAGTTCTTCACATTCTCCTGCTTCTGTCCTGGGATTGGTTTGAGAGTAGATATATAATATACGGTAAAAATATATAAAATGTTGGAAAATGCCTGTTAAACATAACTTAGCAATTATGTTGTTATTATTATTAATAATATTATTATTCATATTTATACCAGCGTTGAGATATTACACCACATGAAATAGCTTTTGTTCGATCTGTGAAAGAGCATTTGTGAAATCCCAGTTAGTTTGGAATGAAAGAAGTCTAAATATACATCACACTCAATTTACAGTAAGTTGGCCAAAGTGAGGAGGAAATGAAGCCTGATGAGCAACAACAGTGACAAAATAAAAGTCTTTTCAGAGAAATGGCTAAAGAAGGCAACAGCTAAATCTCTACACAAAATGCTTGTATTGTAACACCTTTTTCACCATCACCATCATTTGAGACATTCCACGCGATGATGAAGCAGTCAAGAGGAGAATGTGAGGTTGTTTTGTGAGGAGCTACAGAGGGGAAGGGCATGATCAGAGACCTAAAAACTAGTGCTGGCAAAATTAACTGATTAATCACGTGATTAATCCAAAAAATGTAACTTGGATTAAAAAAATTAACTCAGATTAATACTGATAGATATGGTTCCACTTTCATGGAATGTATTATGTTCAATTTCAGATAGAAAATTACTCAGCTATCAAGTCAAACTATACAAAGATTATGGCCTAGCTCCTGAATGTCCAACAACATGTTTGGGGAATGCTTTGGGGTAGGGGACAGGTGTGAATTGCCCCATTTGAGATGAACAAAGCCAACTATTTAGTATCAGGGCCTTTACAGAGCAAAATAAGGATCCAACATACCCTAGCATCCAAATTCTTACTGAAGGAAATGAGTTGCGATTAAAAGTGATTCATCACGATTAATCATTGCAACATTTTGGGATTAATGAGATCAATTTTTTTAATCGTTTGACAGCACTACTAAAAACACAAAGCTCCTCCATGCCAAACAAACAAACAAACTGTTATGGCAGGGATGCCAGAGAAATGCATTTTCTATCTTTTCCAGCACAAGCAAAAGTGCTTGGAGATTTCCACATGCCATTGGCAGTGAGCCTGGCAGTGAGAGTGCTGTGGTTAGAGAAGAGAAAAGGCCTGTGAGCTCACTGCTTTGGGTTTTGGGCTAGAAATACAGAGGACTCCGCCTTGGACTTCTCTAATACTGTAACATCAACACCTTTTCTGTATTTAAAGCCCCCACTTGCAAGATTTAGGTAAGATTTCCACGTTTCCTATTCATTGACCTTTCTATAAATTGCCTAGAACGCATTGGGATTGATGAATGACGTTCCGGAGTAAAATGAGCCGCTTTGCAAGCTTGTCCGTGCCTCCCAGAGGCAGATATCCCACTTGCAAGATCTGTGGGAGCGTCCACCCCCTCCCGTTAGTTTGGGTTAGCCAGCAAGCTAGGTCATGTGACATAGCCAAAGTTTACAGTTTGAATTCCAACGCGATTTGTACCTTCTCAGCCCATTCAACTGTCGATACATTTTGTTAGCGGCTTTCTCCATCGACTACGCAATTCTACATGAAGGATTATTGGCAGAAACGCTTAATAACTGCTTTGTTTGGTTCTTAGCTTACTGGACTTGCAAAGGATCTCTTTAACATATGAGCTGCATGCATAGTCATGCTCAGCTTTGCCTTTTTTTATCTGTTTATTTGGGCATTCAGGAAACTGAGTTCTGAGAATAGCATTCCAGTTATAAGAAAACACACACATACATAGCTTTGGTATCACACACACACACATACACACACACACATACACACACACACACACACACACACACACACACACACACACACACACACCAGGAAAGACGTGAAGACAAAAAAATGCACGTGGACAGAGACAACAGCACACAGGGTGCACAGCACACACACACACACACACACACACACACACACATACATGCTCAGTCCCTCCAGGCGCGTCACCCGGTGACAGCTGGATTAGGCAGGCTCCAGTGCTATTCCGGCCTGTCAATCAGTCCGACCTCCCCACACGCTTCATAACGACAGCTTCCATCTGCGACTCACCTCTCACCTTATGCTCAACACTGTGTGTGTGTGTGTGTGTGTGTGTGTGTTCATATTTAGTCTTCATATGCATGTGTCTTGTCATGCGTATTGTCCTGACTCGGCG
>JAODXP020000015.1:533187-535687 GCA_027497455.2 Sardinella longiceps
GATGGAACAAACGGCACTACACCACACCTCCGCAACCATCGTAACCGCCGGCTAAAACACAGAAAGATATAAGTCATAGATTTGCTATGGAAGTGATCAGTCCCAATCCTGTTCAGTAAAAAGCATGGCATGTTTGATCACAAACCTTCAGCATATTTCCATTACTGATTGTTCCTGTAATTCCTCCTCTGTGTTGAGATCCAAATAAAAGTGTTAATGTTTATACTGTACATGTCTACGAGTGTTTCCATCTATGTCTGTGTGTCTCTTGTGACTAGCAGTAGTATGACAGTATGACAGGATGCTTTGATTAGGCTACATAAATGGATGATGAACTTACACAAATTCCTCGATCTTCTGCTATTCTCCAATCAGATGCCACGGATCCATGGGTTGTGCCTCTGCACCCAGGTGCAATGGAAGCCTGTTTTGGTCTGTTCTGCTTTCTGACTCCATTATACTCATAGTCTTTGCTGATGCTATGAATGTTTGCCAATAAAACATGGAGTGTATTTTGGCATGGTCTGTCGATGTGTCAGGTAGTGTCTTGCCAGTTGATCTGTTTGGAATTTGAACACCTGAGAAACGTAAGACACCTCTCAATTTCTTTTCTCTCTTCTTTATTCCTCCCTCTCTCTCTTTCTCCCTCTCTATCTTCTTTCTCTTTCTTTACTGAACACACATTCTCTGTTGAACTGAGTAAACATCATTTAATTAAGACTGTCAGTCCTTTATACCTTCTGCTTGATTTACTGCAATCAATAAATCACTAAGCTATGTTGTGTCTACCTGTGGCTGGCTTCAGGGCAGAACAGCACCTGTATTTGTGGTTGTGTGTGTGTGTGTGTGTGTGTGTGTGTGTGTGTGTGTATTTGTGGTTGTGTGCATGTGTGTGTATCTGTGGTTGTGTGTGTGTGTGTGTGTGTGTGTGTGTGTGTGTGTGTGTGTGTGTGTGTGTGTGTGTGTGTGTGTGTGTGTGTTCATCTGTTGTGAAGAGTAGAGTGACCGGTCTGCCCATGGCACATCCTGTTTAGCTCCTGTCAATGTCCATCTTCAGCTGACTGATTTACAGCCGATGGGAGCTCCAAGATAAGGTGTTGATGCCAAAACAATGTCAGTGTGCCAAACCACACACACACACACACACACACACACACACACACACACACACACACACACACACACACACATACACACACACACACACACACACACACCTGGGTCGCATTGGGATGATGCCACCAGTGTTTGAGCTGGCAGCTCCTGAAATATGAGCTTCTTCCTGCTCGGCAGACAGAAATGCAGAGTAACGATGATCTGGCATCAGACAATGTCTGGCCCATCATCACCACCACCATTGTCATCGTCATCATCATCATCATCATCATCATCATCATCATCATGTTGATACTCTGCTAAATAAATAGAGAGCAAACTGTAGGTTAAAGCAAATATATTTGTAGCAAGGCCATACAGTATTGTTTAAGCCATTAGTAGTGGTGTAATGATGCTGTCACAATACAGTTAACACAATACAGTCTATTCAACAAAGATTCAGGATCTTCAAGCTATTTACTCCTTCTTTAAACAAAACAAACAAAAAAAAAATCTTGTATATTTTGCTAAAACTAAATAGAAAAATACATCAGGATGTCCTTAAAAGACATAGTCCCAAAGTCACAAAATTCATGAACAAGTGTATGTAAGATCTCAGAACACAGACATGACAGACATTTGTAATTTGTGACACATTAAATAAAGGCTATAGTTAATACCTACAATGCATATAGTCATGTTTTTGCATCTCCTTACAGCTGTGTGACAGTGCAGTGTTACACCTTTGCAAATGACTGAACATCACCTTCACCAAATCCAACCACTAGCCTTAACCTGAACCACAAATTACAGTTGGGAGTGTGAACAGCTAGTTAGCTGTATTATGTGCTGAGCATGTGAGCGTATGCTGTGGGCGGATATGCAGGTGATGTGTGGCCATGTCTGTCAACACGTCCATGATTAAGACTCATTTTAGAGCTATTTATAAGTCACTGATCCCCACTGGTGGAACTGGTGACCTAATATGATAAATGTTCCAGTGATGTCACTTGAATTTCCTGTGAAGAGTATCTGTCTGAAATCCAATCTACCTTTGCGATCTGATCTACCTTTGAGATGTTGACACACTGATTGCAGTATCACTGAATGATTCAAATGTGTTTGAATCAGTTCATGCCAGGTTCGTCAAGGATCAATGATTGAGATCACAAACAAAAAGTTTGATAATACATATTATCTACAATTTGTGATCATGTGCTGTATGTGAGAGAAGTTTTTTTTTTTTTTTTGGTAAGCTTTTTCTTCCAGGAACTTTGATTCCAAAATAGTCTTGGTCAACACTGCCACATCAGCATGACTCAGTAAAAATGTACAGTGATTCAGCTTTTTAAAATGTGTTACCTTAAAGCAAAATTGTACCATAATGGAAAAAAGAAACTTCATA
>JAODXP020000015.1:545687-548187 GCA_027497455.2 Sardinella longiceps
CCAACTCCTAACTCCTGAGATGAGATTACAGATGTTTTAATAAGCATTCTAAATAGCCTAGTTATGCAACAGTGTATGCATTTTGACAATCATATTCAGCCATGATTATGTCTTATTGTTTCTCATCAACCTTAAAAGGACCTAGAATGTCTTTTTCAAAAACTAGGAAACCTGTATTTGGTGTGCATTTGTTACAATAAAGATTCTTACATGTAATCAGGTTTGGATTTTATGCCTGACTGACATTCCAATTTACTGTTATTTTTTTTTTTTTACTTGTTTGTCAGCGTTCCAAGAGCCTGTCTTCACTATCATAGATAATGTGATTAATGTTTGGTTTAAAAGCAGCCGTAGTCTGGCACAATCTTTTATCAGTGATTGTGGGAGCTTGGGTAGTGTCAACACTGGCTGACTGAGGGGTTATGTCATAATTCAGACCTCAGGTTTGTACTTCTAAAATACTGTGTTGTACATTGTTAGCTATACCTTTTACTGTAAGACTTGCTGATGTTTTTGTTAATATAAATTGACCAATGTTGTGCATTAACATTTTCTTTTTAGAAGTATTTGAATCCCCTCATTAGTTTACGTAATTGAATTACACTACATCACAGTCTAAATCCCATGTCAAATCCACATTGAAAGTTAGATCAAAAAGCAAAAACAAATCTGTCTTTGGTTTCCACCTTTCTTGTGTTCATGGTGACATGTTACGGTGCCCTGTTATTGACTATGTAAAGACAGAACATTTTACACACACATTTACCAAGCCGATGGGACAGCTCTGTAGGTTCAAACACTTTGTTCTCTTGAAGCAAACTAACTAGTAGCAGGGTGTGGCAGGACATGAGTCTACCTAGCGTCACACTGGGCAAACGTAAACAGGTAGTGGACAGGGCAAGCCCAGAGAGGGCTGTGGACGACAAACATTAGCCAAGCAAAGTCAATACGCTCTCAGAACGCATAAGAGGTCATAAAAGAGTGAAGAATGTTCTCCGCAATCCTCAAACACATCAGTCGTATGTTTGCTCTTCATGTACAGAATGTCTCAAGGTCACAGGGTCACCTCTCAAGCGCACAGTGGCAGAGAGGAGGAGGAGGAGGAGGATGCTGAAGAAGATGATGAAGTTTGTCTGTTAGAAGTCTATTATGCTACAGCACGTTTGGAGTGGTTCTGCATGCACATACAGTGTAATTGTTCTGCATTGTTTAACTAGAAAAGCCCTCAGAGAGCGCTGACCTCTGCCAAGGCAATGTGGTCACAGACACAATATACATTCCAGATCATGTTCTGGATCACTGATAGCCACCAGAATCGAATCAGTTCTTGCTTGTCCCAATATACACATTGTCCAAAAATTTCAGTGCAGTACTTTTCGAGTTATCCTGCTGACAAACAGACAGACAGACAAACAGACAAACCAACACGACCGAAAACATAACCTCTTGGCGGAGGCAATAATAATAATGACAGTGCCACATGCTTTTCACTCACATTTGTCTAAATGCAATGTCTAGTGTTTTTACACTATCTCTTCACTCTTTCACAACAACCATAGACTATGTGAGCCAAACAGATGCATTCAATCACCATTTCGCTTGAAATTCATGGGTAGCCTAATTCTCCAACTCAATGATCACCTTTAACAAAATTAAGCAAGTTTTGCAAACATTTAAATACCTAAAAAAGTAAAAAAAAAAAAAAAAAAAACACTGAAATAAAACCACTGAAATGGTGTGCTGTCCTATTCCAACATAAAACTTGTAGAGTTTGGTGTGTACCATTCATTCTGTTTTACCAAGAAAACATGTAACATTTTACTGTAAGACTGTTCTGGTTTTAATAGAGCTAACATCTTAAATGCACATAGCCTACAGTGGTAATGTACTTCCCATGTCTTACAGTGTCTATTCCAGAGTAAATATGCCATTTAGGAAACCATTACTGTTCTATTGTAATTTGTGTCAGTACCTTCCCTCAGTTTAGACATATTAATTTAGTGATTGTATGGCATTTTTATCTATTGCCAGTGGTACACCCATGCATAAAGATCTCACTTAGATAGTTTGGTTTTGCAATATTCTATCAAACTATTCTACAGTAGAACAGAACCTAAACTGTACATGGCATATACTAATGCTGATAGTCATAGGGGAAGTAAGGAGAGTTTGTTGGCAAATGTTGACAGAGGTGCTCAGGTGTGTTGGTAAAGTACACTGTATAAATAGTTTTGAAAAAGTGGACATTGTTTTGAGACAAGTGTGACAATGATGAGAGTTCTACTCTCATTTCTGTGTTCTGTAGAGCAGCTGATTAAGGTTTGCTCGTAAGTCTTTGCAAGCATGATTCTATATATGAATAAGTTTACTTGTAAAGAGGGTAGAAATTTGGCTAATGTTTGTGTTATGTGCATGTGTGTGTGTGTGTGTGTGTGTGTGTGTTTGTGATTTGTGTGTGTGTGTGTGTGTGTGTGTGTGTTTGTGTGTGTGTTTGTGTGCA
>JAODXP020000015.1:573187-578187 GCA_027497455.2 Sardinella longiceps
TCTCTCTCTCTCTCTCTCTCTCTCTCTCTCTCTCTCCCCTCCTCAGTCTCTCCTGGACTGCAAGTCTGTTCCATATCTGTATCATCTCTACCATGATTAATCGAGACTTTCTTCCCCAAACCAGAGTGGTTGAGATCAGGGAGGTCCAAGAACAACCCCCCCCCCTCCCCACCCCTTCCATCTTCCCTGCTCATTCTCCTGTTCTGCAACAGCTTGTCTCAATTAGCCACAAGAATTACATTACAAACCTTTATAATTGACCTGTCCAAGAACTCAAAGTGCTTCTACAGAAGATGTCCCACCGAGAGAGAGAGAGAGAGAGAGAGAGAGAGAGAGAGAGAGAGAGAGAGAGAGAGAGAGAGAGAGAGAGAGAGAGAGAGTGATAAAGAGGGAGAAGTGAGAGAGACTAACTACTGTTATCATAAACGTATCAGGTCTTCTGCAGTAGCACACACATCGTGCATAATGACCAATATTTAAGACATGCATACCTGTAGTGTTGAAAAAGCAATACAAATACACAACAATTTTACATTCTTTTTTTTTGGCAGCAAACAAAACTATTTTCCTAGTTTTTGGAAGACATGCAAGGGGCCAGGATGAATTTGATGAAGAAGTTGGCAAATCAGTGAGGATGTCAGTGGAACTTCACAGTCACACTCTCGTTGCTCTGTTTCCAATCTCTTTCTCCTCCATTTTCTCCAGCAGGGCATCCGTGGGATAGTCGGATCGCTCGGTGAGAAAGAACAGGACAGAACGAGTGAGAGAGAGAGGGGGACACGCAGATCTCCGTGTCACCCCCCCCCCCACCCCCTACCCCAACCACCTACCCCTCCTCCGCTCTTCTGCTCTTTAATTAAAATAATAATCATTTGCATCACAATGGCCCGCTGCTCTGTCCCCATTAGCGTCCCGTTAGCCGCCCGAGCGCTAACGAAAGTGCATCATCACCTCTCAGGCCCGCCCCCAGGCCATCGGGCTGGAGCCAGCTCACCAGGGAGAGAGGGAGAGGGAAGAGAGAGAGAGAGAGAGAGAGAGAGAGAGAGAGAGAGAGAGAGAGAGAGAGAGAGAGAGCTAGCACCCTCCCTTCTTTCTAGACAGCAGAGAGGAGAGAGAGGGAAAAGAGGGAGAGAGAGAGAGGGAGAAGGGGAGGGAGGGAGGGAGGCCTGCTCTCGCTCTCTCATACACACACACACACACACACACACGTAATCACACACACTTGCATACACCCACACACACACCCTCCCCTCGACAGGCCACAATGGGCCGAGCATCTTTTGTGGCATTAACGGTTTGTAGGAGCCCTGAGAACAATGGATGAGAAGTAAGGAGCGCTGAGTTCCCACACACACTCGGGACGTGGAGTCACACACACAGACACATACACACAAGCACATGTGTGCACACACACTCTCACACACATACACACACTGGCAGCACCCCCTGGAGAGAGAGGCAAACCTGCACACAGCTGATCCGAAGCTCACTCACTCAATTCCCAAACGCTGCACATCCAAACCCCATGACACATACAACAGCATATTGACATTTCTCACACATTCCTGCTCACTTACATTCATATGAAGTCATGCAAATACACATGAACAAACACACAGAAACTCACATATGGATGAGTAGGGGCAATTCTTGGGCAAATTTGCCCATCTTCTAGAAGATTCTGTAGGAGTTTATTTAGGGGTTGCAAGTGCACTGCGTATTGTGTAGGTTTCACATTAATCTCTGTAGTCTATTCAGCCGTCCAAAAGAATCTGTTTGAAAACAGTCGTAAAGAAAGCAAGAATATAAAGACATAAAAGCGGAGCGCGTTGAATCACAACACTATGGGCAGGGGAAACATAAAAGAAGTCTGCATAATTGAATTCTTGCAAATGATGTTACACATATGAAATGGGGCTGAATTAGTTAGAATGTCTCAGTGGATTATGCGTTATGGGCTTCCCATTGTTAGGACACATGTAATGCATATGCATAATCATGTACACATATTTATTTAGTCATAAACAAATCCAGTCCTACTGGATTGTCACATAATTAGGTAAATAAAAGAAATTTCCATGTTTGACATAATTTTTGAATGAATTGAATTTTTGAATCTAACTGCTTTGTAATATAATGGGCTATATTTCATTACATCTTGTTGTGATATAGTTTTATACAGAACATAATAATAATAATAATAATAATAATAATAATAATAATAATAATAATAATAATAATAGCCTAGAAATCTATAGGTGGCCAAGAAATCTAGATGTACCCTAATGCTAGCTAATCTTTTTGCAATGCAAGTGCATCTAGATCCAAACCATAGGGCCCCAGTAGAATTGATTATCTATTTAAGACAAGCCCCTTGAGATCAAACATCTCATTTTCGGGGGTGTCTGAGAAGCTGTTCTCCTAACTTACATCTGACCAATCACATACATCACACAGAGAGGACTACTACTATTGCATGCTAGCTACAAGCTACTATTGCATGCAGAAGTGAACACTTTATCCGCCCCTTGGATTGAACCCGCTCGATTGGATACAGCCAGACTATACATCTTGACAGGCTACTAAAATGCTTGAATAGCAAAGGACTTTGAAGTCCAATTTTTTGGTTTGGCCTGAGGCTATACTGGCTCTCACAGTATGAGTCTGCATGGATGGGAATCTGCCACATCACCATGCAGTGGGGGGGTCCACAGGGTTCGCTCTGCCTGTCATTGTCTTTGCCTCAGTGCTACTAATTGATTGATTGATTGGAGACGGAATGTTCCATCAGGTCTCCAGGCCTTGAAGTGCTGGCATGTGCTGTGGGGGGTTTGAAGAGAGAGAGAGAGAGAGGGGGGGGGGGGGGGAACCTCTCTTCTCTCCTCTCTTCTTTCCTCTCTTCCCTCCTCCTCTCCTCTCCTCTCCTCTGCTCTCTGCTGGGGCTGCCCTGAGGTGGTGCTCCCCATGAGGGAAGCAATCAGCCACCTGCTGAGCCGTGCTGCTGCTGGGCTCCACACAGCAGGAGGGAGGGGAGGCATCTGCCCACGGCCACGCCAGCAGCACATCAGGGATTCATTGGAGCTCTCCGACTCCCAGAGTCCCCAGCCATCCAGCCTTCCAGACTTCTAGCCTTCCTCCCCTCACTCGCTCCACAGGCTCCTCAGACTCACAGGCTCCACGGCGTACGGGCCTCGCTCACGCTCCACGCCGCCCAGCAGCGCTCATGGCACGCGCTCCATCCACATCTACATCCCACTGCCGTATGTATGACTCACGCTCATCAGATCGGTTTCATGCACTCACCTTTGGGGCTTTTTTGTAAAACAACGAGAAGTCGTAATACGGGCGTAACCCGCAGTGGCCTTGAACGAACGAACGAATGCTCGCTCGCTCGTCGTCATCCCCCTATAGCAGTCAGCCCCTGTAGTTTTACTCTTTGCTCCCCGTCTGTCTGTTTCAAATGTCTAATAATAATGTCATTAGGCTGAGTCCCGGCTATAGGCTGCCACCAGTCAGTCAGTCAGTTAGTCAGCCAGCCAGTCAGGCAGGCAGGCATCTGCGTGAGTCTGTATCCCAGCAGCGTATTCTTAAGTTTCAGCTCTAGGACTCTGGAAACTCTGTCTGCTGCATTACTCATAAGGTAAAACACATGAAACTCTAAACGCCACTCTACGGGCTCAATGCTGAAACTCCAGCCATCACATAGGAGCTTAAGAGTAAATAGTCCAGCCAGAGAAGGAGGGAGAGTAGAGGGGTGTGTGTGTGTGTGTGTGTGTGTGTGTGTGTGTGTGTGTGTGTGTGTGTGTGTGTGTGTGTGTGTGTAGGGGGGGCGGAGGAGGGGGGCTGGCATAATGCTATTTCTGTGCAGTGAGTGGCAGGAAATGGACTGAAAATTGAATTTGTTCATTTATCTCACTCATTTTTATATGAACTGTTTTGATTTCCTGAGCTGGGGCAAATGAAATGGATTTGACTCCAATCACTGTGAAAGGAGAGGTTGTGTGCAGTGTGTGTGTGTGTGTGTGTGTGTGTGTGTGTGTGTGTGTGTGTGTGTGAGTGAGTGTGTGTGTGTGTGTGTGTGTGTGTGTGTGTGTGTGTGGTGGTGTGTGTTTGTGTGTGTGTGTGTGTGTGTGTGTGTGTGTGTGTGTGTCTGTGTTCCTGCAAGCCTCTTTCCAGCATGCAAGGCAGCAGCTGATTTGAGCCTCCAGAGCTCAGCATGCCATCCCAATCTAGCTGGAGATTTAACCCCTAACAACCTGCCTCTGCCTCTACTTCTCTACTTCTCCTTCTTTTGCTTCTTTCTCTTCCACTCCATCTCTCTCTCTCTCTCTCTCTCTCTCTCTCTCACACACACACACACACACATTCCAGCTCTCTCTCACATACTCCAGCTCTCTCTCTCTTTCTGTCTCTCTCTCTCTCTCTTACACTTCAGCTCTCTCTCTTTCACTCCAAATTACTTCACCTCTTTACACTTTTACAAGTACAAAACAGTGCGTAGAGGAGAAGTACCAACCTTTTCTCTCTCTCTCTCTCTCTCTCTTTCTCTGTATATATTTATCTCTTTCACTTTCTTTCTCTCTTTTTCTTTTCTCTCTCATTTACATGTATTGGCACTTTGTGTATTCCCACCATCCTCTGCTGCTCTGCTGTCAGCTCCAATCAGAAGGCAGCTCCTTATTGATTGGCAGCCACCTGTGCCACAGCCCCACCCCCTGACACCGTCTCCCAAGGCAACTGTCACATGGTGTGCTGTGCAGTCCATTTGTCACCAATTGTCAGCATTTACTGGGCCACTGGTGTGTCTTGCACCGACCGCTCAATTGTGTGTGTGTGTGTGTGTGTGTGTGTGTGTGTGTGTGTGTGTGTGTGTGTGTGTGTGTGTGTGTGTGTGTGTGTGTGAGAGAGAGAGAGAGAGAGAGAGAGAGAGAGAGAGAGAGAGAGAGAGAGAGAGAGAGAGAAAGAGAGGGAGGTGTGGGGGCAGCTCTAATAGGATGAGA
>JAODXP020000015.1:593187-600687 GCA_027497455.2 Sardinella longiceps
TAATTTTGTATTTCTGTATACAATTTAAGTATTTATTAATTAATTTATAAATATTTCCTGTTTAGAGACAACTGAGGTTTGAAAAGAATATTAAAATAGGAATGTTAGGAATGACAACAGAGAAAATTAGTATATTTTTATATATTTTCTTTTTATTGCAAACAATATAATACAAAAGATAAGCTTCTTTAAGACACTGGTATGTTCGTACCTAGGAAACAAAGACTCAGCTGGATTAAAAGATGTCAACATGAAATCTAGAATACGGAATAAGGAAAAGAACAACACTCTTTGAAAAAATATACGAATGAAAGCATTCAGGTGATATTACATAGAATATAACCGTTTCAAATGTTCAACTTTACCACTGTGTCCAACAGCCTTTAACTCTGGTTAGAATGAACATAACAACTTCCAGTTCTCTGTCTCTCTTTTGATCAAGTTTGTTTTTTATAACAATTAGAAGTAATTTGTACACAGCTAAATAATCAATTAGAAAATATTTAAATGGAATCATTTACAAATGATAAATAAAGGAGATGGTTTTCAAAGGTCGTACCACAACATAACAGAAACAAACAAAAAAAAAAATGCTGCAAACTTGTTTTACATCTTGGTTAGTTATATGGAGAAGAATTAAAAGATAGGAATGAAAAATAGTTATTATTTTTTTTTCTCAAATAAAATTAATACTAATGAATAAATTAAAGATGTTAAGACTGGCAGTAAGGAAGTAAAAAACTCCACTGAGCCTAACAGAGGGGTCAAGGGTCACTTCCTGTGGCTCCTTAAGACAGGAAGTGAGAGGCGGGTCTGGGGTGTGCACACACTTGAGGCTCGGATTGTATGCACATGTGTGTAAGTGTGTATGTGTATGTCTGTGTGTTTAAATGTGTGTGTGTGTGTGTGTGTGTGTGTGCGCGTGCATGCACGTCGGCTGAACAGGCACACGTGGCATCAAGGCAGTGCTCTCCCCTTTCTCTCCAATAATGCAGAGAAAAGTGAAGCCCGGGCAAAAAAACTACATGGCACAATGGTATGTTGATTAGGCTGGTGTCTGCTATGCTGTTGTACTGTCACTACAAGTACAGCCATTTTTCTGTACCAAGACAGCAACTGACATTAACTTTGCTCTATAAAACATCATCAAATATATACACAGAGACAAAGCACAGGTGTGTGTGTGTGTGTGTGTGTGTGCGCGCTGGCATAGGAATGTAGCTCCTCAAGAACCCCAAACCAAATAATGGGAAATGAGATTTAAATAAACATTGACTTCCTCCACTGGTCTAGGCACACTTTTAAAAAAAAAGACATTATAAAGTACAAGGAATGCTTCAAGATTGTACAACCCAGTTCCAGTACATAAGAGTTTGTATAGACAGATGACCTGTTGGTCCTCCATAAGTCTCAATCTAGGGCTGGAGTTGCCAGGATGAGAACCTTTGTTTTCTCCAGTCTTTACCTAAGGGACAAGATAGGACCATATAGAGGAGTCCATTTAAGGCTGTTTTTCCTCTGTGTAAAAGTAGAAAAACAACAAACTGCTGAAACAACAACAAAAAATATATATAAGATCATGACACATACACAGTACATACTAAATATTTATCATGAAATATATCCTCACAGAGGATCTCTCTTTTTCAAAATAACAAAAGTCAGATGAGTTTCTTTTCATTATATCTAGAAAAATATAACAACAACTCCGCTCATTAAGGAAGGCACAGTTGGGAGCCATTTCATTGTGTTCAGTACTTATTTGTCAACAAAAAAAACACCTTATTGTTGTTTGCTTTCTTTCAATTGTCTGTTTGTTTTTTTGTTGTCGGCTTGTCTGTGAGAGTGTCTGGCTGAGGTGAGTGCTGAGATTCAGCTTTGTGCGGTGAGCTCTCTCATTCTATCTCTTTCTTTCTCTCTCTCTCCATTTCTTTCTCTCTATCACTCTCTCTCTACCTCTCTTTCCCTCTGTGCCTGTCCCTCAGGGCCTGGAGAGCTGGGTGTAGACTGGCTGCTGCTCCCACTGCTGTGGGCTGTGTGTGGGGGGTACGGAGGGCACCCCGCTGGGGTCGGCGATGGGGGTGTACAGCGGCCTCTGGCTGGGGTTCATGTAGCTGAAGCCGGCGTAGAGGCCCGAGCTCTGGGCCCCGGTGCCGGCTGTGTGGCTGTAGTAAGAGCTGGCGCCGCCCTGGTGGTCGGAGTAGTCGTACTGGGTGCGGGCGATGGAGGGGTAGCCGGCGGCGGCGGCTGCGGCACTGTAGTGCTGCAGGCTGAAGGAGCCGTAGGCCACGGGCGGCTGCTGCTGCTGCTGCTGTGGGGGAGAGCCCTGCTGCTGTTCGCTGTAGTGACCCGGGCTCATCTGCTCCGTCTTGATCTGGGCCGGGCGCTGCTGCTGCTGCTCGGACGCGCTGGACAGCGTGGTGAGAGAGTGGCCAGCTTGGTTCTGTTGCTGCTGCTGCTGCTGCTGTTGCTTGGCCAACCAGTTTTGCCCACTGCTACTGCTGCTGCTGCTGCTGCCCGACACGGCCTGGGCGCCCGACGGACCGTAACCGTAGCTCTGAGAGCCGTCGCTGCCCACCGACATGCCCGGCTGGCTGTGAGGCAGATACTGGTTGAACTCGTCGACGTCAAAGTCGAGGTTTGGAATGATGTCACTGCTGAGCTCGCCGATGTCCACGTCCCGGAAGAAGTCCCGGTTGATGAGCTGACGGGTGGGTGGCTCGTTCATTGGACGGCTCTCTCGCTTGAGCTCAGCTTTAGAGGAGGGCTGTTCGGTCTTTGGGGTGGTGGGGGGTGTTGGGGGGCCTTGGGACTGACCTGGGGAGAAACAGAGAGAGAGAGCAAAGGGTTAACTCAACTGTGCACATGACGTTGTTGACGCAAGGTAGGCTAATAAAGATATCCTTTGAAATTAAGAAAGTTGAGATAAGATTGGCAAGTAGCTGGCAGAATGGTGCCATTATATAAGACGTTCCCAAGAGCTTTTCAGAGGATAAGTAGGCTGGGCAGCCGCGACAGGTGGGGATATTTGCATGACGGCTCATAAAGAAGTAATGATTTACAGGAGGCGCTTTTTAGGCCAGGAGCGCTGGAGTAGCAAACACGCCCGATTCAGTTTCCAAATTGCCTGATGAACATAGACTATATGTTGCAGCATGTTCCTTATAACAAGCTGCATGCAAACAATTCGAGCATTTCTAACATGTGCAAATATCAATTGTTGTAATAATGTGGCTTACCCGAATGATCGCCAGGAGAGTGCGCCTCGCCTATGCTGGAGGCCGGAGAGTCGGCTTGGAGCGCTTTGAAGATGGCGTTGGGAGAGATGTGCGTCTGTTCGCCGTCCTCCGATTCGCTCTGTCCATTCTTCACAGACTTTCGTCGGCGCGGTTGGTACTTGTAGTCGGGATGATCTTTCTTGTGTTGGACTCTCAGTCGCTCAGCTTCCTCCACGAAAGGGCGTTTCTCTACTTCATTGAGCAACCTATGACAAGAACATTAAACATTGTAAATCACTTTTCAATATAATAATAACAATAATAATAATACTAATAATAATACTAATAATAATAAATGTAAATGTAAATCTGAAATATGCACTATAACTGCTTAAATTGCAATGCCATAGGCTAGGCCTTTGTTATCGACAATTTGGATATCCTGCGTCACCGCAGATCTCTAGTTAACTTTTACGGCTGATGCATGGCAATCGTTACTTGAATTTACATAGACATATATCTAACATATTAAACTGTAAGTTGATGCAAAAAAATTCCCTGCAAAACATTCTGTCTGTGCTGACACATCTGCAGAGTTGAAGGGCGCGCGGAGCATGCTTACCTCCAAAGTTTGCCCAGAGTCTTGCTCAGTTCAGCGTTGTGGAGGTGTGGGTACTGGTCAGCTAGCTTCCTGCGAGCAGCTTGCGCCCAAACCATAAACGCGTTCATGGGTCTTTTAACGTGAGGCTTGGACTTGCTGGAGCCGTTCACTCGAACTGGCATGGGTACCAATGTCCAGTCGTAACCTTTCAGCACCTGTGAGACTGCGTCCCGGATGCAGACGGGGAATTTTTCTTCCTCCTCTTTCGGAAAGTCTCTCAGAATCCCATCCGGACCCAGTATGTGGTTCTCAGATGGTCTGGTGTTTTCGGTGTCAGAACTCGATCCTGATGGACACGGGGAGCCTGCGGAGTCCACGGACATGCTCGGACTCGGGGCGTCAGAGAGACACTTCTCCTGTTCGTCTGTCATCTTCAGGTACGGGTCGAGTAGATTCATGCGAATATGCGAACTGAAACTCGTTGGAAAAAATTGCAGTATCTAAAATCCACTGCTGACAATATGCGAGAAAGTTTTCTCTGGCACCGCAGAAGTGTGTGCCCGGTGAGTTGAATCAATCCAGTTCAAAGTTCTCAAAATAAAATAACTTCTTGAGATCCCTTTGTGCGTTTCCAAACGACGTCTTTTCAAAGTCCCTTTCCGCGCAACTGAAGACCGAAGATTACTATTACGGATATATCAATGACCGTGCATCTGTTATGTCAGTTCAATATCTTTGCTCCAGAGTGAATCATTGCCGTCCCCAATTCTTAGTTGCCAGAAAGAGTGACAAAGTGTGGGCGCGAATGCACTTTTATCATAGGCTATAGGAAACACGCGATTGGTCAAGCCAGAGGAGGCGTTTCTATCTCTAATTACCGCATCTCATTACCGAGCGAGACAATCAGTGGAATATATAATCATACAAAGGAATTACAACCGAATTAATGCAACTTCTGAGTATTAGACTATACCAGAAATTATTTTAATCTTAAATTCAATATAATGTCATTTGTAACATTACTCGTGTTTAAGCAATGTCTCCCTCTTTTCCTGATGCCATTTCGTGTATCAAAAATAAGTCACCGACCAGATTTCGCGCTCATCTATGGTTCGGTAGCCTACTTTAATACAACTGTCAGAACCTCATTGATTAAAATATGGGTCGTGTACATGTAATATACATCATCCCGATTTCAAAAAGCTGATAAACTGAAGTTACAGATGTTTGTTAACTGGAGTTACTCTTCTTGACAGTAGTCTACAGGGGGAATTTACGCTTTCAACCAAAGGAAACCAAATAAGTGTAAGACACGTAGAAATGAGCAGAGTCAGTTTGTCATCATAACCTTCACAGCATAAGGGGCTATAGGTTCTTTTTTTTCTCATCTCGTATCTCATTTTAAAAGTTTTTTTCTTCATGTCTTTCTGAGTTTAACTGTAAACTCAATCGTGCAGTCTCATATAAAGTTATGTTAATTCACTTAAAATAAATTGATTTAGGGCATTGGGATGGGGTAATATTGTATATTGTTGCAGTAGATATTTAGTCATCATCCATTAATTGGACGGATTGTCCAACTTTAGGGATATTCTTCCTGTAACCTCACAGACTTGCAGCGAATACCACGGTTAGTAAGGTTCGCATTTTCAGTCTGTAGAAAGTTGCTGTGGGTAGAGGGCGCCAGCGCCACAAGAACTTCTTTGCAGTAACCCTGTCGTGGAACAGTCACTTATAGAAGCGATCACAAAAGCTCACCCGGCTTTAACTGTTAGATTACATGTGACTAACCAAGAATATCCTCACTGATGCTAAGGATAGGTTGTGTACACTTATATGGAATTTTTGAATGATATTTTGTCCAACTTTGCTTTTGTCAAACTTTGCCTGCTTATCTGGGGCTCGAGCTATTTGTTAGTTGGTGGAAACTGCGCAATTGGGAGTCCATATATGCAGCTTGACAATAGGGCTAATTTACATGTGTGGTGCGTCTTACATATAGGCCTATGTTTGCAACTCTTACATGTCATTAGCGGTTCCATCCCTCTACATTAATCTATTTGATTCACTTTTATTTCTAATTCTGCTTTTATTTTGTTTTCTGTTTTGCTGCAATATGTAGGCATTTGAACTCGGACTGTTCTTGTGTAACGAGAACTTAATAAACTGACATGTTGTTGTTGTTGTTGTTGTTGTTATTGTTATTATTATTATTATTATTATTATTATTATTATTATTATTATTAGGCTATTGAGCGTGACTTCACGTAGGCCCATATTTTCAACTATTTATCTTTTTTTAAGCAGAGGGGTATAATGTATGTCTGTCTTGGCTGAAAGGTGTTCCAGCTGAGTGTATTCCAGCGCATTTTCTTTTTTACACTAACCCTATATATTTGCAGCACTTCCATATTTGGAAGTTGCAAAGTCATAGGCCAAACCAACCAGAGAAATGTAGCCTACACCTAGCCTTGGTAAATTTAGATTAAATTTATATCTTCAGTTTCTCCTGTTAGAATAGGAATACAGCATATTCATTAACTGAAAAGGTCTGAATATGTGCAGGTAGCTTTCACATTTTATTTAAACAATTAGAGCTTGCTACGTCAAACCGGTTTATTATAACATGGTCCACGGCACAAATAGGCGATACGCCTTCTAAAAGAAAATTAATCACAAGCCAGGGAAAACATAAATGAATGAAAGAAGATCGACTGACTTGAATTAAAAAATCATCCAAAGAGATTTGTCCCCCTAAACTGGTAAGATTAAGTGGTGTAGCGAAACTGAGCATGGTTTGTATCATTCATTTTAAGAGCTATAGTTGTGGACATGTGTTTCCCTGCGCTACCTGAACATTTAGCCTACATTTAATAGATTGCAGATGTTGACTATAAAGTAGCCATATCTCTCTCTCTCTCTCTCTCTCTCTCTCTCTCTCTCTCTCTCTCTCTCTCTCTCTCTCTCACACACACACACACACACACCCCTGCTCTTTCCATCTGTCCACGGCATCATCCTCTTGCTGTTTCTCGAACACTGCGATAGTGATTATAAGATGCCGCTCAGAGTCAGAGCTTTGATGTTTCCTCCTCTAGCTTAATGATTACATATGAATTGTCAGACAGGCGGGGAATGCAACACCAACACACCAGTGGGAAAATACTTTTACATATTCGGTTTCCGTGACTATTCGCGACAGTCAGCTCATGTCTTCTCAGTATTAAATGTAGTGATAAAAGTTTGAGTTAAAATTTTTTATACATGCATTTTAAATTAAAGCAGCAACAGAATAGTACAGGCTATTCCAAATCTGCTATCGACACACACACACACACACACACACACACACCACTCTGTCTCTCTCTTGCTCTCTTTCTCACTCTCTCTCTCTCTCTCTCTCTCTCTCTCTCTCTCTCTCTCTCTCTCACACACACACACACACACACACACAGAGCAAGAGGGAATGAGGAGAGAGAGAGAGAGAGAGATACTGGAGGTCTTGGGAAACTTCTCAGCTTGACTTGAAGCTTCTGCGTTAAAAATCTGTGGCAAACACTGGGAGTAAACTGCTAACTCATGCCCTCCACCACACTCAGTTGTCCTGTGTGTGTGTGTGTGTGTGAGAGAGAGAGAGAGAGAGAGAGAGAGAGAGAGAGAGGGAGGAGGATGTTGTATCTG
>JAODXP020000015.1:610687-613187 GCA_027497455.2 Sardinella longiceps
ACATTAATGCTGCTGTACGCTGGGCAGGAAAAACATGGAGCTCATCTGTGCTGGTGGGAACCAAAGCTTTGGCCTGGTACTATCATCATGCTTATAACCTACACAAGGTAAGGTCCCTCTCTCTCTCTCTCTCTCTCTCTCTCTCTCTCTCTCTCTCTCTCTCTCTCTCTCTCTCTCTCTCTCTCTCTCTCTCTCTCTCTCTCTCGCACACACATACACACACACACACACACAGAGTGTGTGTGTCTGTGTGTGTGTGTTTGTGGGTGTTTTTGCTCTGGTCTCTGTGATAGTACTAAAGCACACATATTTTCATTTATGACTCGAAATTTGTACTTGTCCTCCCAACAGTCAACTCCCATTCATCACCAGTCATGAACACTCACACACACACACACACACACACACACACACACACACACACACACACACACACACACACACACGCATATGCAGTCAAAGACAGAGAGAGCGAGCACACACACACACACACACACACACACAGACAGACAGAAGGTGAGTGAGCAAGGGAGGGAGGGAGGGAAGGACAGAAGAGAGAGAGAGAGAGAGAGAGAGAGAGAGACATGGCGGACAGAGTGGGAGTTGACTGCAGAGCTGGACTTGATTAGGCAGCTTTAGCTGAACTCTCAGTTGGGTGTTTAGTCGCAGTAAAACAATGATGAGGGATGACTGAAGTCTTTTCCAGGCAAAGCCACACTACAATGAACCTTGGCTGAGACTCTTAAGGCTGCGCTTATGTACATGTGTGTGTGTGTGTGTGTGTGTGTGTGTGTGTGTGTGTGTGTGTGTGTGTGTGTGCTCGCGCATGTAGTGTGTGTGCACTGTATATGTGTGTGCGTATATGAATGTGGGTGTGTGTATGAGTGTGTGTACTTGTTTTTTCTTTCCCAGTGTGTGTGTGTGTGTGTGTGTGTGTGTGTTTGTGTGTGTGTGCATGAGTGAGATAGAGAAAGTTGAATGAAGTGCATTTGTAGAATAAGAGACAACCTCAACGGATGCTGCTGGTCTCTGTGTATGAGTCGAATTGCGAATGTGTGTGTGTATGAGTGCTGTGTGTGTGTGTGTGTGTGTGTGTGTGTGTGTGTGTGTGTGTGTGTGTGTTGAATAAGAGACAGCCTCTGGGGAAGCTGCTGCTCTCTGCAGTAAGTGTGCTCTGCTCTCCTTAATTACCAACTCCAAACGCCAACTCTCTGTCTTTTCTCTCTCTCTCTCTCTCTCTCTCTCTCTCTCTCTCTCTCTCTCTCTCTCTGGCCACTCTTCTTTTCATCATCTCCTCTGCCCTCCTTTTTCTCTATCCACCTCTCTTCACTCGTTTCCCTCTCTCCTCTCCTCTCTCCTGTCGTCCTCTTGTCTCCTGCCATCTTTCCCTTGTCCTCCACTGATCTCCCTGTTTCTACCACTCCTGTTCAGCCCCTCCCCCTCTCTGCTCTCATCACCTCTCAGGTTAACTCAGGCAGGCCTGCCTGCGCCCACATCTGCTTCTAGTTTCACATGCACACACACACACACACACACACACACACACACACACACACACACACACACACACACACACACACACACATCATCATCATCATCATCTCTCTCTACATCACACACACACGCACACACACACACACACACACACACACACACACACATCCACTGGCCCATCGACCGGCAGTAGTTGCTGTAATTAGGACTGAGTCTGTCCCCTGAACCCCACCCAACCCCCACAAACACACAAGTCACACACACACACACACACACACACACACACACACACACACACACACACACACACACACACACACACACACACACACACACACAGCTCTCAGCACTCAGTCCTTTGCAACAGCCAAGCCAAGGTCTCTGATGCTCACAGCCACTTCAATTGTGCTCCTTCAGAATGAATTGTAAGCTAATGTCATTTTGAGCCCGGCAGACATTCTCCCAGGGCCAGTTTAAAGCTAAATCCTAATAATGACCATATCTAGACGTAATCTGTCTCTTCAAATCCACATGTTATTAAGTGCAGGCACAGTGAGCTTGTCCAAAGAGATTAGGTTACAGAATTGTGGTAATTTGCCCTTTGAAACATCCATTTGAAATGGAAAAAAAGACGAAAATTGTCTCTCACACAGAAACACGCACTCACATCCAGGCAAATGCATTGACAGCCGTGCACACACACACACACACACACACACACACACACACACACACACACACACACACACACACACACACACACACACAGAAACACACACCACACACTCCCTATCATAAGTAGGACTTGCCAACAAATTTGGTCTTGCCGCAAAGTAATTGTTTCCATCCTGAGGCGTGTGCACTGGTCTGTGGAGTGTGTGTGTGTGTGTGTGTGTGTGTGTGTGTGTGTGTGTGTGTGTGTGTGTGTGTGTGTGTGTGTGTGTAAAGACAGAGTGCAGATCATCTCTGTCTGCAAACCTCAGCCCCGCCGCACACAATCAGGGCT
>JAODXP020000015.1:623187-633187 GCA_027497455.2 Sardinella longiceps
CATTCCACTCATATGCATGATCTGATGGGGGGGAACGATGGAGTCTGATTCTCTCTCTCTTTCTCTCTCTCTCTTTCTTTCTCTCTCTCTCTTTCTCTCTGTCCACCTCTCTTTCTCTTTCTCTCTTGTGTGTGTCCACCTGCACTGCGGTGCTGGGAGAGTGGAGAAGTGTGTGTGTGTGTGTGTGACAATAGCCCAGGAGCCCTCGCTCCCCCACCGTCCTCCCTGCTCCATTCCCACACATATCAGTGAGTCGGCCAGGGACCCAGGAGAGGGAGACGCAATCACCATCCAAGATCAGGTATCGATCAATTAATGGGAGAACAAGGTGGCAGTGCGGTGGAGGGGGGTCTTTGTGTGTGTGTGTGTGTGTGTGTGTGTGTGTGTGTGTGTGTGTGTGTGTGAGTGTGTGAGTCGGTGTGTGTGTGTGTGTGTGTGTGTGTGTGTCTGTGTATGTGTGTGTGTGCGTCTGTCTCTGTGTGTGTGTGTCGTCTGCTCTCTCTCTCTCTGTGTGTGTGTGTGTGTGTGCTCACAGTCCCTAATTCTAATGCTCATTTGCAACTTTATCAGTCTTTGCTCCTCTGGTCTGCTTATTGTGTGTGTGTGTGTGTGTGTGTGTGTGTGTGTGTGTGTGTGTGTGTGTGTGTGTGTGTGTGTGTGTGTGTGTGTGCGTGTCCATGTGTCTCTCTCTCTGTGTGTGTGTGTGTGTGTGTGTGTGTGTGTGTGTGTGTGTCCATTTGTTTGATTGTGTGTGTGTGTGTGTGTGTGTGTGTGTGTGTGTGTGTGTGTGTGTGTGTGTGTGTGTGATAGAGATGTTATCTCAAGCTGCTGGTGAGAACCTGTGCTGGCATTTCAGTATGCTGGCCCACTCTGATGAGGTCATCCATGGTGGCCGCTGGGGGTCTCATCGCCATTATTCAGCCTGTGGGAACCGGAACATCCAGACACACACACACACACACACACACACACACACACACACACACACACACACACACACATTCGACAAGTGCTCACCATGCACACACTCAAATACACACTCTCACTTGCACACTAACCAGGTATACACACACAGTAACAAACTCATCTAACACATACTGCGCACACCAAATACACACAGAATAACTCATCTAACACATTCCCTAAACACACACAGACACACAAACACATTCACTCATACAAACACATACACACACTCAAAAGGTCTCACCATGTACATACACAAACACACACTCTAACTTGCATACTAACCAGGCATACACACAGTAACAAACCCATCTAACACTTACAGTGTGTGCGTACACACACATACACACACACACACACACACACACACACACACACACACACACACACTCTAACTTGCACACTAACCAGGTATGCACACACAGTAACAAACCCATCTACAGTGTGTGTGTGTGTACACACACACACACACACACACACACACACACACACACACACACACACACAGTGATATTATGTACATGTATATCCAAACAAACCAAAAAAAAATGTATTCACACAAATCCACACCCACACACACATACACACACACACACACACATACACTGATATTATGTATATCCAAACAAACTAAAAAAATGTATTCACACAAACCCACACTAAAATCCACACCATGACCCCTGAATTGTTCCCTGTTGAGTACTGTAGCAGGAAGTGATGCGATCCACGCTTGGGACATTATTTGACATTCCAGTCTTATCTGTGCTCAGGTAGCACAACATGTTTGCACTGAGAGGAGGCCTGATCAATAGGCCCGAGTGGGTCGTTAAAGTATGTGCTGCTTAATTGCATTCTTCACTAAAGCAAACACACTTAATTCTCAGCCTAGATACAACAGACTACAGCAGTCCCACATAGAACTACACAACCAAACTACAAATCCCAGCATGCTCTTGGGGGTTGTAAAGATAAAGAGTTAAAATACAGAATGTTACTGAATTCTGTTTATGATTTCAGAGTAGTGTCATGAGAATTGTCTTGGGGATGGTTAAAACATACAATTTAACATTATAAATATGTACTATATTTAAAAACAATATATTTATATTTGTATTTTTGAAAAGAATGTATGAACAGTTTTTGATACCATATACCATATACCACCAACAATTCCGGTGGTATCAATAATGTGACCTACAGTACTATCCCTCTTGTTCCCCTGTCAGTGGTGTGTGAAACCCCATCTCTCTTCCTCATCTGTGCTGCCCTGCCTGCTCCAGCTCCAGGCATTTCCCTTACGCATGACATTTACTGACTGAAACATCACATGCAGCAGAGTGGGGAAAGTTACTAAAATTTGACTAACAATTTTTGTCTCTGTAGCATGACAGGCTCAGATTCTGTCAATTTGTATCCAAAGTTATTGACAGTGAAGCAAGTACTGTAGGTTGATGTGTTTTCCATGGTATCTCAAGGAAAAAAATAATAATATTACACTACACACTGAGAATAAACTATTAATTAAGAGCCAAAACATTTTGTCTTTTCTGTCAATTGGCCATTCTTAAGAATGATATGAATAGAGTAAAATGTGATTTTAAGCATATAAATTGCTTGCTATTTTCATTGCTGTTTCTCAGGATCACAAAAGGAATTTTAATTTCCTGAAAAGTGTGGAATAATTAAACTGCATCGTAAAGCAATTACACAGCAGCTTTAGGGAACACTTAATCTAAAACATTCTCAGCCTCACAGTGTGTTGCCAAAATGTAAGAATTTATAATTTATAGATTATGGTATATTCGTTTTAGGTATTCATTTTATAATATAATTGCTTTGGCAATACATTCATTTTGTTGTCATGCCAATAAAGCACCTTTGAATTGAATTGAATTATGAAAATATAGAACAAGTGATTTGAATTCAGTACATTGTGCCATGTATTTCACCTATGTAGATGTGATTTTATTTGCTGAGGGGAACAGAAGGTGTTACTCTACAGTCTGCGGTGTTCATGAAGGCCGGTGGTGTGATGGTCCTATCTACCTGCCTGACATCCTGTCCATTGATATGAGCCATCAGTCCACCTGTTGTTGTGTCAGGGCACCTGACATGGAGTCACTCTGTTGAAACCTCCTCTGGCTGGGACATCCCCGCTGAAAGAGCTCCCATCACTGGCTGGGTACTGGTCAGCAGCTTGAGTGGACACAGTGTCCTTGATTGGCAGCCTGTAGAATGATTGATTAGAGAGCTGCAATTACTTATGCTATACATGCCTGTAATCAAACCTGTAATCACACCCCCCACACCCCCTTTCACACACACACACACACACACACACACACACACACACACACACACACACACACACACACACACAGACCAAATCTACCTCCCAAGAGCAAAGGAAGCACTGGCATGTATGAATAAAATTGGCCTGTTCTGGTCCTCGACTTTCAAAGGGCTTAACGCCACCCACCAATTACCTGTGCTTTTCCACTGTTGTTATGACAACAGGGTCACTACACCCCCATGCCACCTGTACGCTGACCCCAAACATGACCCTCTGACCCCAGGGCTGCTTGGCTATGCTGGGGCTCACAGGTTGTGTGCTGACTTCCAGAGACGGGATAAGCAAATGCACACACACACACACACACACACACACACACACACACATATGGACTGTCCAGAGTTAAAGTTAAATCACAAATAGTCTTTCTCTGAGGTGTCAAATAGTCAACAGAATGGATCAGTGTTTTTTACACTTAATATATTTTTAATCAGGTTACGTATTTTTTTAAAACCCATAGTATATGTATAATCTGGATTTGGTTGATATGGAATTATTTTGTTTCAATTCATTTCAGTGTATGTTTAATGTTTTTTACATACTTTCAGCACAGAACTGCGATACATTTGGATGCACACGGAAATCTCCCAAAATATCCTCATAAACACATGCATGTGGGATATATTTAACTGGGTGTTTTCCTTTGGGGAGTAAACCCCTGGGTTTCACTTCATTTGAATTTATAAGACTCACAGCAAATGGAATATACATGTATGTACCTTTTTCTTGCTTTTTTTGAAATATATTTTTTTTTTTTGTCCAGGCAGTTTTATGGCAACAAAAACAGAATGTGTGGTTTCGACAGTTGAGGTTTGATGCAAATGGCTGTGGAACCTTTTATGCAACCTGGAGTCCAGGAGACTTAAGAAAATATTTGGTTTTCCAGCCTCCTCTGGCCTCCTCTGCCGCCAAGCCCCCGAGAGCCAGCCAGCGCCGAAAAAACAGCCCACACGGGTCAAATGTCCAAAGTTGGATGGCTGCCAAGACAGGGGATAAGACACACACACACACACACACACACACACACACACACACACACACACACACACACACACACACACACACACACATACACACACACACACACACACACACACACACACACACACACACACACACACACACACACACAATATATTCACTCCTGTGCACGCATGCATGCACAGGTATGGGCATACATACTCATATACATGTAGAAGCTCACACAAATTCATGCAGAGAAGTAGCCTTCCTGATTGGGAGTAAAAATCCCCAAACTGACAGAGGTGTCTGGTTCAAGGTGCCCAGCATGTATTGACTCCAACATAAAGAACATAACATCATAAAGAAGAAAAAAAAAAACACATCTAGGAATTTTACACCAATGCACCAAGGACCTATATCAGTAGCACGCACGCACACACACACACACACACACACACACACACACACACACACACACACACACACACACACAGAAAGAGAGAGAGAGCAAGAGAGAGAGAGATGCTGCTTGAATGTCAAGTTCATGTGTTTTGTACATATGAAGTCTGCACAACCATAAACACAAACAAGATATTTTCAGCAGCCCAGTTATAGGTTGATATGTAGGTGTGTGTATTTGTGTGTGTGTGTGTGTGTGTGTGTGTGTGTGTGTGTGTGTGTGTGTGTGTGTGTGTGTGTGTGTGCGTGAACACGAGCGGCACTCTGTAGTTTCACGTAAAACACGTATAAGTGTATAAGTTTCCACTCGGAGTACACGTATGTTTGTTTTAGTGTGTTATGATTCAGCAGGAAGGAGCCTTGGGTGATGGTTCCTGGATCTGAAGCGTCCCTCAGTGGACTTCCAAGATCAGCCCCCCCACCCCACCCCACCCCACCCCCTCTCCCAGGGGCAGGCAGGGCCCTTCACTACTGCTCACTAGAGCCCAAACATCAAGACTGCAACTGTACCGCTCTGTCATTACCAGTACACATCCAGCGCCAGTCATGTTTCCTCTGAGAAATGGCAGCTTAGCTTAGTCTGTGGTGGACTGATTGTGCAATCTTGTGGGGGAAGTTTTTGGAAATGGGCTTCTGAGGTCTCCAGGCAACCTCTAGTGGACGCACACGGACATCCCCGCAACACTAACACCACCACACCACAAAGACCATTTAGCAAGACAAGCTGGGCTACAAGGAAAAACCTTGACATGCTGCTATTGGTCAGATCTTTTTTTTTTTCTCCCAAAGTTATATTTCATATTTGCAGCACCAATAGCCAGTGAATAAATAGGGTTATCTGGAATGACCAAAGGCCACTATTTATTAGTGGGTAATCATTATGTCTACTAGCCTGGCGAATGCCAAACTTAAAATCACGAGTGATATTTAGTCTGGAGACCTATCTATTGCATCTCTCGTAGCGGAAGCTTCGTTTACGATTGTCCAGAGCCGTTTATTGGGCGCTACGAATGTCTGTCATAGCGTCTGTACATAGCTCAGAGCCAATACCAGAGCCACCACGTTGCGTAAAATGCAATCGAGGGCCGTACTAGTCCCTTTTTGTTATGTGATTGGATACCGAAAGCAGGCGAGAAAATCGTCCATGGTCACCATGCTGCTTTGCAGAGTGAAATGAAATAAGCGCGTAAAGGAGCATGGGAACTCCCAGGCTAAATGTCTACATTTTCTTGAAAACTTGTTTCTTACACACTACACATATCGTTCAGCCTGAATTGAGGATCTAATGTTTAGGTTCAAGTAAGTCGTTAAAATATATTGCATATTTTCCATTTCTGCTCAACAAATCAAGCCTAAATCAAGACCATAAGGAAGTCTGCAGAGCTTGTGAAGTTGCCTGCAGTAATCAGACCCCTTTGTTTGGATTCGACCTGCAACACTAGTAACCACTTGAGATGATCATTGTTTAGAACATCTAACTCAATATCCTATTGAGTGCACTGACCCCACTTACGGTGGGCTTGTCGCTCTGTCGGGCCAACATCTCCGAGCCTGACACGTGTCACTCAGGTTGAGCAATGGGCTCTGGCTGAAAACTCATCTCTTCCTCATCTATGCTGCTGTGCTCCAGGCATTTCCCTCCTGCCAGAGATAATGCGCTTATCCTGATGGATGTGTGTGTGTGTGTATGTCTGCGTGTCAGAGAAGGGGCTAGAGCTCGCTCATATCCTGCCCAATATCTGGGCATCTCCTTCAAACCCACGAGAACTTCCTGATACCTGCATGTTTAGTGGAGCAGACCCTTGGTATCTCTTTTGCAGCTCAGTGGGCTGATGGTGTCTACCTGTAAATTCTCTTCCTCCCTCCCCCTCTGTCTCTATCTCTCTCTCCCCTCTGACTCTATCTGTTTCTCTGTCTTGTATACATCCCTAACAACAGAAGGTTTTCCTCTGTGCTACTATCTAGCCTACTATAGGTCACATTCTAATCTAACCTTCAGCCTTGACTGGGAACTTGACAGGGAAAACAAGGCCAGTAGATAATGGCATTCTTTCTGTGAATACCCTCCCCCCTCCCCCTCCAGCCCCGACCCCTGCCACTCCCCCACTAATACCCTTTGGCTATTGACTTTATCACCCAGCCCCTAGCAGTAGCCCCCCCCCCACCAACCACTCTATTGCCTCCATCATGCCCTATGACCACCCCCCCCCCCCCCCCCCACACACACACACACACACACACATGCCCTAAGGGGCTCTGAGAGAAGGTGAGGATTACAGTTTTTCTTGATTGTTTTGATGAAGCCATCGCTTTAGAATCCACAACTTCAAGTCAGTTACTGTCACCCAAAGGCCGAAACAGAAGCACTCTGTGCAAAAGATAAAGCAAAACAACACAACCCTTTCTATAAAAGCTGTCCAAAGCTGTCATCTATATAAAAATGTGTGAAACTAATGGAAACCAGTAAATGCTTCTTAGCAATCAAGAAAACTTAAATAAATGAAATAAAAAGTTATCTCATAGGGGAGAATAGGATATGATCTGCCAGTTTTTACTTAAAGTGACTTTAAAGTAAGCCAATAATAGTAATGCTTCCAACTACAAGATCTACATAGCCTACAGTCGAAAGCATGTTTACATACACCTTAGAGAGAGACACATTTCTTGTCTTTACTGTCGAACATTGACTTGAGTAAGATTTGTCTGTTTCAGGTCAGTCAGTATTATTACATTTTTAATGTTTGATAAATGTTAGAATAAAGAGACAAACCGTTTTATTAGGAATTTTTATTGGTCTTCAAACACCAGCATTGGCCGCAAGTTGGCTAACAAAATTGCCAACTTTTTTTGCCCTCAACAGGCAGCAATGCCTTCAAGGCACTACCCCCAAAATATAGGGTTAGATGATGGTTGAGGGGGTTATGGTTTAGGGTTAAGGTAGTGCCTTTTAAGCTGTGCTGCCTGGAAGGTGCCAGTGCAAAAAAAATACAATTGAGTGTTCTGGCTTTGTGTGGTTCTTCCACACGCTACTGTTAGGCTTGTTAAATGAATAAATAGGTAAATTACCAGGATGACATTTTTCTCCATCTAATCCACCAAACTTCAAATAAGTCAATGGCAGAATAAGTTGTTTGGCAAAGGCAGAGACGATGGGCAATTTTTCATGGACGCAACGCAACATATAGTCCGCTATGCTGCTCATCCCATAGTAGAAGGATATTCTTTACAAATGGGATCACCATTTCAAAGGGAACTAAACAGACTTTATTTAACAGATTTATCACCAAGAAGCACAGAGAAATATTCTCCCAAACTCAAATTTCATTATTAGCCTACTTTTTCTGCCACGTTTTTACATACAGTGTATAAACACTTGGCACAAAAAGGGATGTCTGTATATACTTTCATATATCTGAGAACAAAAAATTACATTACACTTTCAATTGTGTTTATGGAAGTTTATTTATTTGGCTTATTTTATACAGAGACATACTGTGGTTCAATATGTTTTACAAAATACTTTGTAAAAGCAAAGACCACTGAATAATACACTGTAAAAATGGTTACTTGAAAAATGTGTGGAAACTCGTTGCCTCAAATGAGTTAAATAAAACTTTTCTTTTTCAAGTTTTAAGTAGCCTACTTTACATCCCAAAAGATAAGTTATATTTACTTAACTCATTTGAGGCAACGAGTTTCCACACATTTTTCAAGTAACCATTACAAATTATTTTTACCGTGTAGAAGGTAAAATGCAATAAATTGGCAGCAAATAGGGTATTTAAAATGTGAGAAAAAAAGAAAAATGTTTACAAAATAAAATATATTCATGAAATTATTTTCAAAGAACTGAAAGTTAACATGTACACAAAAGGTCTTTGAACTGATACATTCCATGACTCAGCAGATTAGACAATGTTTTCTGTCCACGTCAGCATAGGCTGCTTCAACTTTCGTAGGCTTCAACGTCAGTTCAAGTCTACGAAAGTATTTTTTGTGGACAGAAGGCATGACGATGCTCTGTGGTTCCGTAATAAATTAATGCCTTTCGTAGCCCAGAATTTGTTCTGTACACAAAATGAGGTCTGTTAGACTTGGCGCGCGGAATATATATATATGGAAAGTCTGCCAATTGTGTGTACGTGTGGTTTTACATTTGTCTGTCTGCATGTTAGAGCAACTGTAGGTGAGCAGTTGGCTTGTCAGAGCTAGTGTGTGATTCATGCAATTAGCGCATACGTGGACATGCGTGTGTGTGTGTGTGCAGGATCCCTCGTTCCCTCGGTCTGGTGCCTGTCTGTCCAGCCGTGGTGTTTTCCAGCTCGTTAGCTCATGAGGTCATGTCACGCGCTGCCCCCTCGCGCTCGGCCCTGTCACATCTGTCAAATGAATGTCAGCGTCTCCTGCTCTGACCTGGAGCCAGCGTCCAGCGTCGCCTGCCCAAAGCCTGCCCGCCACGTCACACACACACACACACACACACACACACACACACACAAACACACCTACCCACTCGACCCGACCGCCTGGCGCGGGGCACGGCTCTCACGACACACACCGCTCATGACGTCTCTGCTACCCGTCTATTCATCCAGCTGTGTGGGTGAATGTGTGTGGATGATGCACTTGCAGTAGGCATGGAGAGGGTTTGTGTGTGTGTATGAGAGAGAGAGAGAGAGAGAGAGAGAGAGAGAGAGAGAGGGAGTGCTATGGAGCATTTGTGTGTTTATGGTTATGTGTGTATGTTTGTGTGACATGGACTATGTGTGTGTGTGTGTGTGTGTGTGCGCTATGTGTGAGTATTTCTGTACTATGAGGTGTGTGTGTATGTGTGTACGTGTGTGTGTGTGTGTGTGTGTGTGTGTGTGTGAGAGAGAGAGACTGAGGTGATTCTGGCCATTCCCACAGCATGCGGAACAGGGACGCATGTGGAAGTGTGTCCGCAGCGCTCCTCCTCTGGGTAAGTCGGTGGCTTTGGGCTTGTGCTGAAAGAGCCCATTGATGAGCGCGTGGAGTGGAGCACGGCGGAGCAGAGTGGAGAGAGAGAGAGAGAGAGAGAGATGCTCCTGGGCCACAGTGCCCTGCCCTACAGCCACCCTGCAGGCCGCCACCGAGGGGGAAAGCATGAGGCTGCTTTTTCCAGCCTCATTATGCTCACCAGGAGCCTTGATTTATGGATCCGACGCTCTCTCTCTCTCCTCTCTCTCTCTCTCTCTTTTGATCTGTCCAAGCAGGCGTCCAGGACAGAGAGGCAGCGAG
>JAODXP020000015.1:640687-643187 GCA_027497455.2 Sardinella longiceps
TTAGTTTCTAATTTTTGACAATTACTAATCGTTTGATTCCACTGCTGTAGAAAAGGCCCAGGCTCCACCTCACAATCACTTAGCGCAGATGTAATACATGAGCCCCTTCATACACAAACGCCCTGCCATAGACCACAAGGCCCTTCCCCGCCTCAAAGATGAATTAGTAGCTTTGTCGCAGACACACACACACACACACACACACACACACACACACACACACACAGGGGCACTCGCTTGCTTAAAGAGAAGTAAGTTAATAAGAGTTCCTTCCTATTCCTGGCGCTTGGCAAAGGGTAGCTTCTCATGACACTCAGTAAAAACCACACGCCACAGTGGATTCATTAAAGGAATATTATGCAACATATATCTGAGTCGGAGAATGGAGACTCTGATATTTCATATTGCCGGGACACCAGCGCCAAAAGCAACTTGGTTTTTTGATGAGGAAATTGTATTGTACAGTTCGCATAAGTACACACAGAGAAGCTGTGTCTACTCCATTCCCTCTTCTGTGGCTTTGACTGATGCTTTTTTTGACTGGATGTTTTTAAACTCAATTAAGAAGCGTATGAGCGTACTTGGGATTTCTGAGTGGTAGTTTCCAAAAGTAGACAGAAATTGAAACCAATTTTTTTTTGGAGAGCTCTTTTTATTGTGAGATACTGTGATCATGGGTCTCCGCCTCTCCTCAAATCCAAAAGGCATCCCCAAAGTTATTCCCTAATACTGCATAGGCCCAGGACTCTTGGCAGGAAAATAATGTCTGATGGGCTTCTCCTAACCTGCAATGCATTATGGGAAGTGTGAAGCTATGCATGTGTGTGTCTGTTTGCATTCAAGAGATTGCATGAGAGAGAGAGAGAGAGAGAGAGAGAGAGAGAGAGAGAGAGAGAGAGAGAGAGAGAGAGAGAAAGAGAGAGAGAAAAGATTTACAGCTGTAATCAACTTTCTGTTTCCCTGCTGGAAATGAAGCGTGAATGACGTCACAGAGCTGTCATATGGGCCCTGACTGATGATGTCACAGGTGTGTGTTTGTGTGTGTTTACGGGCGTGTGGTATTGCATGTGTTCATATTTTGAGACCAAATCCCCTCTGAATGTGTCGGTGTTTGTGTTTTTACCTATATGCTGTGGGTCCCGTGCCATCCATCACCATGCCTCCCACTCATCAATAACATGAGGCTGAGCTGTTCATTGCACTTTACCCGGCCGCACCATTGTCATGCCTGTGGGTCTGTGTTTGTGTGCTATGTGCTGTGTTTGTGTGCTCAGGCGGGATCATATCCATCTATCCATTTCAGACATCCCACAAATAAGTCAAACACCTCACGCTCACACAGACCTATGCACGAATAGAAAGAGGTAGAGAGAGAAAGAGGTGCTGGTGGTGGTTGTGTGTGTGTGTGTGTGAGGGGGATGGGGGGGGGGTATAGCTTGTCCCTCAGCCCTCATTTGGTTCTCCTCTGGGAGATGCTGAGAAGGTGCCTGTCTACTGTCAGCTCCACACACCCAGACTCACCCACCTAACCCTAACCCCACCCCACCCATCCCCACATACTCTCCCACTCTTCCTCTCTCTGGGCCTGGGGAGAGCAGAGCGGAGCAGAGCAGGTCCCTGGCCACTCGGCTTGGCGGAGCTCATTTGGTGGCTGTCCTGTACAAGATGGATGGCGAGTGTTTGGTGTACAGAAGTCGTCACGCCATGGAACTCGGTAAACACACTGCAAGCATGAATGATGAACTCCAAACCACCCCAACTCAATCCAACCCAACACCCCCCCCCCACACACACACACACTCACACTCACACACATACACACACACTCACACACACATCCAATGCACTGAGCTCTGATTGCATGTAGGTTTGTGTATACAGTGATTCTAGCAGGCCTTCGGCCCATGTCCACGCTGTAATGCATTGTAGTGATGGGGGGAGAGTAATAGGCCCTTGGATGGCCCCAAAACTGGCTGTGGATGACTCTCTTTTGTTCTCAATATACACAGGCATGCGTTTGTGTGTGTGTTAGTGTGTTTGTGTGTGTGTCCGTGCGTGTGTGTGTCCGTGCATGTGTGTGTGTGTGTGTGTGTGTGCGTGTGTGTGTGTGTGTGTGCACGTGGATAAGCATGGATGTATGTGTCGATGTGTGTATTATTTGATTTTGTTTTGTGTGTCCAGTAGTTGACTGTGAGAGTCTATCTTTTCTCACCTAGTGTGAGTGAGTGTGTGTGTGTGTGTGTGTGTGTGTGTGTGTGTGTGTGTGTGTGTGTGTGTGTGTGTGTGTGTGTGTGTGTGCCCATACAGTGTTAATTAGGGAATGGGCTCTTTTGCTCCAGGAAACACATTCACACACATATTAAATATACAAACCCATTTTACACACATGCACACAGAGCAGAGAGGAGGCCGAGAGAGAGAGAGAGAGAGAGAGAGAGAGAGAGAGAGAGAGAGAGAGAGAGAGAGAGAGAGAGAGAGAGAGGGGCAGGCTGTGTAAACA
>JAODXP020000015.1:648187-659887 GCA_027497455.2 Sardinella longiceps
TTCTAATTAGGAGCCTGTGACCTCGTCCACATAAGACCATGGGGTGTCCACCGTGCCGCTTAATTCATTCTCATTAAGGTGAAATATGACGTGCAATCATTAGACACTGACACAGGGCAGTGTGTGTGTGTGTGTGTGTGTGTGTGTGTGTGTGTGTGTGTGGCTGGTTGCAATCAATGACGGTGGAGACCCACTTTAAAAACAATAATAACTGAGCCATGAGGTTAACGTTTGGAATATGAACAATGTGGGTTTGAGTGACACAAATTGGATGAGAGTTCAAGTCTGAAAATGATGGAAGCTATTATTTATGAACTGTTAAACATGAGTAGTGTGTTTGGTTCGCTTCATCACGGGATGTTGATATAGCATAAGTAAGCTTACAGCCTTGATCAGAGAAAAAGGCCTCGTTAATCATGGGAATGGAGAGAGAGAGAGAGAGAGAGAGAGAGAGAGACTAATGGATTTACATTAAAAAAAAATGCCAGCATGCAAAGAAATAGGAATTCAACAGATATTATAGGTCTTTACGTCTATATTATATTATGTCTATATTCATGTGTTTAAAATAAACAATAACTTCTCCACATTCTTCCTCATTTCATTCATGTCATGATACATTACAAGACTCATTTATTTAATTAAGTCAAGCGTTTTTTGTTTGTTTGTTTGTTTGTTTGTTTGTTTGTTTGTTTTTTCATTTTCATTTCACTGTTAGGTGACAAGTGAAAAGAACATTCATCTATAGGGTTATAGTATAAGATTAAATATTACAATAGTATAGTAGGCTATAAGTATAACGTTACATATATATATACACATACATATGTTTTGTTGAAATTGGTTGAAGTCTTTTGGTTAACAGAGCATCACCTTAACCAATCCTGACCCCTAACCCTAACCTCAACCATAAATACTGGTTGGAACAGATAGTTTATTTAATCTGGGAATCAGTACAGCACAGGATAGTTTTTAGAGAAACAAAATAAAGTGGAACCATTTTTTGTGTGTGACCGCAATGATAAGATTATTTACATTATGAGAATGCTTTCTCCATGAAACTTTCAACATCTACTAATGATTCCCAGTAATGTGAAATGTGTGTGTGGGTGTGTGGGCATCTGTAAGCATGCAAGTGTGTGTGTGTGTGTGTGGGGGGGGGGGGGGGGTGTATGTGTTTTGGTGGTGGGGGCCCAAGGACTTTTTAGACTAGCGTGTCAAAGAGCCAAAGATGAATGGTTGATTTTATTAATGGAGGGGAAGTGAAAGTGAACACATATTGTTTCCGAGAGCAGTTTATCTTCAAACAGAACAATGCCCCTTTCTGTGATTCTTCTTTTGTTTGTGTGTGTGTGTGTGTGTGTGTGTGTGTGTGTGTGTGTGTGTGTGTGTGTGTGTGTGTGTGTGTGTGTGTTTGTGTGTGTGTTTATGTGTGTGTGGGCGGTTGTGCTACTATTGGTGGGGGTGTGACCACAGGTGCATGTTCAGGGTTTGGAGATTCTTTAGAATCGTCCACACAGTGGGATGAGGGAAGTGGGGGAGAGAGAGAGAGAGAGAGAGAGAGAGAGAGAGAGAGAGAGAGAGAGAGAGAGAGAGAGAGAGAGAGAGATGGTATAGTGATATATGGTTTATGAATTACTGCTGTTATTTACAGTCATGCCAAAATTATTCCAGTTATTTCCAAAAAGCTGACTAATTGAAACTTAGACTGTAAGCTAAAAGTACCTGTAATGCAAGTTCAGGTTCCTCCTAATATTGACCAATCAGACATGAAAACACATCGCTCTGCTGTGCTGTGCTCCACTTGCTCTTCACGCATCTACACATACAGCAATCTAGCACTTAGACAACAAAACACACACACACACACACACACACACACACACACACACACACACACACACACAAGGTACTTAGGTACCCCCCGCCCCCCCCCCATAAATACCTACATGAACTGCATCATTATAATCCTCAAGCATCTTCAATATAATTATTTGTATTCTACAGATCTTACTCCAGTTTAAAGTATTTTTTTGTTGAAAAACATCACCAACTAAACTACTAAAGTGATTAAACAGTCATTCTTGGGGGCCTCTTTCAGCCTGGGGCCCCAGGCAATTGCCTGGTTTGCCTGTCTTGTTGCGACGGCCCTGCACACACACACACACATACATAAACACAAATACACAAACAAGTGCCACTCTCCTAAGGACTGCCTGTATACTGTGGCCTAGTTTTCACCCAGGGCATCTGTTAGTGTGTTACATGTATGCAAACGCAAGCTGCCCATAATATTTTCTCTCCTTGTCTAGGGTGTGGTGTACGGGGACAAGGGGTGAGTTTCCGTATGTTTCCTTAAGTGTGTTTCTGTGTGTGGTGTATGTGTGTGTGTGTTTGTTCACAGACTGCGCACCCTGCCTATCCGATAACTTTATGTCCAGGAGAAATCATGTTTGATGTGACTGGTCAGTGCGGGGCCTGCTTATTAAAAGCAAATAGAGGAATTACCACAAACGACTTCCAAAATAAGCCACGATTTTCCACCTCCTCCACGCATGTGTGAGTGTTTTTGTGTCCCTGTTTGTGTGGGGCCTCAAGGGAAAGAAAAAAAAACATGAACTTTTTACACTCAAAATAGCTTGTTGGACGCATGTTTTCTTTAGTACACAAAATACTATGTGTTATGTGTAACACACATAGGGAATGGTATGGAGATAGTGTGTGTGTGTGTGTGTATGTGTGTGTGTGTGTGTGTGTGTGTGTGTGTGTGTGTGTGTGTGTGTGTGTGTGTGTGTGTGTGTGTGTGTGTGTGTTCTGTTTGCATGCTACTTGAGACTGTGTTTGTGCCTGAAAATGTGTATTTGAACTGCATACACAATAGCATGGGCATTATATGAGGAAGACGCCATGCTTGACCAGCACCAATTTTGACTCAATAAACCTTTAATAACATGTCAGATCCCTGAGTTTTGTCTACAGGTGCGAACAATCACCAAAAAAGTGAACAACAGCAACTGTTCTGTAAGCAAAGAACATGTCAGTGTTTTTGTTGAGTAACCAGTCTGGTGAGACTAACCAAAGTGTTTAGGCTATTTCCATAACAAGGTAAACAATACTTATGTATTCAAAGTGCCTGATCATCCCAAAAATGACCAGAATTTGTGAATACTCACTCATAAACCAAGCAAAAAACAAATCATATGTGCAAATTACCAAATTATGCCTCTCTGAGAAGTTACAGAAAATAAGGTAGTGTTTTGAGAAGTGTTTTTAGAACAGTCACTCTGGAAAAGTAAAAAAAAAAAAAAAAAAAAAAAGGTTGATGACAGACAACTAAAATAAAACGATTTTTAATAACAAAATGACTGTTTACCTTGTAGAGAAGCTAAAACAAGACGTGGCAGAAGTTTAGACTGAAACAAAAACGTCTAAACTTAAACATTCCGAGTGAAAGGAAAAAGCAAATGAGGCAGAAGATGCCAGGGATGGTGGGGGAGAGCGAGGCCACTCTGCCAAAGGATACACACCACACAGCGCAGGTGTGAGACGTAAGCCCACTGTACCTCAGCAAAAATGACAAAGCCCAAAAGACACACACTGGGTGGGAGTGTGTTTGTATTTCTGAATGCTACGTATGTATATTTGCGTGTATGTGTGTGTGTGTGTGTGTGTGTGTGTGTGTGTGTGTGTGTGTGTGTGTGTGTGTGTTTGTATGTGTATATAAACATGACACGCGTGAGTACTCATGTGTATGTATGGAAAAAGGTGCTTATTCGGAACCCTCCTCCTCCTCCTTATTCTCCTCTTCCTCCTCCTCCTCCTCCCTGTCCATGTTGTTGACGTTTGGCCCTGAGATAAATGGTCAGCGGCTCCAGTGGCCCACTCCCCAGCTTACCTGCCCGCAGGTTGTGCGTCCCGTCCCGCCTCGTCCCGGCTCTCCCATTAGAGCCAATTAGAGTGGGGGAAGCAGGGGAACGCCCGGGCGCCCAGCACTGCAATTAGAGAGCGGAATGGTGCGGTGCACTGGCCGTCCAGTCCGTCAGTAGCTGCGCCTCGCCGAAATAATAAATATCATTTACACAGGGAGGGGGGAGGAAATAGATCATTTCACACCAGCTTTCCATAAACACCCATAAACACGTGCCACAGCCTACGCCACGCCGCTCACTGACACGTCACAGAGAGAGAGAGAGAAAGAGAGAGAGAGAGAGAGAGAGAGAGAGAGAGAGAGAAAGGGGTTTTGTTGAAGGAATAAGAGAGTAATGTATAGAGAGATCCTGAGGGAGAAAGGGACTGAATATGAAAAAAGGATGGAAAAATGAACATTTTGAAAAAGAGAAGTATAGGTAGCCCTGTCTGGAGATACAGTATGTGAAATAAAAACAGAAGAAGTATTGAATCTAAGGAAGCTTCCTTGAGGAAATCACTGTCATATCCCTTTAACCCTTTAGACGCCAGAGGTTTTTTTTTTTTTTTTTTTTCAAAAACGTTCGATTTTGACATCTTAATATCAAAAGGCTATATCTTAAGTCTGGAAGTCCGAGTGTATTGTGAAGTCCAGCTTGACTTAACTCAAGGTGAGTGAAACAGCAGGCGATTAGACGGCCAGGATGTACTCTCACCCTGTGAACTTCATTAAGATCACATTGATCCACATTCACTGCACTGCACTTACGGACGTGCTGGCAAATATTTGATCAGCAGGAGCTGTGTGTGTGTTTGCCTTCACTCTTATGCCTCTCACCATATTCTTACTGGCCACTCACACTAGCCTAATATGAGCTGAGGAGGCTATGGGGGAGTGGATGAAGCGACAAGGCTTGTGAATGTGTGTGTGTGTGTGTGTGTGTGTGTGTGTGTGTGTGTGTGTGTGTGTGTGTTGTTTTTATTAAATTATGGGGACTCTCTGGTGCTGAATTAATGTGTGTAACTATATATGGAGGGGGGGATCAGTGTTATGAGGGACACTTTGAGATTGTGTGTGTGTGCTTGTCTATGCATGTGTGTGTGTGTGTGTGTGTGTGTGTGTGTGTGTGTGTGTGTGCTGTGTATGTGTGTGTGTGTGTGTGTGTGTGTGCTTGTCTATGCGTGTGTGTGTGTGTGTGTGTGTGTGTGCATATGTGTGTGTGTTGGTCAGTGGGTGGCAGTGTGGGTGGGTGGGTGTGTGTCTGCATGGGAGTATGTTTGAAAGGGTGCGCCTCCCCCGGTGCTCACGCCCTGAAAAGGGCCCTCAGTGCTGGGGTGAAAGTTGCCAGTGTGCGACGGCAGCAGCAGCGGTGGTGGTGGTGGTGTGTGGCTCAGATAATAGTGGGGCCTCGAAACCGCATCTGGGTAAACTGGCGGGGAGCTGTGGAAGAATGCTCCATTGCACTCCAATAGGAAGAGGAAATGTAAAACACATGAAATGTGAAAAGTGAGCAGTTAGAGGCTCCGAGGCCTGCCAAGAACACAGCCATACTTCACACTCTACGGCTCGGCGTCCAAAGCCTCCCCCGTCCTGTCCCGTCCCCAGCACACGCCATTCGCCTCATCTCAATGCGGCTCAGTGCAGCTGAGTGCGTCTCACACCACTTCAATTGGACTTGGGTCACTTTCATGAAATGGAGTTCAGCTCTTAAAAACTGTATATGGGCTTTGCCTTTCACACATGGTACTGCTCAGCGGAGATCCTCTGCTCTCTACTCGTCTTCTTTCTTCACTGTATCTGTCCATTCTCCTCCTCCCCATCTCTTGTCTTTCTCTCCTTCTTTTTCATACTTCTCTGCTCTCTCAGACATGAGATGTGTGCTAATATAGTTTTTATTACCCATGTTGCACTTGTGCACTTCTCTGCTTATTATGACCGCCGCTGCGTAGCAAGCGTAGCGGTCATATAATGATTGTCAAAGTTTTTTTTTTTTTTTTTTTTTTTTTTTCTCCCGTCATCTACTTCCTGAATTTTTGGTCAACGATTCCCGGGACACCGTAACACCGGGGCACATGAAACTTGGTGGGCATGTAGCCCCTGTAGACTTTTACGGAAAAATTTCGTTTGGTCCCCGGGGGCCACTCCATCTTTGCGCTGCGCCCCCCGAAACCCCAAAATGTAGTTTTTCCTAAAAAACTACCTGACCCGTGATATTGAGGATGATGAAATTTTTATGGAATGTTGGTCTCAAGAGCCCACATCAACTTAGCTCATAACCAGTCATTTGTGATTTGCCCCCCATGGTAAAAAATTAAAATGCAATATTATACGGCTTTAATTGCCCCTATCTTTAGATCAGATGTTAGGAACTGCACCAAATTTAATGTGTATGTGATGAACCCTGACATCCTGTGGGAATATGTCAAGTTTTGTGGAATTTCATCCATGGGGGGCTATAAAACAAATGAATTTATATGTACATTTAATGACTGTACAATTAATGACCTGTAGATGGTGCTATTAAGCCAAAGCGTTACAGGTTTGGGGTGATAGGCCTGTCAGTTCAGTTCAATAAGCTTTATTGGCATGAATGTAAAAAAAATACAATATTGCCAAAGCATTAATGTATAATAATGACAATAATAATGAGAATTACAATAGTAAGTAGTGACTAAATAAATAAAATGCAACTTAAACAAACATATGGAATAATAATAATAAAAAAAGATAAAATTAAGAAAAAGCACTAGTGGATATTTTGATGATGGTCATGTGGACTCTACCCTTAAAATGTGGCAAGACTGTAAGTAGTCTGAGGCTATTTGAGTAAAAGTATCAACTTCCCCCAGGAGGAATGGTAGTTTCAGTTTATTTTCTAAGTCAATAAATCCAGGACTGATGTTTTCTATGGCAAGCCGTTCAGGGAAAAAACCTTGAATGAAACTCTGAATATATTGAATGAAGTCCTGAATATATTGAATGAAAGAAAACCTTGAATATATTGAATGAAGTCCCGCATATATTGAATGAAACTCTGAATATATTGAATGAAGTCCCGAATATATTGAATGAAGTGCCGAATATATTGAATGAAACTCTGAATATATTGAATGAAGTCCTGAATATATTGAATGAAACTCCGAATATATTGAATGAAACTCTGAATATATTGAATGAAGTCCCGAATATATTGAATGAAACTCAGAATATATTGAATGAAACTCCGAATATATTGAATGAAGTCCCGAATATATTGAATGAAACTCCGAATTATATTGAATGAAACTTGCCTCATCTGGGGTCAGTGCCAGTGGCCATCTTATGTGTGTCACCAGTATGGAAATGCCCATGACCAGGCAGTACCGCTTGGGTGGAGTGAATGAGTAAATGAGGCAAAAATATTAAATAAATTATAGTTTTATTAATCATTTCATTGATTGCAGCTGCAAGGTAAAATAGTTTAGTTAAGTCACAGTCAGTTATTTTGGCCGAGTAGTAATCCAGCTGCGTTACCACCTGCACAGCACAGGAAGAGGCGACGATCCCACTGAAGGTTGGCGTAGCAGTTAGCTAGCGGTGACGATCCCACTGCAGCGACGATCCTAGCGACGATCCCACTGAGAGGTTAGCGTAGCAGCTAGCTAGCGGCGACGATACCACTGAAGCAGCTACAAGTGGTGACGATCCCACTGAAGGTTGGCGTAGCAGCTAGCTTCAGTGGGATCGTCGCCGCTTCCTGTGCTGTTCACTGGTGGTAGTAACACGGCTGGATTAATTACTTCTCAGCCAAAATAACTGACTGTGACTTAACTAAACTATTTTGCCTTGCAGCTAAAATTATTTATTTAATATTTTTGCTTCATTTACTCATTCATTGCCAACCACTCCACCCAAGCGGTACTGACTGGTCACAGGCATTTCCATACTTGTGACACACATAAGATGGCCGCCGGCACTGACCTCGGATGAGGCAAGTTTCATTCAATATAGAGTTACAAACAAGTTGACAAGCATCATATATATGCAGAAAATGCATATATTAGGTGTGCTGGCTGCTCTCCTCGCGTGTGCTTTAATATCAAGCGTTTGTGGAAATCAAACTGGGTACCCTGTAGTTTATCCAAATAGGATAAATATTTCCCTCCCATTACTATCAAGGAGTTGAATTCTACATTGGAAAAGTAAGGGGCACTGGATATAAACATTTCGGTTTTGGACAAGGAATAATCCATACTTGCGTTTGGGCAAAGTCTCAATCGATTGGACTAACGGTAAAGCAACCAACAAACGTTGCGAGTAAACGCCAGAACAACAATAGTTTTATCATCTCGCTATGTTTGTTGTTATCCGGCGACATACACCAATGCCCTGGTCCTGAGACATCGCCCAGAGGAAACGCAATATCAACCGGTATTCCCACAAAGTCTTCAAACAGCGGAGCGATCAGACATCAACAAATCTCCATGGTCGCGAATGCGGGAGAAGGACTGCGCGAAACGGCTATCGGACACTGGCAACTTCGGCAATCGCAACACGACTTGCTGGAAGCTGATGTGGTGGCTGGGAGGATACAGACTAGGCCGCTGTCAACTGAGGCCGTGGCTTGTGGAGGTCGTAAACCTCGGATTAAATCACAGACCGGGCCGCTATCTGCGGGGCAAAGAGAGGATGAAATAAACGCTCAAGGGCTCCCTGACCTGGCCAAAGTTGCCGTGAGTAAAGGACTGAACTGTATGCATCTTAACGTCAGAAGTTTACTACCAAAGATCGACGAGATTCGTATGTTAACTTTTAAAGCACAAGCGAGTGTTCTCTGCATTACAGAGTCCTGGCTTGATTCCAGTGTCAGTGACTCCGAAATCGAATTAGCAAATTATAATGTGGTTAGAAAGGACCGTAACCGCAATGGAGGTGGCGTTTGTGCGTATGTGAGAAATGACATTGACTTTGCTGTTAATGAGAACTGGGACGAGGAAATTGAAGTTTTATTGTTGGACATTCATTTGCCTAAGACGAAGCCCATATTAGTGGGTGTATGCTACAGACCGCCAGATCAGAGTGTTTTTTATGAAAATTTCGAAAATGTGCTGAATAGTTGTGGTATGGCAAAACGGGAATGTATTTTGATGGGGGATTTTAACACGGATGTATCCAACAAGGGGTGCCCTACATACAATGCTTTTATAAGGTTCAGTAAATTATTTGATTTTAAACAATTGATTAATGATCCCACTAGAGTAGGCCAAACAACCCAGTCTATAATTGACCTTATTCTTGTGTCAGATGTATGTAATATATCACAACAAGGTGTTATTGCATATGGGCTCAGTGACCACTTTATTACATATTGCACCAGGAAGGTTAAAAGACAAACATTTTCTGGTCATAAATGTATTAAAATTAGATCCTTAAAGAACTACTGTGCAGACAGTTTTAAGGAGCATCTTAGCAGAGTGGACTGGTCAGCAGTTCTCAGGCTGGATTGTGTTGATGGAGCCTGGGATCTGTTTAACCAGCTATTCCTTCAGGTTGTGAATTCCATTGCTCCTTTTAAACAAATTAGGGTAAAGCAGAGATCAAGTCCATGGCTTAACCAAGAGATTTTAGATGCACTTCAAGCTAGGGATGAGGCAATGAAGAGGTTTAAAAAGTCACAAGACCAAGCCGATGCTGATATTTATAAGACATGTAGAAATAAAGCGCAGGTAATTATTAAGAAAACAAAAAAGGAACATTATATGAACCTAATAAAAGAAAATAAAAATGACTCAAAGAGGCTATGGAAAACTCTAAAAGACATGGGCTGCGGGGGCAAGGCCAATTACGGTAAGCCAACCATTGGCCTTGAAATAAATGGAGCAATAGAATTTGATAAAGTAAAGGTAGCCAATGAATTTAATAATTTTTTTTCTTCAGTAGCCAGAGATCTAGTTGATGCACTGCCACCCAAGACTGGAGAATTTGGGAACGAGTATGTTCAGGGTTTTTACTCCAGGCTAGGGGTACAGGCCAACTCATTCTCCTTGTCTAGAGTAACAGCTGAGAGGGTGAAAGAAATGTTGGGGGAACTAAACGTAGCAAAAGCTACTGGACTGGATAATATATCTGCCAGGTTTTTAAGGGATGGGGCACCAGTTATAGCTCCTTGTGTTGCACATTTGATTAACCTCTCACTGGAGCAAGGTATTGTTCCCAGTTGCACTAAACATGCTAAAATTATTCCCCTATTTAAAAAAGGGAGTAGATCCCATTGTAGTAACTATAGGCCAGTATCCATTTTGAGTGTTACATCTAAAATTCTAGAGAGAGTGGTGCATGAACAGATATCAGCATATGTTGACAGGCAGAAGCTTCTGTACAAATTTCAGTCAGGGTTTAGGGAGTCCTATTCTACAGATACATGTTTAATTTACATGAATGATTTTATTAGAAAGGAGATGGATGAAGGGAAACTGTGTGGGATGGTCTTATTAGATCTTCAAAAAGCCTTCGACACGGTTAACCATAGTCTACTACTGAATAAATTAAAAGCTATAGGAATGAATGCCATCTCTGTAGAGTGGGTCACCTCATACCTGACAGATAGGGATCAGAAAGTGGAGGTTAATGACCATATGTCAGACACCAAACCAGTAGTATGTGGGGTCCCGCAGGGGAGCGTTTTAGGGCCACTGCTGTTTTTACTTTATATTAATGACATGACAGATGCATGTACTTGCAATTTGTTCTTATTTGCTGATGATGCAGCCTTGCTCATCTCACATAGAGATAAAGACACACTACAAATGAGACTTGGAGTGGAACTAACCAAAATTAGCAGCTGGCTCTGTGACAATAGACTGTCACTGCATTTGGGGAAGACTGAGTCTATTCTATTTGGGTCAAAACCTAGGCTAAAGAAGGCTCAGGATCTAAGAGTAGAGGTAGGGTCTGTACAGATAGCTAATAAAACATCAGTGAAATATCTTGGGTGTGTTTTAGACAATAGTTTAGGTGGGGAGGGAATGGCACTACAGGTGCTGGGCAAAGTCAATGCCCGCACAAAGTTTCTTGCCAGAAAGGCTGATCTGTTAGACAGAGAAAGCCTACGCCTTTTAGCCAATAGCCTAGTGCAATGCCACTTTGATTACGCTAGTGTAGCTTGGGCTGCAGGACTATCTTGTACACTAAAAAAAAAATTGCAGGTGTCACAGAATAAGTTAGTCAGGGTTGTGATGGGGCTGAGCCCACAAGAACATATTGGAAGGAGGTACTTCCAGGAGCTTAATTGGCTACCAGTTAAGGATAGAGTCACCCAGATTAGGCTGAACATGGTACACAAGGTCATCAACAACAAGGCCCCAGTGTACCTAAATAGCCATTTTACCTGTACAGGGGACTCTCATAGCCACAGAACAAGGGGTAGCATAGCCAACCTACACCTCCCAAGGTATAGAACCACAATGGGCCAGTGTTCATTTGCGTACATAGGAGCACTGGAGTGGAATACCCTGCCTTTAGCTATAAAGCAGATCACAAATTCACATAGTTTTAAGGGAAATGTTAAGAAATGGCTTTTAGATAGACTACAAGAATAGGTGGGGTGGGGTGGGGTGGGGGGAGGGGTGCGTGTATGTAATGGTGTTATATGTTTTAAGCGTATGTTTGGTTGTGTTTGTTTGTCAGACCAATACCAAGGACCACAATGGAAATAAGTTCTTGACTTTTTTGTGTTATCCTTGACACTGTGTTAATACATGATAACAGTAGTATTATGTATTTTAACAGATGATCAAATAAACAAATCAAATCAA
>JAODXP020000015.1:659987-729987 GCA_027497455.2 Sardinella longiceps
TTCCTCTTCCTTTTCTAGAACGTTCTTTACGCACACAGTGGTCGTTCTAGTCCCCCGTAAGGAGCCGTATTCATTTTTTTTACACTTCCAAAAATCCAAACATTCTCTTGCGGGGCTTCTTAATATTATTCAGAACAACAAATTAGAGAGCAAATAGTCGTTTGGAAATTATTTTTTAAAGCGGTTGGCGCACAGCGTTTGATTAATGGAGGGGTTGCATCGCTGACATTTTAATTATGCAAAAGGGAAAACACAAGATGTGCTGGCACAGAGTGTGTGTTCACTAAGTGAGTTTGGAGGGTGTGTGTGTGTGTGTGTGTGTGTGTGTGTGTGTGCTCTGCTGTGCTGATGAGAAATATGGCTTTAGCAAAAGGAGCAAGGACACAGGCCAGCGCTCTGCGGCAGCCAAAGACCCACCAAGCACATACCTGTACAAGTACAGTACACACACACACACACACACACATGCGCACATACATGTTATGGCAGTTGTAAAATGGTTATGTAAGGGTTCTATGAGCGCTCTCAGTGGTGCTATATAAACATAAACATGGCTCGTTTTATGCACATCCTCACCTGGGAGAAAGTAATACTGTTGTAATCTCTTACTTCTACTAGTATTTCTCCAGCTTTTGGGTTTGTTTTGTGTTGACCATTGGGAGACTTAAACTCTGTAATTCATTCTGTTGTTAAATTGGCTTCTAACATTTTCCATGTTAAACTCTAAAATGTTTTGAGTTCGGAATAGTCTGAGTACTGTAGTCCTTATTTTTTATTCTCCTATTTTTATTCTTTTATTATTCAATACATTATCAGTCCCTTTCCGATACAGCCTCTTTTCTGCTAGGCCACATTCTATGTCACCTGTGTTTATCAAGTTGTTTATTGTGTCCATTAAGTTTCATTTCTTCCACATGCTCTCTATGAATATTGAATAGAAATGAATAAAGGTCACTTCAAAATAGGACAGGCTACTGTAAAAATCTTAATGAGCTACTAAGTCATAGGTGAAGAGGTGAACTTACTTTAATCTAATAGTGCAATACTAATTAAATACATTTGCATGATTTTTTGCATACACACTGTACTGTATATTTTTTAATGGATCCATTTCCTCTTCTGTATATTGACATTTGTGCTTGCCCGTGCACACACAGACCTGCACTCACCTGGCACCTGGGTAGGGTATTATAAAGCTATTTAGGGCAGGCCTTTGAATGTCAACACGTCTGTAGTCATGTCTGTGTGGGCCAGAGCTTCCTGGTGGTTAGCCAGTGCTGATTTGTGTCTGTTTAAAAATACACGTCCAACTCTATACATTTCCCCCATTTGTGGTGCACAGCCTAATCACAGCTAGGTTGGCTGCTTGGACCAACTAAAAGCTGAGCCACAAATAAAAAGTGAACATTTACAATAAGTGGCTAAAGTATTTTTGGTTTGTAGGTACATTGAGTGAAATGTAAAACTTGTTGATGGGGGTGGGAGTGATGGGTTGGGGAGGGTCTAAAAATACAAGTTGAGGCGGAAAGCAGTCAGATGTTTATGTTCCACACACACTCTTGTGTGCACAGGTAGACCCAGAGGCATATAAGACCCACCCACATGCATAGAGAATATAGATGCCACAGTGGTATGTTATGCTAACTGCAGCAAGATTCAGGTGGGCATACTATACCACACACACGCACTCACAAGACACACACATGGACCCGGGCTTTGAGATGGGTTGAGATGATATTTTTCCTCTCTCTCTCCCTCTCTCTTTCCCCCCATAGAAACTCACACAGACACACACACATGCATCTGCAGACACACTGACTGACACATGAGGTTTAAAGAATACCTGATTACGATAATTTTTTTAATTTAAAAAATCATTCATTAAAATAAGTGGGGCTTTAGCCACTTGTTTCCATCTGTTCAGTCTTATCAGCACTACTTCCACAGGGCCATTACAGTCTGTGTCTGACGCTGTTCTAGAGGCCTTTATCACAGCCCCGTTTATATAATCTCACAACTCTCCCTCCTTAGGAATGTGAGGTATGTGTGTGTGTGTGTGTGTGTGTGTGTGTGTGTGTGTGTGTGTGTGTGTGTGTGTGTGTGTGTGACCTACCCAAGGCAATTTGTAAGACAGCAGAACAAGAGAACAAAGCAGTCTGAAGTTCAGTGGGTGGTTATCTAAGGGGCTTCTGCGGTTCTTTGCTTTCATGCACCCGACGGAATGAAACCACTGGAACACCCAGTCTGACTGTCCTGTCCATTTGAATGTGAGACGAGGGGTGTGTGTATATGTGTGTGTGTGTGTGTGTGTGTGTGTGTGTGTGTGTGGAGGGGGGTATCGGAGGGGGTAGTATTTGCAGTCAGGCACAGATTTGAAATGTAGTTGTCTTGGGCACTAGGCCAACTGTATGGAAAGTGCGCTAAACTCATATGAGAGATTTCAATGAATTCCTCCAAGCTGCCATTCTAAAATATAACATTTGTTTACAGTGTTGTTTGATGTGTCTGTTTTGATCATGTTAATTTTAAGTTGCACAGAATATCATAACTTTGCACATAAATCTTGGTTTTGTGATAATATTATTCAAGGGAGGTTCTTGCTAGTGTCTTATATAGTGCTAACAATACCATTTTATATGGGTCATCATTTGATATAAAAATATATTTATTTAATTTTTATTTAGTTTATTTATTTATGTATTTTAATTTTATGTCTTTCCTCCGTGTTGCAGCAGTGGGTTAAGGCAGAACAGGTGAAGCCTGGTAAGTGCAGCACAGCACAGCACAGCACAGCAGAGCAGAGCAGGCTCCCTAACATCAATCACTCCGCCGCCGGCCTCTTCTGCGCTAATTATCCCATCATTATCAGTCTGGACGGCTTCATTACTACATCCAGTCTTTTGCGGACAGGCACGGCTGCCGCCGCCTCGTAAACTTTTATCACGTCGCTCCTGTCCGGCAACAGCTCATGCTTGCCAGCCAATCATCCGCTGCCGTGCGGAATGAGGTGAACTGGTGACGAGCGTTGACGGGGACCAATAGGGAAACAGTGGGAACAGTAACCTGTCCAATGAGAGTCAGGCACAGGTGAGGTTACTCCAGAACGAAGCCTTTTTTTCCATAATGTCCCTCAGTCTGGTTTACAGAGCCCACATGAGTGCCAGCATACCAAGGAAAGTGACGCTCACAATCGAGGTCATTCTCGTTTATGGCGGCCACAAATAGGACACAGAGACGCAGGTGAAGGGTGCCAACAGATTAAGCGACTGTCCTTCACAGCCCCCGTCCCATCCCGATGAAGACATTGGCCCTCTCTCGATGGTTTTCCCCCATGGATTGGGTTTCGATAGCCCCGTCGCTCGTAAAGATAATCGATCGTGACTGTTTGTTGCCATAATAAACACGACTAATCCAGGGTCTATTTCAAGTATCAAGTATGCCTGGGAAGGAATTTATGTGGTGGCGATGATGTTGTTTAATGATGTTGACGAATGGCAGCGGTTCCTTATTTGTGTGTGTGTGTGTGTGTGTGTGTGTGTGTGTGTGTGTGTGTGTGTGTGTGTGTGTGTGTGTGTGTGTGTGTGTGTGTGTGTGTGTGTGTGTGAGTGTGTGTTTGTGTGCATAAGCTCCTAATATCCTTCACCACTGGCCCTCCCAGGAAGTGTGCTAATTTCAGTCTATCAGCAAAGGTGTGTGTTACAGTAGGTATGTGTGCTCCAGGGTGGGGTTTGTTCAGCCACTCCAGTGTGTGTGTGTGTGTGTGTGTGTGTGTGTGTGTGTGTGTGTGTGTGTGTGTGTGTGTGTCTGTGTGTGATCCAAGATTACAAGATCTAATGGATCAAAGACAGACATTCCAGAACTGCAGAAAAACTGAGACGCTTCTCTCATTGCGCTTCTCATCTAGAAAAGAGCTCTCATCACTCAGCTTTGTCCCCATCTCTATCACGGTGTGTGTATGTGTGTGTGTGTGTGTGTGTGTGTGTGTGTGTGTGCATGTGTGTGTGAGTGTGTGTGTGTGTGTGTGTGTGTGTGCATGTGTGTGTGTGTGTGTGTGTGTATGTGTGTGCTTGCATGTGTGTGTGTGTGTGTGTGTGTGTGTGTGTGTGTGTGCGCGCGCGTGTTTGTGTGCGTGCTCCCAACACTGCTCTAGGAATAGCTCCACTGCCACACCTTGTCTGCACTGATCCTTACTGTAATGGCATTCAGCTGCACTTCTAAATATCTGTATATGTTCAGATGAGATTGGATCAAAAAAACTAAAATAAACTTTCATACATTTTTTTAGATATTAAATTCATAGTTACACTATAAATAATGGCCCATGAAGTACTGGGTAAGAACAATGTAACGATATACTAAGAAATCATAGTGTTGTACATAGTGCTGCGGGAAAAACACAAATGAATGAATGTTATCAGCTTAATCTGTCCTATATTGCCTTTAACGATGCATACATTAATTGTAATTGCAATCTCAAACTCTCTCATTGCCTATAGGTTGTGTTTGTTTAACACATTGATGATAAACTGATGAATAGACATACTTGTGTTCATTTCCCAACTCCTTCCCCAGTACTTCTAATCTAAAGTGTTCCCGAAGTTACTTTCATATACGTTTATTACACTCAGTCCAAGAATCAGTCAGATGAGATCCATGCACTTACACAAATACACGTGACCCTGCACTAGACTTAGGTCTTTTGATGAGAAACTCATTATCAGTGTCTTAAAGCGCAATCACTCTTATCAATCCTAACCAGAGGACATGTTTGCTGGGATTGTTTACACAGGTTGCTAAGTTACTGGCCAATAAAGCTAATTTGTCAATCTTCAATTAATCAGCAGGAGAGATAGATGTTTTTGACAGAAGTTACTGGAATGACCTTTGATAACTGCGGTCACTTGGCTAGAGGTGGAGATCGAGTGTGTGTGTGTGTGTGTGTGTGTGTGTGTGTGTGTGTGTGTGTGTGTGTGTGTGTGTGTGTGTGTGTCTGCTTGTGTGTTTTGGAAAATGGGTTGGAGTTACGACCCCTAGCTGATGTGATTTACTTAAGTCAACAAAGGATATGGCTATTACGTATCTGATTGTAATGAACTTCTCTCAGTTTACTGCATGCAGCTGAATTTCTCACCTGTAAAATCAGACTTACAGTATGCAACGGACTCTGGCTGCACCTGTTGATCTGTATAGGATGTGTTTGTTGGTGTGTCTTTTTATGAGTATGAGTATGTCTGCGTATATCTGATTGTGTGTGTGTGTGTGTGTGTGTGTGTGTCTGTGTGTGTGTGTGTGTGTCTGTGTTTGTGTATGTACAGTATGTGTGCATGCACACCCTAGTCTGCTCTCTGAGCGGCAAGACCACACTAGGCCCAGCAACACACCCCTCGTAACTGCTGTCGTTAACGTAGAGAATTGTTATGTTTGTACGCAGATTACAATTTGTGTGTGTGTGTGTGTGTGTGTGTGCTTCTATTGAGATTAGTGCACATGTGAGTACGTGTGAGTTCATGTGCTTGAGTCGGTTTGTTTGTATGTATGCAAACATTCCCCTTTAGAGTGTTGATTGAGCGCTCATCAGTATTGGCCAACTCTCCCCCGTAAGGTCATTACTCAAATTACCCACAAGCCCAATCCCTTTAACACCACACTGGTATTTCCCCTTCTTCTAAAGCTCTTCCTCCTCCTCTACGACCTGGACAGTGGGATGAATTTGTGTGTGTGTCTGTGTGTGTGTGTGTGTGTGTGTGTGTGTGTGTGTGTGTGTGTGTGTGTGTGTGTGTGTGTGTGTGTGTGTGTGTGTGTGTGTGTGTGTGTGTGTGTGTGTGTTTTGCCACACAGTAATGAGAAGAGGACAGGTCAGTCCCTTATCAGCTAAACTTTAACCAGCCACAAAACCACAGCCCCCTTCCACCAACTGTATTCTGCTCCCAAAAGGCCTGTCGGTTTGCAAACAGATGTGTTTACCAGCGCATGGGAGTGAGGGAGTGTGTGAGTGAGTGAGTGTGTGAGTGTGTAGGCGGCCCAGACAGGGAGCGACTCGGGAACCTTTTTAGCTCCTTCCCTAAAACTCAAAACCCTGTTCTGCAAGCTCCGTTGACTGTATCTAAACATGCATCCAAACTCTGACTAAATACACACAGATAACAACACACAGATATACAGACACTGACACACACATGCACACACTCACACACACACACACACACACACACACACACACACACACACACACAGATAACGATACACACACATACGGACACCAACACACACACAGATACCGACAAACACACACACACACACACACACACACACACATAAACACACTGTGGTAAATTCCTCCACTCCCACCAATTGAAAGGGCAAGGTTATAAGACTTCTCTCTCCTCTTCTCTTCTCCTCTCTTCATGCTCCTGTAAAATCATCACTGGGTTTGTATTTCTTCGGCTCATCATGCACTCAGGGTGGCCTCATAAATCCAGCAGCAGTCAGAGCGCTTACTGGCCAGCAGAGAAACACACACACACACACACACACACACACACACACACACACACACACACACACACAAACATATGCATATAAAAACACATATACACTCACAAACAATATATGCACACAGGAAACTGTGCAAGGTAATGGTTGTTCCACCGTGACCGAGAGACGGAGGAGAGCTCCGTTGCCAGCGAGCCACTGCCGGAAAAGCGCTGCGTATAAAGTTGTATGGGTTGCCAGACATTTGTAATTTTTATATGCATGTATAAATGAGTTACATACATCACGGAGAGCAACAGGGACAGGAGCATTGGGCTGGCAACCAGTGGGTAGTGGTGATACATGTGGCTCAGGAAAGCAGACATGAGGCAAGGGAACAGCACTGTGCATGTGTGTGTGTGTGTGTGTGTGTGTGTGTGTGTGTGTGTGTGTGTGTGTGTGTGTGTGTGTGTGTGTGTGTGTGTGTTTGGAGGGAAGTTGAGTGTGAGTGGGGAGGGGGCTGAGGGGGGAAGTGGCGACTCAGTGTGTGTGTATGTGTGTGTCAGTGGATGTATATGTGTGTTTGTCCTACATTGTGTGTGTGTGTGTGTGTGTGTCTGTGTCCGTGAGTGTGTGCACGTGCGCATGTGTGAAGAAAGATCTGCAGCTGTGCCCCTGATTGTGATATCTGTGCAGACGGGAGATGGGATGTGTGAAGGGAGAGAGGGACACACACACACACACACACACACACACACACGCATACACATAGAGGGCCCTTTATTCTCCACTCATGAATTAGCATTTGCTGCCAAAAGTCACAGACAAAAGTTGGAGGAGTCGGGGCCACTGGTCTTGCTGTTTTGTTGTGCAATGTTGTGTTTTAGTTGGCGCAGCTTTTGTTGTGTGCTGAATTGTACTGTGGTGAGTTGTGTCTTTGTGTCGTTTGTGGTGTCGTATGATGTTATTCACCAGTGTGTTAATTGGTGTAAGCCTGCATTTCTGTGTTGTCTTCTTTATTACGAAGTCTGTGTGGTTTTGCGCAGATTCTCTGCAAGTGACTTGTCATCTCTTTAGGACACAGGTGTCTGTGCCTGTTGGCATTCACATTTAAATCTCCCTCAGATGAACAGCTCATCCTAACAAAGCCTTTTGTGTCGCACGACACCAGAGATTTATCTCGTCTTAAACGCTGCCCCTGCAGAAAAAAAAAAAAAAAAAACCTAAAATACATGATTAGACTACTAAGTAGAATAATAGCCTAGATTACGTTCACAACTACAGAGCTTCCTCTATTTTCCCCTCTACTGGACGGGGCGTATTCTCGTGAGAAATCGAGATTCGCCATTAAAACACAAATTTTGCTGGAGAGCGCAGGGCTACGTTTTTTTGTCTGGGAAGAGGGAGCTTAGAGGTATCACATGTAAGGTCACCTCGGGCTCGTTACCCTGATCGCCGGGGTCCGACTCGCTCCAAACGCGATGTTTACTCAGAGAGTGACGTACTGTAGGATGTGTGTGCTGCCACACAAGCGGTATGCAAACGAGGTGCCGCTGGGCCACCTGTTTGAGAAACTATGAAAACGAATCAATGTGACGCCAGGAAGACTAACCTGGGGCCAAAAATACAGTTTCTCCTAAGGATTGTGTACATTTCACCACTCGAGCTCCCGACCCATGCCTATTTCTGGGAAAAGGTCCTTAACAGTGAGCCTACAACACTAGACGTGTAGAGAGGAAAAAATAGAAACAAAGTCTGTGAGTGACGGCTTTAATTTGTGTGTGTGTGTGTGTGTGTGTGTGTGTGTGTGTGTGTGTGCATCTGTGTGTGACTGACCTCAATTTCCCATACGAATTGAGAGATTGGGTGTAAAGTAGTAGAATGCATTGTAAAAATGCAAGAGTTCAGATACAAGTCCATCTTCAGAAAAATTGACTTGTTTTTTTATCAAAGCCACCAAGTACAGTACTCTCTATCAAACCACAATTTGGGGCTGATCGCCAGCATCATCAATTAGAACACTCCTCAAACAGTTGTATTTGTGTGTGTGTGTGTGTGTGTGTGTGTGTGTGTGTGTGTGTGTGTGTGTGTGTGTGTGTGGTGTGGGCCAGTTAGGGCCAGTTGGGCCACACTTGCTCTCCCTGGCACAGAGTACTAGCAGAGGGGGTCTGGAGTGATCCTCTGAATCAAGTGTAAGGGCACATGCCTAACCCCAGTCCCACCATGAGACACCTGTTTACACCAGACCACAGATAGCATGTGTGGAGGGAAACCTTTCCTTCTGTGTCTCCAGAATCTTTAGGATGTCAAATGCACAGATATATGTTTCCTCTCTCACTCTGTCCAGTTACTTGCTTTCTCTATGCATACATACTGTACCTGCTGTGTACTGTAGAGAATGGAGTATCTTTGTGTGTGTGTGTGTGTGTGTGTGTGTGTGTGTGTGTGTGTGTGTGTGTGTGTGTGCTGCTAGGCAGCAGGAGGCTGTGTATAATGAGCTAGTCCTGAGTGGAGGAGCTCATTAGAGCGCTCATCATTAGCACCCGGCGTGCAGCGCTAACCTCTTCTCCATGTGGCTGTGAACGACGTGATGACAGGACAAGTGAATGAGCGCGCCGACTGATTCACCGTCCTCCGCCACCGCCGATCAGGCTGTTTGTTTAGCGCTGTGTGTTCTTTCGCTCAGCTCGGGACGTTCAGCAGCCGGGCCCCCGCTGTGTGCTGTAGCCTGAGCTCTGCGGAGAGGTGGACAGGGAGTTTGGCTCATGTGACCGTTTGCATTTGGATGTCCACAAATCTTTTTGCATCAGACACATCTCAAACAGCTGTTTTTTTTTTAAATACTTTTTTTTTACTTTTTTAACTTTTTTGCGCAGTTGTTAAAGGGACACCAGGCAACATTTTACTGTTAATTTATCAGTCTCAAAGTCACTTCGATGATTAAATGGTTAAGTACGGGGTGACCGTTGCCTATGTCGTCATTCTCTAGCATTTGTTTCACGGTAATCCCACTTGCAGAATGACTGGTGGTGGGTCCACGAAATAGAACCTGAAATTTACTGCATTTATTACCGGCTTGTCAGACAACGTAGCGCACGAAAATGATCACCTTTGGTTTGTACTTTTTGGTTTGCAAATAAATTTACATTGGTTGTTGAGAATGTGCAATGTAGTTGTATTTTTTCTAATGTATATTTCAGCGACTGTAGGTGGAGCTCCGGAGATAGAAAAACGCAGTCTTGCCTGGTGTCCCTCTTATGTACGTTAACTTTTGTGCAGTAGTTGATGTAGGCCTACTTACTACAATAGGCCTACATATTTCCTATTGCAATCTAGAAATTTACTTTCATTTCTTTTCATTCTTGTGAAATACCAGCCTTCAGTTCACAAGACTGCTAAAAGTATGATTGTTTATATGCTTTTTTGCTTTGCGTATACTTATTTGTAAGTTATTTGACATAACAAGATAAACATGTAAAGTACTATGTGTCACAGTTAGCTTTCTTATTAGCTTAACATTGTCAATGCTGTTAATGGCCATTGATAATATTGTCAAACTAACCTTACAGTATGCCAGTTTCCTTATAATACATCAGCCATTACATCTGCTGTGTTGTACAGTACCACACTTTTACTAATTACAGTATATAAAGTGAACATCCAGAGTTACCATTGAGTGTCTGTGTTCTCCATGTCAAACTTTTGCAAACTAGACACACAGTCATCAACATAACAGGAACATATATCAGTTCTTGCCCTCCATCTCTTTGTCTCTCATCCTTTCATTTGTTTTCATTTGCTCTCCTCTGCATGGTCTCAACTCATCTGTCAGCAGGACTATTAGAGTCTTCTAATGCAGCCTGCGGGACTCAACCCCCCAAACACACACACACACACACACACACACACACACACACACACACACACACACACACACACACACACACACACACACCTTCATTAAGTCCGACTCTACTGTGGGCTCTGCATAGGAGATCCTCATTATGTTGCAGTGTCACAATATTGTTCAACATGCAAAACACTGCATACAACTGTCATGGGATGCAGTTAACAAAGTACCCTTTAAGTACTTCTAAACGTGTGAATGTGTGGACTTGACAGACATTGGAAGAGGAGATTTTTCCAGTGCTAATGGATCACACAGGACTGCTCTAAAGGAGCCTGTCTGCAGAGTTGGTCTTCAGCTGCACTAAAACCCTCCCAGCCTTTATTTCCCCATTGGTCACTATACCATTAGGACTTTTGGATACGTGCAGCTTTTTGGACACACACACACACACACACACACACACACACACACACACACACACACTCATACACATCTGAGGGATTGGTTCTGGACTGAGGATGAGAAGAAGCGGCCAGCTACTCAAATAAACTCATAGTTATGACTGAGAGAGGGGGAGTGAGAGAGAGGGAGAGAGAGAGAGAGAGAGAGACTAAGAAGGGGCTCGGGAAAGGGGGTTGGCTTGTTTTTTTTCATCAGAAGCAGACAACACAATAGGGAATGTGGCTTTAGCACTCTCATTTCTGTACTTGTTAATCAAAAGGCTGTTTGTGTTCATGTGATCTCTCTGGGCAAACAGAGTTCCGTATTTCTCAAAAATGGTTGCCTTGAAAAACCAAAGCGAACAGGACGGGCTGCCCTTTCTTCTGCATGAGTGAGACCAAATACTGGAAGTTAGGATTTCACTCCTGAGAGAAGTGCTGTATGCATGGTGACTCACAGCCTAATTGAAACACTGACCTTGGGCTGATAGACATGGATAGGATTTTCCTTCCATTCCATCTTTCTCTTCTCATTTGGTCTGTGGGATATGAAGCTGGTCTTGAGAGCTCATGTGAACTATATTAAGTGTCATAAATAATCAGAAACACACCACCGCAGGACAGTTAAGGTTAATGCCAGTCTCACATAACAGCGAGAGTTTAAGACCAACCAAGGGAGGGGTAAAGTTTGTTTTGTCACATCCACAAAATCACAAAATGAGGGGGACATTTCACTGTATTTCCCAGTAAGTCCATTTAAGCCAACTGTCTTGGTGCTTGGGGTGTGTGTATGTGTGTGTGTGGTGAGTGAGTGTGTGTGAAGTGAGTGTGTGTGTGGTGAGCGTGTGTGTGTGAGTATGTGTATGCGTGTGTGGTGAATGTGTGTGTGTGTGTGTGTGGTGAGCGTGTGCATGTGTATGCGTGTGTGTGTGTGTGTGGTGAATGTGTGTGTGTGTGGTGAGCGTGTGCATGTGTATGCGCGTGTGTGTGTGGTGAATGTGTGTGTGTGTGTGTGTGTGTGTGTGCGTGAGAGTGTGTGTGTGTGTGTGTGTGTGTGTGTGTGTGTGTATTTTTCCCAAGCCTTCTATGGGAAACCTACACCATCATTAGGGACAGAGTTTTACACATTTATCTCATGAGTGATGTGGGTCAAATGAAACTACAGACTTGTACAGGCAGCCCAGCTCAGAGGTGAGCACTGCTTAGTGAGAGCCCAGTTAACTGGCATTCTCAGAGTTCTCAATCTGGGCAATAAATTGGACCTGATGGCTAATTTTAGCCCGAAACCCAATCCTGGACAATAAGTTACAAGCCAAGAGGGAGCACTCAGTCCTGCAGAGCCTGGCGTTGGCACAGTTGAAACAGGGGCTGTTAAATAATAGCTGTTTTAGAAAAGCAAACGCTTGCCTTTAATGAGTGTTAACACCGGGTATATGAGGCTAACCTTCATAAAGGCAAATTTACTGACTCTGTCACACACACCGCTTTTTTTTTCCAGTCCTGTCTTTTTAATCATGTTCAACTGAAGAGCTGCAGGAGCAGCGAGATACAGCTCAGAGTGTGTGTGTGTGTGTGTGTGTGTGTGTGTGTGTGTGTGTGTGTGTGTGTGTGTGTGTGTGTGTTCACATGTGTGTTGGCATTGCCCTTTGTTTGTGCTCAGACTAGGTGTGAATGTATGAGGGAGTTCTTGTGTGTCCATGTGCTTGTGCATATGCATTTCTTCACAGCAGTGTGTGTGTGTGTGTGTGTGTACATGTGTATTACACTGCCCTTTGTTAGTGCTCAGAGTAGGTGTGAGTGTATGAGTGAGTTGTTGTGTGTTGTGCGTATGCATTTCTTCACAGCAGTGTGTGTGTGTGTGTGTGTGTGTGTGTATCTGTGTTTCTGTGTCTCTGTGAGTATGTGAGTCAGCGAAGTGTGCTGGATCTGTAGCTGTAGCTGACCTGAGGCCAGTGTCTGAGCCCACGCGGTGCAGAGCAGTGCGGTGTGGCGCGGCCCACAGTGCCCCTCAGTGCCCTGCTGACGTGGTCGGGATTAAAGGCAATCTGGAGGATTAGCTGGATGTTTACCCAACGCTGCGCTTGGCACCCAGGGGCCAGTCCGGCTCTAAGACCCCTCGCTGTCGGCCAGCAGACGGGCAGCTGGCTCGGGTTCACGTTAATCCACCGATTGGCCGATATTACGCCTGTGTGGGCGCGGTGGTGTCGAGCCGGACCAATCGGAGGTGTTTTGCGGCGACGGAAACGTGCTCGTTGCTCGCTTCATAACCATGCATCGCTCATGAATGTGAGCTCAGAGGATTGGAAACAGGAAGAGTTGGCATCTAGACAAAGAGCTTTTAGGGCTTCAGATTAAAGGGCTTTAAGGTTTTTATCATAAAGAAACAGTTTGTTGTTAGTTCAGTTTACATTTAGTTTATTTGCCTTTTACGCCCTTTAGCACGTCACCACAAGTCTGCTACTCAAAGCACATACAGTACCTGTGCAGACCAACTGGACCCAAATGTCCAAATGTTCTAGAAAGTATCAAATGAACTTCTTTTGCATTTTCAGTAATACAGTGCTAAGAAATAAATAACTTCTTAAAATAATGACTGTAGTCTCGGCACTGAGAAGCCTGCCCTTCCCTATCCAAAGGTAGAGGAAAGACTGTGTGTGTGTGTGTGTGTGAGAGAGAGAGAGAGAGAGAGAGAGAGAGAGAGAGAGAGAGAGAGAGAGAGAGAGAGAGAGCGCTTCAGAGTCTTCTTACACAGTGCAACAGTGCCACCATGTCTGATGCAGGCACTGCATTGCAGTGACCAAAAAGTAGACTGTGTGTGAGACAGAGCCACAGAGTTCATGTGTGTGTGTGTGCGTATGTGTGTGTGTGTGTGTGTGTGTGTGTGTGTGTGTGTGTGCCTATACGTGTGCATATGTGCCTGACGGAGAGACAGGGAAAGCCATGACTATTTCATACTTCCCTGTCACCAGAGAGAAGCCTAAAGCACTGAATGCTATTCCAGACCTCGCGGGACATAGGAGTTTACTGAGGCAGACATGGCCAGCCAAAACATTTTTCACTACTTATGATTCGTTAGAAATTTCATGGAGCGGATTGGAGTACCAATCTTGTGGTATTTTTCAGTAGCACCAAAGGACTGCTTTATGGATGACAAGTATCAATAAAGGCCTAGGACAAGAGGGGCCTCTCCTCCGTATCCATCTAACCTTTACATCAGGGCTACAGAGTCTGGGCTTGATCATCCCCATCTGGAAGAGGGGATCGCTGACCCTAGATTGAGGTCCTCCAGGGACAATCCAAAAACCCTCCTCTAAGAGCCTTTCAGGGGATGCGGTTTTGAATCGTACACACACACACACACACACACACACACACACACACACACACACACATACATATCCGCACATATATAATTCTTCAGATCTGTCCTAGAAGGGTTCGAGTGTGAGTTCTCTCAGCGTGAAGGAGACGGGGGCTCGGCCGTGGCCCTTGTGTGTGTGTGTGTGTGTGTGTGGAGATGGAAGGGCGGCGAAATGAGGTGGCTCCCTGCCAGCAGATCTGTGTTCCATTTCAGCTCATTAAACGGAGCCGCACGCTCTCTGGGTGCCGTACAGTAGCCCCTGGTCCAGGGGGGGTAGGTTGGGTTGGGGGGGGCTGTGGCGGGCCAGGCCTGGCCGAGCTGAAACAGCAAACACACACGCGCTGATAGGATCTCAGCCCAGCGCCAGGCTTGACTTCTGTCTGAGAAGGCTTTTGTTGTGTGAGCTCACGTTGTAAGCTTTGCCTTGTAAGTGCTGCCCCGTGTTACTTTATGAAGTTGAGAAGTTTGTATGTGTATCTTTCAAAGTGTGTGTGTGTGTGTGTGTGTGTGTGTTCATATTCCAGATCATACTGTATGTGTGTATGTATGGTCAATGTCTGTGTTTGACTGACTTACTGTATTTCATTCCAGACACTGGCATAGGTGTTACACACAGGTGTCTTTGGCTCTGTAACTAGATAGGGTTGGGTGTGTATGTGTGTGTGGGAAAATATTAGTGTCTGACATGGAAAAGCATTCAAGAGCAAAAATGGGGTTTTTCATGTTCCTTTAACAATAGCATAGCATCACAGACTGTGACAGGGTGCTGTGTGTGTGTGTGTGTGTGTGTGTGTGTGTGTGTGTGTGTGTGTGTGTGTGTGTGTGTGTGTGTAATGCTGATTCTTAGTGAGATGGGAGTTGGAGTGTGACACAGCTGTGTGTTTTTCCAGAACTTTCCCTCCTGGTTACTCTGGTCATGCCTCATGCCACCTGACATCAATGATTTGTGTGTGTTCCTGCTCAAAGTAACGTCAGCACTTCTAGCAAGTCTAAAAATAGAAATGGGTGCTTGTCTTTGGGGTGTAAGGCCCCTCGCAGACACAGGGTTGTGTCAGTGTCAGTATGGGCGTGTACACTTTGAATAACAAACAGGAGAAAGAAACAATAAAAGAAGTTAAACAGAATAAAAGGAAAACACAGGGACAAACACGGAGACAAGCGAAAACAAATCAAACTACCAGCATTTCTAAGCAATGTAAGAGTATCAGAACTCGGTGTCAGTCACTGAAATTGATATCTGATGCGGATGATAATTACAATAGGCCTGATCATAACCACTGAGATGAAAGCAAGCTATTCAAAAATAGCGTTACCACTTCAAAAAAGAAGAAGAAGAAAAAAAAAGTGGAAAATAGTCCACCTCTTGTCTCAGTCTGATTAAAGTTCAACTTAATATCTCAAAATACTTATTTCTTTTCTCAACATGTTTATTTTATCTCACTTCATTTCTCTTAAGGGACAATCCATAGGGGTGTTTAATAAAATCTAACAAAAACAGCCCTAATGTAAAAGGGTTGTCTCAAAACTATATAATAATACTATTAGTATTATTTTAGTATTCTTTTCGCTTGCACATGTGCTTAGGAACTTGTCTCAGAGAGAAATAATAGCAGCTTAAACAATGGTGTAAAAGGCAGAGTTAATGCTCACCGTGTGAAATGATCTTAGATCAGTGATGTCAAACATAAGGCCAGATGCGGCCCTTTACATCGTTTCATGCGTCCCAATGACATGCATCATGGAACTGCTTACCAACCTGTGTTATCACAATTCAAGCTTCAAGAAGTTTATTGTAACTTACACAGTCAAAAATATAAGTTAATAAAAAAACATGAAAACAAATTCTTTGCTGACATCTCCTATGCAGAAATAAATAGCTTTCAGTTGGGATTGATACAATAATTTTGACTCGTTGATTAAAATGATTAGATGCTTTTTTTCTGTCCTGTTTGTTCCACAGGTGACTTTTTTATTTCATTTTTTTGTATCAGATTAGTGAATTAATTGGTTGCAATCGAGGTGTGAATGTCATTTTAAGCGATAAGGTAAAAAGTACTCCACGAAAGCATCTGACCTTTAAAAAGTTAAAGTTCAACTATCACAAGGTAATTTCCTGTTCACTAATGCCAGTCAGCATGATGTTGAAAAATTTGGAGTTGAAGTCTTAAATTTGAAAATCAAGGTGTCATGAAAAATCAGCAGGTTTACCATGGGCCTGACCTCTTTCTCCTCTCTGGGATGCCTAAACAGGGGAGAATTTGTCAAGGTTGTATTTAGCCAGCCCATAAGAATGATTAAAACCTGATTGTACAAATGAAGACCCAGACACTGTGCAGACTTACTGTATTTGTCTCAACTAGCGTAATGTCTAAAATGTGGGACTGGACTAATGTACACACTAACGGTGCGTTTTTATGTGAAATACGATGTTCTTCACCCATGTCTCCTGAGGGCCTCCAAAGTGCAACATTTTTTCACACGTCCATAATTTACTCCCCAACATGTAAATCTTTCTCTTAACACCAACAGTGACTTGTAACAGCTTGTATGATGACATATTTTGTCAGTCTCCATGAGTAATCTATATATCTATTTATCTGTCCATGACTGCACTTTGAATGAACTCAGTGCTAGCCTGCAGGCCTTTTGCACCCAAGGGCCTCACAACAGACAGACAGACAGACTATAATACAAGTGATCAATCTTAACTACTGATCTTCATGCTTTGGTTGATCAAAAATAACGAGCATAACATGTCAGCCTAATGATTTGGTGTACCTGATAGAATTCACGTCTCACAGGAAGTCAGGAGTGACATGAGGTCACCTGAGACGGAGAGACACACCTTGAGGGGACTGCTGTCGGTCTGAGGAGTCTGACGCGACGCTTGCGACGTTTGGAACGTGCGGCCGTTGCGCTGATGTGTCTGGACTGGCTGGTGTGTGTCTGCACACAGTAGCTTCCTGTGATGATGGAGAAGATAGAGTGTAGTGTTCTCAGACTGTTTGGGATGAGTCATACACACAAACACACACACACACACACACACACACACACACACACACACACACACACATAAACAAATACGTACAAACATCTTCAAATGACAGAAACCTGAGACAGGAAAGATTGAAAATAATTTATTATGACTCAGGCCAGTTGCTATTGTTTAACTAGTTTGTGAAGAAGAGAGAACAGGTTTTTCTTCGACGAGTAAGAACTCTTGTCTCCCTGTCTGATCTCCCCACGCTTTCAAGTAATTGGAGCAAAGCTTTTTGATTGACAGATAAGGGCGTGGGGAGAGGAAGAGTTTGAGATTGTGTCACTATGACATTGTCATTTACACAAACCAGACTTATTTCCTCTGTGCGCATCCTCCCCTTGGCAGCAAGGACTCTGTTTTTGGAAAGTCCCTTCACTCAACCAAAAAAAAAAATAGTTCTGCACATATGAGTACATTAATAAGGCAATAACAATAACCCTGGCAATAACAGTTTTATTTTAGAAAGTTAAAGATAAAAACAGGTAACTTGAGGTAACTTGAGTTTTATTCTCACATTCCATCAGATATTCTGTTGACGCTTGCACAGACAGTGATTAGTTTGGCAAAGATGTCTGGTGCTGGTGAGGTATTTTGTCTGTTGTAAAATTTTCCGAGATGTATTTATGGGCTTAGTCTTTATTGATAGGACAGAGGTGAGGAGACGGAAAAGTGAACAAAGCAAGGCACTGATTATACACCTTTATGGTTTAATGTAGCCCATTATATACAGTAGAATGGCTATATTTGGTCTAATATGTAGCAAGTTGTAAGAAAGCAATGAGGTGCTGTCATGGGTGCAATTAGACTTTTAAAGAATGGTAGCACTTAAGTGGACTGGAGTGACTGAAAACTTTATCCAAATATAATTTGGAAAGGTTTTTTTTTATGTTTTTCCACATTTTCTTAATATTGTGTAATTGACCTCTTCAATAGTGGATCTGAGCAATAAACTGCAAAGTTCCACCCTGGGCCACTGTTGGTTTCCCTCCCTCTCTCTCTTTTTCTCCATCTCTCTCTCTCTCTCTCTCTCTCTCTCTCTCTCTCTCTCTCTCTCTCTCTCTCTCTCCATTTATATGGCTCTATTCATGCCACAGAGAGTCCACCAAACAAGGGTTTGGCTCCTGGTCTGCAGCCAGGATGTTAATTGTTGTTTTCCTGTTGAAACTTTTATTAAACGTTTCGACCTCATCAATCCAGTGGGACTTTGATTTATGTTGTGTCACATTCATTACTCCCTTTTGTGCCTCTAGTAGGGGCAACAGACATGAGGCCATCATGGAAACACACACTGACACGTACACACACACACACACACACACACACACACACACATGCAAACATGCAAATGCGCATACATGCACACATATATACATACACACTACTGCACACGTGTGTCCTGCCAACACTGAGCTTCTGTTTGGATCGGCCCTGGACACAACTAACTGACACACACTCTAAACTGGCTGTCAAATCTGTGCCTTCGTACTGTTAGCACACACTCGCACACACTCTTACACACAAGTTAACACCCCGCCGTGTGACCTGCTGCCCTCGGCGATCCGTCATCCTGACAGCGCCCCCTTGTTTGCCACCTTCTCTGGCCGTGACACACTTGTTTCCAGCCTTTTACACACACACACACACACACACACACACACACACACACACACACACACACACACACACACACACTCACACACACACACACACACACACATTTTCTCATACACACACACACATACATACACACACAAACACACACTTTCTCATACACACACACACACACACACACACACTCACACACCTTTTTCTCCCCTCCATCAGCTGCCTAATACAAAGTGACACGTGGGGGGTTGGGTGGAGGGAGACGGAGGCTCCAGGCTGCCATTTAACCCAAACAAGCTCAGATGGCTCTCTGATTTACGAGGGCCGTCGCCACACTCTCCCCTCTCCTCTCCTCTCCTCTCCTCAACTCTCCTCAGCACTTGTCGGCTGAGCGGCATGCCTGCACACTGTAACAGCAGCACACACACACACACACACACAGACACACACACACCATCGGTGCAGGGAGGAAAACAGCTCTCCTGTCAAGCCGTCAGAGCCGCCACGGGAGGACAAGAATGAGCTCCAGGCACTGGGTGTTCTCTTAGTCAAACTGCCAGCGCTGCAGAAACTTGCTCTCTACACACACCGCAAACACACACACACATACAGTACATGCCCATTCACTCACCTACCCACACACACACACACACACACACACACACACATACAAAATACCTCGAAAATACACTCTGTGTGGTCACACTTACTCATCCTCAGTCACTCAGTAAGAATGCATGCATGTGTGTGAAAGTTAAGACACCCTTTGGGCATTGGTGAGCAGCGGAGGTAGACTAGGGGCTTTGAGTTGGGGAAAAGAATATTCCAGATTCAGTTGTAATGCTAAAGGCTTTATGTCCGCTCGAACAGATACTTTTGTGTCCACTGCCAGCGCTGTTGTCACAAGGCTTTTATATCAGATAGATTAGATGCATTGAGGAATCTTTGCAGGTATCCTCAAGGGCCAACCTAAGGATTAAAAAGACCATTTCAGAATCAGACCTTCGTCTTTATCAGCGGAGGGGAGGAGATTTTGCATAACCCAACTCAAATGTCATAATGTGTGTAAATTTCCCTGTTGTAGGATTGATAAAAGATTTTCTTATCTCACAAGGAAGCAGGGAACTCCCCTCAAAAGCATCAGTGAAATAAAATACAAAGAATAACGTGGAACTTCCCTGAGGGACCGTGAATTCTGCCTGCAAAATGTTACCTACGTAGCTGCTAGCCTTTGTAAACTCTTTCTACTGTCTGTGCCTCGTGCAACATCCACATACTCACAGACGTGCTCATAATGCGGTGATTCACTGTCATCAAAAATCTGATCTGCCTGTATAGAATGAGATCATTTTACTTAATGAATCGTAACAAAAGTGCTTATCACCAAAAATCTCAATGCCGACTGGAAAAGTAGAGGCAGGAGGAGACTTGTTTTGAGCGTTGTTGTTTTGGGCGTATGCATGGTTTCAGCACTCCTGTGTGTGTGTGTGTGTGTGTGTGTGTGTGTGTGTGTGTGTGTGTGTGTGTGTGTAAGCCCTCATGGGTCATCGGAAGCAGCCATCAGCATGTAGGCAGATAAGTGGGAACCGGGGAGAACACAGAGGTCATGAGCAGAGTGGAGTTCATATAAGATCCCTATCAGCCTCACCACTACCTTACCAAAGGCCAAACAAAGTGTGTGTGTGTGTGTGTGTGTGTCATGGGGGGGGGGGAATTACACTCTGGAGTATGATCATGAAAACGCTGAGGTTTCGTTTTCATATGTTACCTGCTTTTTCGCTATTTGGTAAATATCAACAGCATTTCGCAATGTGAAACAACAGGGCTAGGTTGATTCACACTGGAAAATTCTTTTAGTTGCATAGAATATTTATTTATTTATGTATTTACACGTATTTATTTATTTATTTATATTTATTTATTTATTTAATTATGTCAAGACATTATAGATTCCTTGAGTCTCATGTCCTGTTTCACAGAGGTCCTGTAATGTTAAATGACAAACATCAGAAAGTCTAGCGCCTGTCTAGCGTACTGTATGTGTGTGTGCACATTGAGACGCATTGCGTTTCTACAAGCACAGCCTTGTATAAGTTTGATGATAGAGCCCCTCCTGCTGCAAAGGCCAGCCTGGGAATCCTCTTTAGAAGACATTATTGCTGCCATTAAAATTGAATCAGGTTGATTTATGGTGTTATTGATACAGTTGGTTTGAGAATCCTGATTCCCTTACCAGCCTTGTTTATGTTCTCCTCTTCCTCGTCATGATAAAGGAATGACCTAAAAATGGGGGTGTTGCGTAAATGTGAAAAATCTGTGACCTTGTTATCTGATACGTAAAACCTGAGCTAAGGCTCACTGACACACACATGCACTCACACCACCACACACACGTGCACACACATACACACACACACACACACACATACTAACACACGCTCAAAGGTGTTAATGACATCCATTCATAAATGGGCTCATGGCTGCTTTTCTTCCCTGAGATAAATGTCTTGTTGGGAGCCGGGTTTGACTACTGTCTGTCCTGCCATTCATCCCCGAGCCAGCTGTAAGAAATATAAGCAGTGATTTAATATTGGACAAGGCAGGGATTCAGTGCGCTGGAAAAGCCATCAGGAGCTTCTCCTTTCTCTTTTATCACTGCAGAAGGAACGACAGAGAGAGAGAGAGAGAGAGAGAGAGAGAGAGAAGCAGAGGGAGAGAGAGAGGCAGAAGGAGAGAGAGAGATAGAAAGGGGAAAAGCAGGTCTTTCACGATGAACGGAGAGAATGATGTGATAAGTGACTCATTTTCTGGGGGAGGCGGATAATATATGCGTCTAATTTACAGCTCGAGGGGTCCTCAGCCTTGCGCCGCGGTTGTCTGGGGCGGCCCGAGTGAAAAAACTCTGAGGTGTAATCAGCAATCAGGGGAGGAAGTGGGCCGTCAGGTTTATATGGAAGCTGTCCTGGCCGGCTAGATTTACCGGCCCAGACCTTCCGGTGCAAGGGGACCCGGCGAGGGAGCGAGAGGAGAGGAGTGGAGAGGGGGGAGAGGCGACACACAAATATTATTAAAACCTTGTCAACCCTGGTGAGCGCATGGCTACTGTGTGTGCCAGTTACTTATTCCTTAAGGACTGCAGACTGAATTATGTGGCCCTACACTGGCAGACACACGCACACACACACACATACACACACACACACATTTACATGGACAAGTACACACATGTTCACTTGCACTCATAGATGTTCAGGCATAGAACCATGTAAGCCTATGGATGTATGTACTGTATACATGAGTGAATGCATGTATGCACTATATGTATGTACTTGTATATACATTATGCATGCATGTATTGTATGTAATATATATATGCAAGTAGATTACATGCATGCATATATGTATGTTGTATGTGTGCATGAATGTACTGTATGTATAAATATTGAATATTATTGCTGTATTATGTGTTATGAATGTATGAATTATTAACCTATTATTGTATTAGTCCAACACCTATCATCATCAGCGAGCTTAGTGTAGTCAATTGGGTATTTCCCAGTTGGCATAGAAAAGTGCTTGCGGTACCAAATCCTTTTCTTCTAATGGACCTTGTGCGTCTAGTCCTCAGGCTAGCTAGCCAGCTCCTTCAAAGAGCAAGCGTGCACATGTCAGCACTGGGAACCAAACACAACACCTGTGGATTCAATACCAATCTCTTCACCTCTTCAGCCAGGGCGAGAAGACACATACAGTAAGGTGAGGTCGGTTAGAAACGTGAAAATCCCCACAGCTCTGTCACACAATGGCAACGGGCTTCCTATCTCCCTCCTGACGAGATGACTAACTCGATCGCTCGTCAAACTCGCCTGAACTGAAAGTTTGCCCTGAAGGTTGATCACATGGAGTGGATAAGGGTGAAATGGCGTCCATAAATAAGCTCTATCGTGACATGCGCTGCTGACATTGAGCTCCTTGTTAGGCTTGTTTTTTCCCCTCCGCGTTCATTCCTCTCCGCTCTCCCATGTCTCGCTCAAGGCCAAGCTACCCTGCTCTGTGCATTCACTAAAGAAAAGCCATTACCATCCCTCTCTGTCAGGGATCCGGCGAGCAGTTGGCAAGAACACTGCTCTCCCGACAGAAAGCGCCTTTTGATTTGGGACGAACCGACGAACGGCGTCTTTGACCCACACTGGTCTCCCCTCATGCAGGCAATTGTGCCTGAAGGCAGGTAGGTGAGGCTGAGTGACGCGTGCCAAGAGCTGGAGACATGCTGCAGCAGTCCAGGGCCTGCCTTCAAATGGACCATGACACCACTATTCAAAGTATCTATTTTATTGCTCCCTGAAAAAATACATCAACCGCCGGGCCGTAGCCCGAAAAAATCTGGAAACCCTACAGATGGAAAGTGAACCTTTTTTGGTCGTTCTCGAAAATTGATTCAATGGTTCGACATTTAGTCCACTTGATGGACTTGCTGTGGTCCCCAAGCGGGCAATCACATAATAAAAAACAGACGGTTTAACTTTTTGTGGGGTTTGTGCGTGTGGGTTGTTGGAATTCTGCCCCTTTGCTGCTGTCAGTCAAGCTACTGTAAAATAAGCAAATCTAATCTGACACTTAATTAGAGAAAGTTATTGTAATCAGTTACCCGAGTCAGTTTGGGCATACATTTGCATAGTATTAAAACAGGGCAAAAGAAAATGTAGTTTTCTCTTTGTAGCAGTTCTGCATCCCATATGGCCAGTTAAAATCACCCCCTACAGCCCTTTTGAACTATAAAAGTGGCACCCAGAGCTGAGTCTGTGTTCCATTGGCGAAACCGATTAGTGATTGATTATCTTTGGGTCACTTTGTGTCCTCACAATGTTTCCTCTGGCCAGTGGACTCCCGGTCCGCACGGCACAGAGACCCCTCTGTCACTCAACACTTTCTTTCTCCTCTCCTCTCCTCTCCGCTGGTCCGCTCGCTCGCTTGTCCGAGGCGAGATGGTGGATCTCTGTAAATCCAGAAGCACATTTGCGGGTAAATTATTAGTCTGTGAATGTCATGGCACAGGCATCAGAGCCCTCTTGGCTCCCTGAGGGAGAATGGCTTAAGTGGAAAAGAGGCACATAGCTCATATTTATGGAGATTAGCTGGGCGAGTGTTCCCCCGTGCCCGGGCCTCCCCCCCCCAACCCACCTCACTGGATCCATCCTGCAGCTGCCAGAGGGCCCGGGCCTGTGGAACCCATCAGAGAGCCTCACCAGGGCCCCTGTGCTGGGGAAGGGTAGGTGGGTTGGAGGGTGGGTGGATGGATGGGGGCTGGGCTGCTCCGAGCTGATCCCGGGGACGGTGAGGGGTGCTGGGGAGGAAGCGCGACCTTACTCAGGGACAGTTTAACGAGGCCCTGTGATGTTTCCAGGGGGGAGCAGCAGGACGGGAACAAGTGCACCATCAGGCGGAACCTCGGCTGGGTATCCAGTGAACATTGTGCCATGTCCTGTCGGACAAACTCCATTCTAGCATTCAGCCCAGTGGGCTCCAGTGGCCTTCCTATAGGCTAGCCCAACATGTTGGATCAAATTCACATATCTAGAGGATCTATTTCTACTCCTTCAATGAAATAAAGAACTGCATGAACCTTAAGTCAATGACATGAATCACATAAATAACATCATTTTCCAGTTGTGAACTGAGGCTTATGCTTTTCCATGCTGCATTTCCTCAGATATCAAATATACATGCCAGAAGGCAACACATGGAAAGCATTTATTTTTATTTATTTTATTTTATTCAATGACCCAATTCCAATTAATTATAAAGTAATGCTTAAGAAACTGTGGTTAATACATGGGTGGGGTGTTTGTTTGTATAAAACACTGTCCTGAAGTTTAGACACACACTGCGGTTCATTCTCGGGAACTTACTGTAATTAGTCCTCAACAACAAATCAGTCAAACTCACTCCTTGAAAACATATAAACTTACATATCAACTAACATTAGGTGGTAACAGTGTCTTTTCAGTAAAATACTGACATGATGCAGGAAAGTGTAGAGGTCACAGTCTATAAGGTCTATATTATATTAAATTATTAAATTATATTATAATATAATTATGAAATGAAATAGAAATAAATGCAAATGATTGCAAGTGTTCACTTCCTTGTGTGTCTGCCACAAACTGATCCATGACATGAAGCAACAAGTTAGATATTTATGACTGTCAAAGCCAACACTCTCAGTATTAAGGGATGACAAAAGATTCCATTAGTCTGTTTTTATGGGCAGGCCCTGCTCATTACACAAATAAGGATAATTATGCTTCTTGGTTGACGTTTCCTTGGAATGTTAGAGTGTGCTGTTGGGCCACAAAAAGACAAGCTTTAGTGTGTGTTGGCAAACATACTGTACGGTATGTGTGTAATACATTAATGAGTATGCATGTTAATGTGATGGTGTTGGTGCAAGAATGCCAATGTTGATGCCTTATATTTTCAAATGTTCGGAGAAATGAGTAAGAAGTTTGTGTGTGTGTGTGTGTGTGTGTGTGTGTGTGTGTGTGTGTAGGCTTGTCAGTGTGTGTGTCTTGCTGAGTGCACATGCGCGTGTGTGAGACTCATCGCCTCTGACACACTGAAGGTATTAATGACTGCTCCACAGCTGGCAATCAGCCCATGCAAACGACCTTTGACCTCCACAAATATAGTTGACAACTTTCCCAATTATCAGCAATTGGTCTGAATTATTTTTTCAGGATGAAATTGCTTATCGAAAAAAAAACAAGCGCCGATTCAACTTAAACGATTCCATTTGTTTATCAAAGAGCTAAAACACCAAGATGGTCTAAATGCACAGAGTGCTCTCTCACCATACCTCCTTCTCCACCTTTTTCTCCCTCCTTCCCTCTCTCTCTCTCCTTCTCTCTCTCGCTCTCTCTGTCCTCCTGTCTAGCCTCTCACTTGCACTCACTCAAGCTGAAATGAACCGTCACGTCATCTGACAGATAGACAGCATGTCCAGTTTGACTGAGCAGGACACTTTTTTTATCCAGTCAAACATATGCACACACACACACACACACACACACACACACACTCAAATATTTGGTGAATGACAGAGGCTTTAGAGTATGGGTATATTGTAACATTTGGTTTATGGACAGCATATGCACATATATTCAGTTTGTTGCTATGATGATTTCCAGGTCATTTCTTTTTAGTTTATTTTCTAGGTAAAATAATCAAATTGAAGTTTGACTGAAAATACAGTTTATCAAAATTATATAAACATATTAATTATGTAAATTTATTGCAAATGAATGGACTCTATATATTTACTCATTAGGAATTGCACAATCCACTTTAAAGTGATACACCGGCGCTGATGTTCTTTTCACCATGGACACAAATCCAACCTTCATTCAAAGGAAAAATTACATTGGTACAGTAACTGGGTTTAACAATTGTTCATACAAACATACATCATTCCATGGATTTCAATGAGTGAACCAGTGCGACATGCATCCAAATCACTATATTCAAAATAATAAAAACATAGCATGGCGCTTCAGTCGTAGCATTATCATAGTCCTTAAAAATGGACTCCAGCATTGTTGTTTGGCATACAGCGAGTGCAAAGATCACAAACATCCATTTACACGTTGTGAGGATTTACACGTACTGTCACCAGCTAGCCCAAGCTAGTTGGATTCCGTTACACATGCAATAGTCAAGCCTTTTCAGTATTTGAACAGTTTGATGCCTCTAGCCAAAATGGCACTGGTACGCTCCTCTGGTTTCAACTTGGTAACTTGGTAAACTTAAAAACCCCAAAAAGCGACTGACACAATTTTCCTTTTTCCAAGAACGTTTGACTCATGCTAATGGCGAAAAAGACCCTTATAACTCCAGCCCTTGTGTTTCACTTTAAGAATGACAAGCTTATCATTGCGTTTTCATTGATCATTTGTCTTTCCGTCAGGCAGTGGGTTCCTGCTTTAATGTATGCGTCTCACAGAGAGAGACACAAAGAGTTGAGGCAGCCAGGTTCACCTGCTGCTCCCCATAATGACTAAAAAAGCTGCTCCGCAGCAGACAAGGACAATGAAGATAACGAATGGCTCCATGCTGAGGAAGCCTCAGAAGTGGGACCAGGTATCCCACTCATTTACATTCACATTCATTTGGCAGATGCTCTTATCTGGAAAATACTTACGAGAAAAGCAGTACAGTACACTTCTGCAATATCAGGGGTAGGCTACTCTTTGCAGCTACACATTAGCCTGAGAGCATTATGCAGTCAGCAGCATAGGGTTTATGAGAATGCAAAGAAGTCAGGTTTATGTGTCTTAATAAACATAAAAGTCTCCTTGCACATAAACATTTTAATGATGCTCACTTATTTCCGGTTTCATTGGCTGCCTAACAATCGTGATAAAAGAAAACTCACACGAACTTACATTTGGATGTCAGCTGACAAGTCCGTCATAGTAAAGTCATCTCTAGTCACAGTCAAACAAAACCGCTAACTTTAACTGTAGCCATTTAATCGTTAATTTAAAATCACGTTAGCTGTTAGCTGCTAAAATTCTAACGTAACTGCCAGTGTTCTATCTCAGTGATTGCAGCCAACGGTAACCAGAAATCTAAGAGCATTATTATTGTTATGGGCAAGGAGCGAATTAATGTAATCAAGTAAAACTTAGCTTTACAACCTTTATGAGTGCATGTCGTATGCATTTAATACCCCAAGGTTATGAGATAACAGATTCAAGATCTTTTTTTCTGTCATTATTTGGCCCTGTATGAACTAACTTTGCATATTATACAAAGATCATTAACAGGTCCATGCCCAGGCATGTCTGTATTTAGAGACTTAAAGAGCAACTTCAGTCAATTTCAACAAGAGCTCTATTGCTGAAGCTACTCGAGACGAGTCAATACTGAAGACGCAAGACATTTTGTTCCCACCATATAGGTTTCCTTGAACAGAGAATAAGCAACTAACCCATGGGGGCAGAATTTAGTGCCGAACTATAGTGTGTATGATGACTACAAATGACTGAAAAAGTCGTTAAAACTGTATGTTTATGCAAGCAGCCATATGTTTTGTTTACATAAAAACACATAACACATTGTTTGTTTGCATAAAACCACTGTTTTAACCACTTTGTTACTCATTTGTAGTCATATACTACAGTGGTGTGTTGTAATGTGTCAGATGATATTACACAGCTTTTGGGGTGATATTTGGAGCATGTTTAGATGCTGAAAACATGGTTTAAAAATCTGCCTCCCTTGCATCTTCAGTATTGACTAGTCTTGAGTACCTTGATCAATAGCGCTCTTATTGAAATTTGACTGAAGTTGCCCTTTAAGTTCATCAGGTCTGTGAGAAATGCTCCCATGAGGTGTCTCATAACCCCTCGAACTTTTCTAACATTCTCTACCCTCACTGAAGACATAGACAGCTGTGGTGCAGAAACTTTCAAAATCAATGGATTGTGCATCAATTGAGGATGAATTGACCCTTAATTGACCCCTTGTAGACTATACTACTACTAGTTAGTATTAATAGTTACTATTACAGCGACCATATTTCTACAGCAGTGACGATACTATACTTTAGTGGGTATACTACTGTAATCGTGAGGATACTACAGGTACTCTAATTCTGACTCAGGATGTGCTGCTTGTCTAACTATACTGTAACACTATAGTCCAACATTAGAGACGGATTAGAACACAGCCAAGTCCCTGAAGGCCAATGTGTTTGATTCAAGTGAGTGCTGTTTTTATGTAGCATTACCTCATGCAATATAAATCACAGGGTTGTCCAATCATTAATGTTTGGACTGTAAATCCATCACGTATAAATAAAATAGATTGCTACAGTATGGGCCAAATAGCTCCTACTTTAGAGATACTGTATCCAGCGTGCTTTGTGGCAAGTGATCACCGCTCGACCTCTGACCCCTATCTATTGCGCTGAGACGGCAGCAAGCAAGCGGGCATGGATGCAGTGTCCGGATGCGGCCGTGTCACGCTACTAATGTGCTTTAGCTGCTGGCTTCGGCGGCCGCAGACAAGGGCCCTTTATGAGCCACTTGTGCTGTTATTCTGTGCGGCCTCTGCGCTGTACAAACGGCGGAGCGGCGTGAGTGAGCGAGCGAGCGAGGACCGGCAGCCCTCTGCTAAAACCATACAGCGACATGGGCTGCGAGCCGCAGCCAAGATGAATATTTACAAAAGGCAGTGAATCACTGTTTTTGTGTGGGTTAGGCCTGTGCTGATCTCCCCGCAATGCTTAAATCAAGGAAAAAAAAAAAAAAAACGGGACCCCGTAATGAAATACACGTTGGAGCCGCGACGTTTTAACGAGACAGCGAGAGCCAGCGGTCAGGATGTCACGCACCCTGTCTGTTTGCAGCCGAGGGGCGACGGGGACAGAGAGGGTGAGCTTGTCGATGTTGAAATTTTCCGGCAGGGCCTGAAAATCAAGTGCTCGTTCCAAAAAGTTAAGTTGATCCAATTGAATATACAGTGTAGCATATTCTGTGATTCTGTGTGTAAGGGTAAACCTTATACCTTATTTAAGAAATTATATTCCAGTTAAGTGTGGAAGATGTTAAAAAAATCTACAACATTTATCTGAGAATGAATGAACAGGGTGTCCCAACCGTGACAGGGTAACTTTGAGAAGTTTGGCAACTGATGCACGTTCCAAACCAATAGCACCAGGAATTTATCATCTTTTCCTGTGTACAACTGAAATGACAAGGTTGAGGAAAAGAACACTCTGAAATTTCATTTGATGTTTTGGAACTTGCGCACTTGTTTGTCTCTGTGCCTGTGTGTGTGTGTGTGTGTTTGTAGTGAATTACATGTTTATATAGATATAAAAATATAAACATGCGATATAGAGTTCTGTCCCACTGTATGCGTATATGTGTGTGTGTGTGTGTGTGCATGCGTGTGTGTGCATGCGTGTGCGTGCATGCATGTGTGTGTGTGTGTGTGTGTGTGTGTGTGTGTTATAGCGTGCATGCAGGAACAGGTGACTGACTGATTGTCCTGCCCCTGTGAGTTGGGAAGTTTGTCTTGGTATGGAGGCGCCAGTGGAAATGTGGCTTTGGTGCCACCGGCCAGGCAGGAAGGGCTGAGCGGAGCAGAGCGGAGTTGAGCAGAGCCTCACACACAAACAGCACTTCACCACCAGTAACCTGAGCGTGATGGGAGACAGCCACAGCAAATGACAGCCATTTCACAGCCTTCCCTGTCCATTAATCTAGCCCTCTCTTTCAGACCCCCCCTCCGCACCCCACCCCACCCCTCTCTCTCTCTCTCTTCCTCTTTCCCTTACTCTCAATCACTCTCTCTCTTCCTCTTTTCTTTACTCTCTCTCTCTCTCTTCCTCTTTCCCTGTCTCTTTTTCTTTCCATGCACCTTGGCGCTGTGGCGTGTTGTATTTGACATCGGCTCAGGATGGATTTAAGGTGAACCGCAAATGATGGGCGTTCCACTGTCAAGCACATTTATCAGTCATTGCTCTCCCTCTCTCTCTCTCTCTCTCTCTCTCTCTGTTTCTATCTCTCTCTCTCTCTCTGTCTGATTCTATCTCTCTCTATCTTTCTCTCTCCACAGGTCTGAAGATGTACACATAAGGGGCTACTCCTCACACAGAAGTGTGTGTGTGTGTGTGTGTGTGTGTGTGTGTGTTCTTTGCATGCTCATACAAAGGGAGAAGTACAGCTCTCCAAACAGTGCCATTAAGTGTTCATTTTGTGGCCTGCTGTCTCGTACGCGCGCACGCGCATGTGTGTGTGTGTGTGTGATGTGGGAAAACAAGCGTAATTGGTTGGTCTCACTGGTTGGGTACCCTGTGTTATATATTACCTCTATTAGTCCCTCGACAATTAAATTAACCCCTATTATACTTAATGACATGTGCTACAGGCTACAGTCACCACACTTAATCTCCACTGAAATAAATGTATCCTGTGTGTGTGTGTAGGTGTGTGTGTAAGGGTGTGTGTGTAGGTGTGTTTGTGTGTCTATGTATTTGTGAATGTGTTTGTCTGTCCGTTTTTGTGTGTCTGCATGTGTACTTGTTCTTGACCACATATGCGTGTATGTCCATTTCTCTCTCTCTCTCTCTCTGTGTGTGTGTGTGTGTGTGAGTGTGTTTACGCGTGGGCTAGTAGTAATAATGAGATTGCATATGCCTGGAGAGAGAGACCCAGTGACCCTGAATGTGTGCCTGTGATTGGTCTCCGGTGGCTGATGATAGAGACGGCGTGTCTGAGACGCTCTAGGAGCGTAGAGTGAGCACAGGAGAAGGGCCCACTGAGGTGCACACACAATTCTCTTAAATCCAAAAATTACGTGAAATAGTTTGGTAATGTTCATAAATTAGTCAAGTTCAAATCCAATAATGTTGAAGTTTAATGCTTCATTTCCACAGATGTAGAATGTCTGTTAGAAGCCTGATCTCAAGGACACACATGGAATTAGAGCTAGTTTTGCTGCACTAAAGCTGGAAACAGACTGATTTTCTCAGTCAACTGAGATGTCAGCATTTTAATGTCATAATAGTGATTATAGAAAAAAACAATTATGATAATATTGAGCATGTTTGATTCAGTCCAACTCTATTGTAATTGCATCAAAAATGGAAAGAATCGCATTGTTTCAAATATGTCACCCAAACACACATAATGATCAAATCGCGACTGAACCCTGCAACTACTGTTGATTACCTTGATTTACCCATGACTGGCCCTGATGTTCCATCGTATCAATATCAGGGTTTATAATCCATAGGTCATTTCCCAGCTTCCAACATCCTTACCATATATTGACTTTGACAGTTAATTGACTCTGCCCTAGAGTTTGATCTAAGTAGTTTGAATTCATTTGTAACATTATTTTATAACACTAGCCCATTGTGAAAGTGTGAGGAATGACTGAAAATGTCCCGAAAGAGAGCAGTTGTCTAGTGAAGCAAAAGCTATTTCAGCTATCCCAGCTGAAGAAGATGCTTTTCCTTTAATCCTCTCATTGCGTTCTGTATGTCTCTTTTGTACTAGCTCTTCACCTGCCGTCCGTTCCCCAAAAGCATAATTGCCAACCAGTTAGCTACTTAGTTATTTGGCAATAGGAAATTGCATTGCAACCAACAAAGTTGCTAACTTAGTTACGAACCGCTGTTAAACAGAGCTCTCCATGCCAGAATGTCAGAAATAGTAGCCTAAAGTTAGCCTGGGCGAAAGCTGACTGTTGACTCCATTATACAGTCTGGCCCAATGCAATTGAAATAGGTTTCCATGACGTATTCTCTCACCTGGCTCTCACGCCTCCAACTTCCGCGTTCAGTAACAGATCTCTGGCAAGTTCCGATCTATTTTGACATCATAGTGGCAATAAGTCCTCAAGATCATGGATGCTAATGTCATGTACCAATTTTGTAAATGTAATTTCAAAATAGGGGGGAGAATAACAAACACGCTCGACTACAATCTGCTGCAAGTTCTGAGGCATCGCTCTAAACTGTGTGCTGATTGGCTAAACCGTAGAACTACTGAGAGATACAGAGCTAGGCGGGCTGGGCCAGACTATGTATGGAGCCAAAATCGTTTAGCGGAAGTACGTAGGATGGCATCGCCAGGCTTGCCTAAAGTACCCTAAAGTGTGCGCTAATAATGTATTGTTTCATCTAAACAAGTCTACCTACGTCACTGTGTGTGTCCTCTGCTTGCTTTCTTTATTGCTGCAGGTTCGACATGCTCTTGGGCTAACCATCCGTACCATTCTTTTCTCAATGGCACAGTGTTCTCCAAGTTAGTGCAGTAGTTCAGATTCATGGCTTGGAATATTTTATTTTATAACCTTGAACGCCTATCAAAGTTGACCAGACCTGACAGCCGGCATAAGTTGATTCTCACATGTAAACAGTGACTCTTGCTACTTGTGATTGTGGCCGTTTCAGACCAATCAGTGGCCGGCAGTCATGTTTTAGTATCGGCGTCATGTTTTAGTATCGGCTCAGCATGGTTAGAACCTGGCCAAAATTATAACAGGAACCAGGTACTACACCCAATGGAAATGCTAAAATAAAAAAGATTAGAATAGAGAACAGTAGTTTGGAATGGAGTGAAGTGGAGCAGAGCAGAGCATAGTAGAATAGAATAGGTGGGAAAACAGTTGAATGAAAAAGGACCATCAGTTTCCACAAAACACATTTGTTTGGAACTCTTCCAATTAACCCTTTTATGACTTCACCCAGCATCCCTAACTCCAGAATGCTCCTCATAAACACACACACACACACAAACACACAGACACACACACACAAATATGTACATGCACGCACACACACAGGAACACACACACAGGAACATGCACGCACACACACAGGAACACAAACGCACACACACATACACACACACACACACACACACACACACACACACTTCCCTCATGATCATTAAAGTGCTGTATGTCATTCATGTGTTTTTCTCCCCAGTAGGATTTATTTGGTGTGGGATGTGTGTTTATTACGTGGCACCTGATTGCCTGGGAACCATGTCGCGACATGTCACACACACAACACTTTTTTTTCACCACTTTCCCCCCTAAAACACAAACAGGCATGTTGTTTATAAATCATAAAGAAATGACATCACATACTGGAGAGTGTGTGCCCATGTCATCATATGTGGCATGTGCACTGTTAATATCCACAACTCTGTGTGTGTGTGTGTGTGTGTGTGTGTGTGTGTGTGTCTGTGTGTGTCTTTTTGCTCAAAATGCGCAAAGCAAGATACAGATTCAGACGGTATCCACATTTGGGGTATTTATCCTCCAACGGGAGATGTTTATTCTCAAGGACATTTTTATGAATCACTCTTACTGTAAGAAAGGAAACCAGAATGAAATGTGCGTTAGATGAGATAGCTCCAAACAGTAGCTAGCACTACTGCAGACGTGTGGAGGTGACAGGTTTTATTTATTTATTTTTATTTTTTTCTCAAGCTCTTGTAGGTGGCTGAGCAAAGCGTGGAAAGAAACACCTGCCTCTCATAAGCAGCCACCCCCCACACACACTTTGTGTGTGTGTGTGTATGTGAGGGTGGGTGGTGTGTGTGTGTGTGTGTGTGTGTGTGTGTGTTTCTCCTAGTCTCCTGCATGGTGGGTAAATTCACAGGTACATGTGAGGTAAGTGTTAAAGACACACAATTGACTCATTGGAGGATTTCAGGGAAAGCTCACAGCACAGCCCCTGCACACACACACACACACACACACACACACACACACACACAAACCCCTTCCCCAAAATCAGTGCATGACCATAGAAATGTCTATCATGTAACTGACATATCTGACATTTAGTTGAATAGGTCAATTAATTATGATCGATTTGAATGATTCATCATTAATTCATCACAATTTACACCAAAACCTCTCATTTCAACAGATTTTCTTCCCTCGACTCACAAGTTGCAATATAAAGCATCAGGCTCTTTTAATTAGTTCAGCAGTCCATCTAATGCATTTTAAGAAGGCGATGTTGGACAGATTAAGCAGATAACTTTCATGTAATTTGTGTTATTTCAGCATACTTACGCTGGAAATACTCAATAATTTATCCCTTGATGCATTTTTTTTACAGAAACCATGAAGTACTGGATAAGGAGTAGTTAAGAACAGTGTACTATAAAAAAAGCATTATCAACTAACCAAATGAAACATCAGGCTAGTTAGGTCACTGTTTGGAGCAACACAAATCACAGCTCTAATGGCAGCACAGTGTGGGACATGGTGAGTGATTTAGCTACATGTGTAAACTGGACTTCTGCTGTGGCTCCAGTGTCTCTGCAGAGACGTTTCCCCGAGTGCTGAGACAAATGATCTGATCCCAGACCAGTGGTTGCAGACAGATCACCTCCTAGCCTCTCTTCTCCTCTCCTCTCTTCTCCTCTCCTCTCCTCTGGTCTCTGCGCAGTAATCACCAGGGCAGCAGTCATCACTCCCTCACACCGAATAAGTCACCCAGGAGGAATAACTCACAAGCCTCTGGGCTGCAGATGGCTTTCTCAGACTCAGTGTGTCAAAACCGCAGCTTTCCACACGAGCTCCCTCATCTGTAAACTCAGCCACACACACACACACACACACACACACACACACACATATACACACAACACACGTACACGCACACACACACTCATACCCCATGCTGCTCCCAACCTGCGCTGCTTTCTGCAGGAAAGAAAACAAGCGCTTTTCACAAACACTTCTCAACTGAACTTGTCTTGAATGAAATTAATGAAAGTATTTGATTTCATTAGTTGTTTCTCACAAGAGTCATCATCTTTTCACTTTTATTAAGTTTCTTTAAGTCATTTTTCATTGTTTTGCTTGAGACACACCTTCGATGCAATAGACTGCTCTACCCTCAAATAACATCCTCATAATTGTCCTCAAACTCCCCATGCGGCAGATAGCTAACTAACACAACAGATCTGAGATCAGGGCCATAGGACATAGATCTCAAGCAGAGATGAGGTGGTGATGACAGCATCATGGCACGGCTCCTACGGTCTACTGCTGTGATGCTCATGAGAAGTCTGTGAGTGTGTGTGTGTGTGTGTGTGTGTGTTTTTGGCCTCTCCTCGTCTATACTCCTGTGCGAATCAGACGTTAGCTAAACACCAGCAGACGAGGTGCAGCTCATCTCATGTTCTATGTTCCATATCCCCATATGCACAGGCTCTGCTGGCCAAGTCTCGCCATATAGGAGGACTGATCATCTTTTAAAGGTGAAGAGATGGAATCATGATGAGTTATAGAGGATGAGACCAAGGCTACCACTCCCTACCCCCCCATCAACCTCTCTTTATGCATGTAGACTCATCTCTCATTTTCTCTCCCCTCCTTCTCTCTTCATCACAGAGGTGTGCGTAATCATGCTGTAAAAGCACTTTTAATCGCCACTCCGTCTGTCTCCGGCCTGCTTGTGCATCTCGGGCCCCAGCAGCGGGCTGGGCTGCTCTACGGTGCGCTGCGCTGTGCTACAGTATGGGTGCTGGGGGGGATGATTGCATTTCCATGTCCGCTGCTGCGGTATTCTGCTCGACTGGGTCCTGTTTGTATGAACCCAGGCACTCGGGGCAGGGGTGACAGGGAGAGGAGCCAAACGCGGGGATATTTCACCCAGCTGACACACGTGCATGTGCACACACACACACACACACACACACACGCACACAGACAAGGCCAGGGAGAGAAAGGCAGGCGTTTGTGTAATCTGGCGAAACAGGAGCCCACGGTAAGCGGTGGTTTCTGTGGTGAGGCCAAGGGAGCACGTCTGTGTCCTTGCCCAAGGAAGCAGCAGAACATGACGTTATGCGCCGCAGAAAAGAAAGGCAACTTTTGATTTAACCCACCGCTGTGATGAGATTTTAGAATGGGTGTACTCATACTGTATCAGAAAAGTATGTGTTGTATTTTTTTCCATTATTTGGTTAAAAAAAGGTTATTTGAATTAGTCACAATCATTTAATTAACATGAAAACCTATGAAGATCCTTGTGTGATTAAAATGAAGGCCTGTAGGCTCCTTTCCAGTAGCAGTCAAGGACCATTTGCTAACAGGTATTTACTGCTTAATTAGTTAAATTTACCCTTAGGAATTCATTATGAATTAATGAGAAATTCTTTGCAATACATTTTGTATGAAGTGGTCATCTGTTAAAATATTCAAGGCTATAATTAATCAGGACAACAGCTGCTTTAATACTGAGATCCATTAATGTCTGCTAAGATTGTCTAAAATGTGTTAAACATTCATTAGTAGCCCAGACCAGACCCTAACTATATGACTGGCTGAGAACAGACAGGTGAAAACATAATAACGTCTCTCAGAAACAATACTGCAATCAGTCTGTGCCAAAACATTTCCTTTTGGCCCTCAATCGTTATAGCCTACTGGGTTGTTCTTATTCTAAAACTGAAATTCCAAATTCAAATATAAAGAGGAAATTTACTAGTTTTATTTAAATCCCTAATTGAACCATTTTTTTTTTTTTACTTCTTTCTAATACCACGGAATTCATATGCTGTAATGTTGTCAGTATACCAAACACACCTTAAATGTTTGCATACAAATCCTGTTTATTTTAAGTCATACAATGTAAAGAATCACTAATGTCTTTGCATAATCTATGAATTTTGTAATAAGTCTGTACAATTTATTAATTGGATTTTTGTTCAAGACAAATGATGCCAAGGTATATGATCGGATGACACTTCTTATAGAGATACAAATACAACATATTTATGTTTCATGAGATTACTCAAATATAAGTAATTAATTACGTAGTTCCACCAATATAAACACATTGATTGCTGCATATTTTTAACTGTCCTAAAATAAGCACATCATGTTTAAAAAAAAAAACAATAAATATGTTTTGAGAACAATGAGTATTACAAGATGAACTTTACAGAAACTACTGTAAAGAAATCGAATTTCCACTTTCATAAATATTCCACAAAAAAAAAAAAAAAACTTTACACAAAGTGTTGGTTTGTCAATGAACCAACAAGCTTTGTGTTGAGTTTTGTGTGTTGAGTTGAGTTTTGTGTTTCTGTCTACCAAGATGCTTGTATTCAGTGTTATCATTAAAATACACAGTTTTAACTTCACTCCAAGTTTAACTGTTTGTATTAAATTTACTCTTAGTTTTTTTAAGTACTTAAACACATACAAAGTTTACAGATTATTATCAATATTATCTTTTCCCCTTGTAAATGTGACAGACAAAAGAAGACTGTTCTTCACTGGCTCCTGAGTAGGAATAAAGGTGGTGCGCGCACACACACACACACACACACACACACACACACACACACACACACACACACACACACACACACACACACACACAAAACATGTTTTTGTTCACTTCAGTTTATGTGTTCACCCCAAAATCCTTCCTGACTCCTGAAATACATCCAAATGTATATTTACATTTTGCCCTGATTGTCTTAATAGGCTCTCAGCAACCTAAATGCATTTTCCACATTATGTCCACTATCACAAATGTCATCTATCACTAAAACTGTTGCCAAAATAGAGCCCTACTCTTTTTTTCTTTCACCCTAGTGCTCAATACTCGTAATTCATCATTATGTTTCAGTGAATGAAAATGATTCAACAACATATGTTGAGGTTGGAGTAGTTTGTGTGGTGGGCGGGCGGGCGGTGCGTGCCGGTGTGGTCTGTCTGGGCTGCTGTGGGTTGAGTGGTGGAGAGCGGGGAGCCAGGGTTAGCTGCAGAGCAGCATGGGTAATCACAGGCGACATGCAGGGCGGCCATGAAGGAAATCACTTTAGCCTGCACTAATTACAGACTAACTGCCCCTCCAGACTCATTTTACCACACACACACACACACACACACACACACACCTGAACAGTGTCACGCTGGATTCACTGCTGTCCACACACACACACACACACACACTCACACACACACACACACACACACACCTAAACACGCGGACACACATACACACCATCCCTACACACACACACACACACACACACACACTGTCTTCTCTCATCACTTTAAAAGCAAAACACACACCTCCTGTAATGCAGACACATACACATGAGAGGCATTTGGATGTTGTTTTGGATTGCACAATTTGTGTAAAATACACAAACACATAAAGCCATAGGCAGTGAGAAGGGGAGCTGCTCTCTGTCACTGCCGTCCCCTGGCCTCTGTCAGAGGGACTATAGGCTACTGAGGGCAAAGGAGATCACATTTGGACTAACCCACACCCATATTCAGGACCATTAGTACATGTAGACATGAAGTGTAGAGAATTTGTGTGTGTGTGTGTGTGTGTGTGTGTGTGTGTGTGTGTGTGTTCACACGTTATGGGGTCCATTTCAAACTGAGGTGTGTCTTTAGTATATAAGCTGTTTTTTGTTTGTTTGTTTGTTTGTTTGTTTGTTTTTTAGAAAAAAAGGAAATATGGAGACCCTTAGAATCATGCTATATTTTGGTGGTTGTATTTATTTGTGCTTTAATTGTCTTGCCATCTACCTCCATAATGGTTTTATAAGGTGTAGATAATAGACTAAAATCCTAGATCTTTCTTGTGAAATCTGCAGCATTCCCAATCTTTGGCCTTGAGTATTTACATCTTATATTGATTGGAATTGAACAAAATGTTCCTCTGACTCTTTCTGAACTGATTTGTTATGAACCATAGCCTACCAAATTTAGCAGTACAAACCGGACAGACAACTGAATTTAGCTTCTGTATAGATGTGGCCTGTACGTCAATGTGTGCGCATGAGTCTATGTTTGTCCTGGCTATATATTTTCATTTGTTTTTAAAGTTGTCAAAGCCTTTTTTTAAGTTGTTGTTGACTCTTGCTGTCTCAAAGGAAGTCCAGCAGGACATGGTGTGAGTTTCCATGGCAACAATTCCGCTGGCTTTTTGCAGGACCATTTTTTGGAGAGCCACACAAAAACCTCCTTTCACATTTCGCCCATTAGTGTGTGCGTGTGTGTGTGTGGGTGTGCGTGTGTGTGTGGGTGTGTGTGCTAGAGTGAGGACCCACTCGTCGACCAGGCCCCTGTTTACCCAAGGAGTTATAGATCGCGCAGAGTATCACTCTGAAGGTTCGCGTTCCAAAAAAACGGCACTCAGTTCGAGTTTTTGCACTCCGCCAGACTGAATGTGCCACATCTCCGACAGCTCCGTCCACGAACAGTTTCACATCTGTACAGCTGTGGGGGTGGGGGTGGGGGGGCAGAGGGGGTGGCGGCGGCAGCGTAAGCCCAATCCACTCACTGCATGGAGTCGCCGCTGGCTACTGTTTAGCCTTAGAACACCACTCCAGGGAGACACAGGAAAGTGAGAGAGTGAGAGATTTGTGAGGGAGAGAGAGAGAGAGTGAAAGAGAGAAGGAGAGAGAGAGAGAGAGAGAGAAGGCGCCAACAGCACGCTCCCTCTTATTAAAAGATAACTTTGGAAAATCAAATCTCTTTTTCCCCCCTTCATTAATTCAGCTCTCATTTCCCGGCCGCTGACGACTGGAGATTTCCTGGAGGTGCGTAATCAGATGAGGGAGGGGAGTGTGTGTGTGTGTGTGTGGAGGTGTGTGCTGGTGTGGCCGTAGGTGTGTATGTGGTGTGTGTGATGGGGGTCTATTTGTGTGTAGTGTGTCTGTAGGTGTGCATGTGTATGTGGTGAGTGTGTGTGTGTGTGTGTGTGTGTGTGATTTGTCACAATAAGTGTTCAATGCTGAACATAAGGATTTGTGTGTGTGTGTGTGTTTGACTCATTACACTACTAGGAAAAAGAGCAGACTCTCTCCCAACAGCTCATAAAGTCACTCTGCAACCTATGTTCTTTATTAGAGAAGCTGATATAGGGTGCTGAGCAACTCCTGTGTGTGTGTGTGTGTGTGTGTGTGTGTGTGTGTGTGTGTGTGTGTGTGCCTATGTGTGTGTCTTTCCATGACTGGGACACTGATGATAATGCCCCATAACCATGAAAACTAATGCTGTGAGCCAGCAGTGAGACATTTAGAAAGATGATGCACAGCCTGTGCAGATGAGGAATGAGTGGCAGTCAGACAGCCGAGCCTTTAATGGCCCTCTAAAGAGGAAACTCCTGCTGACAGAGAAGATGGACCCATGGAGGGCCAGAGACTCACCTCGGCCATCAGCTGCACTCCATCACTCCCGGCAACCGCAGGTCACGCTGGCGTGCAGCCCGCTGGAGACTCCACTAGAACTCTGGGTAGCCGAGAGGGGTCTTTGGGGGCGCAGTATCCCTGCAGGTAGCTGGACAGCTACTGTACACCCCCTCCCCATCAACCACCCCCTCCCATCCCCAAAGCCGACAGTCTGACGCTGATCTTTCTCGACACACAGAGAGACAATGTCTGCAGTCAACACTCAAGGCCCAGAAAATGTGAACGCATATCCTTTCTTGAAACTGAGCTTCCCTTGTGCAAAAAAGGCCAAATGTTTCCAAACAGTTGAGAGAAAAAACAGGAGAAGATTTGAAAAGATTTTTATCCATTAGATGAAGTAACTTGCTCTAAAAAATGTACAGACAAATTGCAGAGTTTGGGTTAAACGCAGTTAAACCCTGTGATTGTGTACACGTTCCATTAAATCTACTGTAAGCTATGCTGATTTGTTTGCCATATTGCTGTCTTTGTATTCTGATCTCTGAGTCATTAAGTTAGACACAGTTCAACTGCGTCAAGGAATCAAGGGGGCTTCCCAAGACTAGGGCATCATTGCCAGTCCAAACCTGTATTCATGCAGAGGAAGTGAAGTCAGTGAGTGGATGATCTCAACTTGAGTAGACAAATATGGTTCCTTCAACATCTTCACTTTTGAACAGTTTTAAAACTGTTGCTAACATGAACGCAAGACTCTCAGCTTCTCTCTCTCTCTCAATTTGTTTCATCTCCTGTCTTCCCCCTGTGTGTGTGTGTGTGTGTGTGTGTGTGTGTGTGTGTGTGTGTGTGTGTGTGTGTGTGAATAAATCTGCTCAACAGATTCATGTAGAGCAATGTGAATACTGTGGCTGCAATGTCCATTAGAGACACTAAACTTTAATTAATGTCCGGTATTCTGCGTCTGTTGCTTTTCCATAAAATAGAGACGTCGATTCCTCCGACTCCTCTCAGAGTGACTGTCTACTCATCTGTTTGGATCAGCCGCCTTCCACATCACATTTGTCAACAGAGGAAGCCATCCATTAGACAGTTATGTCTGAGCGTCGTCAAGGTTTGTCCATCATACCGGCGCTCCCCGCACACACACACACACACACACACACATGCACATGGACACACACACACGGTTACACACCTAAACACGTATGTGCACTCTCCTCTCTGCCTCAGATCTCTGTGACATTAGCAGAAACACACACAGACACACACACACACACACACACACACACACACTACACACACATAGGCAGAGTGTTTCCTGTAGGATCCCCCCATGTCTCTGCTGTAATAATATTCTCCGTGTGTCAGCGTGTCTGTGTGAAAACAAATGAAGGGATGATTAATGAATGAGGGCAGCAGCCCACTGCGAGGACAGCACACACACACACACACACACACACGCACACACACACAGAGAGAGAAATACACACCTACACTGGTAGGCACACACATATACATACACACCTACATGGGCACACACACACAGAAATACATAGATACCCACCCACATTGACACTCACAGACATTCACACATTTTTACAGTCTTTCGTTAATTGGCTTTATATTTTCTTGCCTTATGTAACATAATCTTGGGAAAAGTTTCAGGAAAACCTCCATGATCATGATTGTGCCCTACACAGCTTTGCAAAGCAGATAAAACTTACATCGCAACCACTCAACCAGAACACTGCCACCTAGTGGTCTCTTCATTTAGCAGGAATGGGCCTGGGTTCTGTTTCATTCAGCTGTCATGACAAACAACCAAAAGCTTGGATCAGTATCAGTATATGTTGCAGATTTAAGTGTGTGTATAAAAATAATAAACAAAATAAAACAATTAAACAAAAGAATAAAACAATTCAATTAAATCCCTTGAGGTATTAAAAGAAATAATACGTGCAAGGTGACGAAGTTCACGCAGACGGTGAAGAGACTCTGCAGCAGTTGGCCAGACTGCTGCAGGCTCGGTGTTCTGCACCGGCTCGCCATCTTCAGGAATTCTGGAATCTTCAGTAATATCCCGTATTAAAAAAAAAAGAAAAAAATACAAAACAATGTGCAACATTACCAAATCATATATTTTCCCCAATGAGATCTCATTTAAAAGGTGTTGCTATAAATTGCATCAAATATTCAACAGGCATAACACTGTAATACAGACAAGGCTTATCTGCGTCTCAACTGCAGCAAGCTGAAAACTAGCACATACTAACGGATGGTAAACCAACACGGCTAGCCAAACCTGAGCAGACAGTATACTTTAAAATAGCTTAGCAAAATACCCGTAATTCACAAGAGAGATAATAACAATATATGTTCACTTAAAGTGTCGACTTACTGTCGTGCTAACATCCATTTGTTAACATATTAGCAAAGCTAATTCCACAACGTGGGTGCAATGAACACATTAGCTACGGAGATGCATGTCAAGTATATTCATAGATTAGACTGAAACAACAAAAGAAACTTGGAAATACCACTCATATAAATAAAAGTGTCTAGTGTGCAATAAATGCTTCGACTGGCTTTTTTGAACTTCCATGGTCTCGAATTCACCATAATATGAACTACTCATTGATATTCAACAAATGTGATAAAATAACTCACCGAAGCTCTTCTTGGGTTCAAAACAAAACAAAAGACTCCTTCTGACGGATGAAAAAGGGAAAGGAAAGTATAATGTTCAAAAAGTATTACGCTTGATACTAATACTGTTCTTAATGTGAAGTTATATCAAAACTCTGTTGTCGCGGATCAAAAAATGTTGCTCGCAGGTCAACTGTAGGAGCAAGAGAGGAAAAAGCTGCGCATGCGCGAACGCATAGTGGCACTGAATCTAACAGGGCTGCACAATGCTTTACAATACATAGCAATACAAACAAATACTTAATATACGATAATACTTTTATGTAATACTTTTGTAGAAATTACAGTACATTTAATTCAACTTTAAAATCTCTCTCTCTCTCTCTCTCTTTCTCTGACTCTCACACACACACACACACACACACACACACACACACACACACTGGCCCATTGGTTAACGAATCCCTGTATTTTTGAAAGCTTTGGAAATCACTAATTGTATTCTGGTACATGAACATTAGATTCCATGCTGTATATTTATATGGTATAAACATCACAACTTTAGATGTTTGTGCAAAATTCCTTTGGACACAGAGAAATATATACTGTACCTGAGGGATTTATTTGGGTTGGCCCTCAGGACGTGTTAGTGCATATGTGCATGTGTGTGATGACAGCTCAGTGAGGATGACAGACACTGTTTGTCAGCACTCTTACCAGCTCTCAGGTAGCCCAGCCCCAGACCTCTGTCTCCATAAATATACACTCATATGTGCACACACACACACACACACACACACACACACACATACTCAGAAACTGCATCCGCTGAAAACTTTTACAACAATGCATTCATACTTACCTGTAGTACACATACACACTTAGACACACGCTCTGACACACACAAACGCAATCTCTCTCACACATACACACACAAATGTGTACACAAAACTTCTATTATTTACAAGTTATGCCTACAAAAAGCCAAACAAGCATACAAATATAAGCACCCAGTTCACAATGTATTAAAAAAAATCTTTTTGCATTGTTTATTACAGGCAGTACATCTAGTTAATGAGAAGCAGTAGCTTTACTTAGCGAGCAGTGAGAATCTTGAGTCAGCGTACTAGGATTGTGTGCTACTGCACTCTATGCTCTTGTCTCAGGCGAATGCTGCCACCCTATGATCACCTGTAAACACTCTAAAACACTCGGAGCCCCGCAGCCCTTATGGCCGCTAGCGTAACAGCACACCAGAGTCCCAGGGACAGAGGCAAATACCTCTGCTTTGGCGTGCGTTCTTGTGCTTCGTGCTTCTGAAAAGTAAACAAAAAGAAAACAAGGAGAAACAGAAAAGCACACAAATGAATGAATTCAAAACCAGACTTTGACTGACAGGTCTTGCTGCATTTGTCCCGGAAATTGTTGCCAGGGTTTTAAAACAGGACCTGCGTATTTGAGACAGAAATTTCATGTATCATTACTCCTCTGACCACCATAGCTAATTTGTTTGGTTGACCAGTGTGAGTCACTCTCTGCAACACGCACACACACACACACACACACACACACACACACACACACACACACACGTGTGTACACACAAAGTCAGACATGCTTACACACACACATAAAAAGAGACTAACAAAACACATTCTACCTCATGATCTCCCTCACACACACAAAGATGTGTTCCAAAATTCCACTGTTGTCTTGCGGTGACTGCCCGTCAGAACACAGAGATACTATCCAATTTGTCCATGTATATATTTATACTGTATATCACTTTTGGCCACAGAACTAACACAAGTCACTCTTCATTTCCATCATTGCCATCAGCACTAGCATGGGCTTGTGTGTGTGTGTGTGTGCGTGCGTGCGTGTGTGTGTGTGTGTGTGTGTGTGTGTGTGTGTGTGTGTGTGTGTGTGTGTGTGTGTGTGTGTGTGTGTACACTTCTATGTATGTGGCACCGGGGCATGGGTGGCTCCCACATGTAACAGCAAATGATGTGTGTTACGCTTGTGTGTGTGTGTGTGTGTGTGTGTGTGTGTGTGTGTGTGTGTGTGTGTGTGTGTCAAGGGGAGTGGGTGCGATCCTCTTGCGGTGTGCTGGACATTCTACAGCCAACAAAGAGCCTTCTGAGGCCCTCTCAGACCAACCTGGCCCTCCCTCACCCCTCCACTCCACTCCTCTACCACCTCTCCTCTCCTCCTCCTCCTCCTCCTCTCCTCTCCCTCGCTCCATCAAAAATAAGCCCAGGGCTCACTCGCATTAGGGGATGTATTTTAACCTTATTTTTATAAAATTTACCTTGGCACATGCTGGTGAAAAGATTTTAGGTGAGCATGTATAATACCACAAGGAAATAGAGAAGGAATGAGAGAGGGAGGGATGGAGGGAGGGAGAGAGAGAGGAGGGGGGGGTGGAGAGAGAGGGGGAGACTAAGCATATATTGTCAGACATTACACATTTTTACTAAGTACACATAACACTATGACAGATGACTGTTTTCTGATGACAATGAATTGAACTCAAGCTAAGTGTGATGTTATACCCTGTACACACAGAACTTAAGTGTGCACACACACACATGAATGCGCGCGCACACACACACACACACACACACACACACACACACATAAACACGTGCACGCGCACACACACACATACACACAGAGAGAGATGGGCAGACAGATTTTGGGTGAGCTCTGGTCAGCTCACTCACTTTGATTGTGCTGTGAGTAGCCCTAGTCCCAGCCTCACACAGCCTCATGTGTCGGACCTCAAACCCCAAAAGTCCCCATTACAACATGTCAGAGGTCAGTGCCTCATGGCCTTACCAAAGTGCTGTTTATTTAAGCTCTGGGTGGAGTACTCGGACTGGAGACACATAGAAAGTAAATGTGTGTGTGTGTGTGTGTGTGTGTGTGTGTGTGTGTGTGTGTGTGTGTGTGTGTGTGTGAGTGTGAGTGTGTGAGATAGAGAGAGAAGTTTGTATGTGTAAAATGGGTTATCAGTGGTATCAGAAAAAAAAAACTAAAGAGAAAGCCTATACTCATATTTACAGACACACATACATACGGAAGGCTACTCTACATCTCTCACCCCCTCTAGAGGACAGACAGTGAAGTGCAGCTCATCTCCCTGGGCTGGGCCAGTCCATCCATCCCTCCCTCCCTCCCAGGCAGGGCGCAGGTCCAGGGAGAGGTGTTATGGCTCTGATAACAGCAGCTTTATCTGTACCGGGGGAGAGACAGGAGTTTGGCCAGCCAGATAAAGAGGGAGAACTTTATGTCTGGGGCTGTGTGGTTTACAAATGAGTTTAGTGAGAGTTATGGCCGTGTCACACCTCACTTGCTCCGGTCCACTAAGCCCAGTCCGGTCTCCGCATTCCTCTGGATGAAAACCCCATCATTCAGACTCCCATCAGAGCAATTGTCCGACACTCTCTCTCTCTCTCTCTCTCTCTCTCTCTCTCTCTCTCTCTCTCTCTCTCTCTCACACACACACACACACACACACACACACACACACACACACACACACACACACATGCACACACACACACACACACACACACACACTGTCCAGCTCGACACATTGCTCACCTCCCCTGAGGGGGAAGACTGACTTTATGGGTTCTGGTCCAAAAAACTCTCCTCCTCTTTTGCTCTTTACATTCATCAAAGATTCTCTTTCTTCTCCAAGCTCACTTCTGTCTGTCTCAATCCTTCACAGCATCCGACACTCATGATGCCTGTAGGACTGATGGTGCTTCCATGAAAGCAGTGAGGAGAGAGAGAGAGAGAGAGAGAGAGAGAGAGAGAGAGCATCTATATCTTCTGCTGAGGATGAGACAGAACAGTGATCACTGCCTAGAAAGCACTTCAGCTGAGCTAGAGGCTCAGGGCGTCTTACTGAGACCTGAACAAATATAAACACAGACATTTCTCTCTCTCTTTCCGTGTGTGTGTCTGTCTGTCTGTCTGTCTGTCTGTCTGACTCTTGCTGCCCATATTACCAGTAACAGATCAAAGAACTAATGCCCTTGAGCTTGTATTGTTTGTACACAAGTAAGTACAAACAATACAAGCAAGAGCATTGGTTCATACTGTAGCGAGAGTTACCCAGGTTGTTCTATTTTTTCAGTTTCTCCTATTGTCTCTAACTCTCTCACACACTCTCTCTCTCTCTCTCTCTCTCTCTCTCTCTCTCTCTCTCACACACACACACACACACACACAAACACACATTCTTTTTCTCTGTGTGTGTGTGTGTGTGTGTGTGTGTGTGTGTGTGTGTGTGTGTGTTGTACAAGTTTCCCCCTATCTCCCCCAGCGCATTAGTTATCTGTTTTGGCCCTCTGCTGTAGCGGCAACTGACCTGATAAAAGTCCTATCCGATTGCTTAGTGATTAGGATTGCCTTACACTTTTATTAGTGTATGTTTAATGGAAATAAGGTCACGCCCAGAATAGTGGTGTTAGCCTTGGGTTGGGATAGTAGGTCAGCAAAAACACACCTCTGTTTAATCTCATAATATTCAGCCCAGGTGTCTGTGAGCTGGGAGACTCTCATCTCAGCAAGGACAAGCAAGAGAACACACACACACACACACACACACACACACACACACACACGCACACAGAGTGTAAGAGAGAATCTGATGCCACACACACACACACACACACACACACACACACACACACAGAGTGTGTTAGAGAGAATCTGATGCCACTTACACACACAGAGGGACACACACAGACTCTTCCACTTACATTTGATACTCAGCACACAGTAATGTTGAAAAAGTGTTGCCACTCCTTGGCAGCCCTACATAAACACACACTGACACACGCGCGCGCACACACACACACACACACACACACACACACACACACACACACACACAAAGAAAGAGAAAGTATTTCACAGAGTAAGAGAGAAGCATGACCTTCCCAAACTGTTCTCCTTGGGGCTGTTATGAAAAATCAGGAGGGGATTTTGTGCATCTTCATACATCTGGGTATAACATACCATAATGAGCCTCTCACCCACACTTAGTGAAATGGTGAAAAAATAACATTTTTGAAGACACTTGAAACTTTCACTGGTCATCCATCCAATCATGTGTTCATTCAAAGTAAGCTCATTACATTTTGCAAGACCTCTCCTTCTGGTCCACTTTTTGGGCTCGCTAGAGTGGGGTGTTTGTAGAATTTTCTCTGCAAGTGTGGTAGAAAGATTTATAGTGTATTTATTTGCCAGTGGTCTGACAAATTTAGTCTAGCTTGAGAAAGAGGGAGAGGGGAGAGCGAGAAAGAGAGAGAGAGAGGGGGGGGGGGCAGAATTAAACTAGTGAGAACAGAAAAAAATATTTTACTACTTAATTTCATTGAAAATAAACACTTTCCTCAGCGAATGGTGCACTATATCTCACATGTTGACTGCATGGGTCCACCCTCTCCCACTCACTCCCAAGTATGTGTATATAGTGGAGTATGACCCTATTGTGTGTGTTTAAGGCCTGAAAGCCTTGGGGCTGTTTTAAAGGTCATGGGTGATGTCCGATGTGTGATTGTGTGTGCATGTGTGTCTGTGTTTTCTTGCGTGTGTACGAGCGCAAGAGTGTGTGTGTGGTCTTGGCAATGGCAGAACGAGTGGCTTACAACAATCTCTCGTAATAGGAAACAGATACTGGCTGCAGTCTTGCTTCTTAATCTAGCTAGTCAAGAACAGGTGAAAGGTTTGAATCGGTTTCATGACTTCATATCCACTGGTGACTAAACTGAAACAGGGCATGTAAGGCAAGGCAAGGCAAGCACACACACACACAACAAGGCCATGTCATTACTTGCCCTGTGTGGACCTTGGCCAAAGATCATAGAATACTGACCAAGATCAACGTAATAACGTTTCAATGGGAGCAAACAGGAATACTTCTGATCTGCTTAAGTGCATTACGTTGCGATATGAACTTTTCAACGATCTTTTATATCAGCATGACTTTGGTGTGCATAAAAGGGGATTCTCCCCCCTCCCGCATATGAAAATAGAAACATGGAACATAACGAATGTTTGGACCTCTCGCTCTGATTTGACCCTCTCACCTACTGCTTCAAAGACAACTAAAGTGTCTACACCTATTGAAATTAACCACATTTATGTATAACATCCTAGTCTACAAAAACAGTTGTGTGAGCCTTCTGTTAAGAAATTCATCAACTTACAATCTACACTCACTAAGGTTGACCACATATTGTAGTGTACTCAAACAGCTGTAGGATACTTGAGTCAGTGTTGAGTCTTGGAGTGGAATACTTTACTGTAGTTGTACTGCACCGCCTGCGTCTCCTGGTCCCTTTAAACTAGCGGCCACGCTGCTCCCTGATGGACTGAGTGGTGCTGGGTGGACTTGCCCGTTGTGCAAAGTCACGTTTTCCTTTCACCAAATAAATAACAGGAGCTGCCTGAGTTGTCAGAGAGAGTCTGCCTGCCACCGAGGGAGGCGAGGATGGGGGGAAGGGCAATAACACACAAACTTTCCTTTGCACTTTGCTGGTCAAAAGCAGCAGCAGCCCTCTGGTCAGGCCAGGCAGGATTGGTTCATCAGACCTGCAGTAGGGTTATTAATGGCCCGCTCAAAGGGGGAAGGAAAAACAAAACAGAATGAAACACATGCCATGATTCATTGTTCAAAACCAACATGTACAGCAGAGAGAGAGAGAGAGAGGAGGGAGAAACAGAATGAGAGAGGGAGGGAGGGAGAGAATGAGAGAGAGAGAGAGAAATGGAAGGAGGGAGAGTCAAGGGAATGGGAGGGGGAGATAAATAGTGTGTGTTGGCAGAGAAGGACTCACAGAAGACCTCACAATTAAATACATCCCATCACTCACTCTACTACAGTCTCTACACTGGCACAGGCAGAGGGCGAGGGAGCTGGGGTAGAACAGTAATGAGAAATTAGAGAGAGAGAGAGAGAGAGAGAGAGAGAGAACAGTAAATGAGAGATTAGAGAGAGGGGGAGAATAGAGGGAGAGAGAGAGAGAGAGAGAATGAGAGAACATGACCACCAGACTGAGTCATATAACCTCCTCCCAAGAACTGCGGGGAGAAATCAGCGGTGGGCTCCCTCTGCCAAGCGTCCCAGACGCCTCGCTCACTCAGGAGGGCACGTTCGGGCACATGTGGTCCAAATTACTGGCTGCTGTGTCAGAGTGCAGCAGCTCCAAGAAGCAATGAGGGATGAAGCTTTGCCATGTCTGCTTTCAGATGCCATCATTCAACATGAAGAACAACAGAACAAAAAAAAAATAAATAAAATACTCCACAATTTCATCCCTGAATGTGCACAAATGTACACAGACCAAAGCATGCAGCACACACACACACACACACACACACACACACACACACACACACACACACACACACACACATACACACACACAAAATGTGAAACACCAGCCAGCATGTACTGTATCCTGCATCAGAATTCAGTCACAAAGACTAAGCGAACCACGGCCAATTGCCACATCTAAACCCAATATTTCTAGATGTTTTGCTTACGGTTCCAGCTACCTTCACTGAAAACCAAAGAGAACAACAGACAACTCAGTACAACCTACAGGTCAGGGACTTGTTCCCTGATAACGCACACTCTAAGACTTGAAAGATATATCTTACAAAAGTTACTTTTTTGAGCGTGTTCCCAGAAGTATCTCTTCAGAGTCTTCTTTAGTACTTTAGATAGCTCTGAAGATGCTGAATCCACGTTTCTGGCATTGATTGTTGTCATTTGCGCTTCCTTGAGCATGCGTGAAAATTTCTTTTTTGGCATTATCATGCTAGCCTGATTTGATCATCTGCTTTCACATTGTTTCACTTTGTGCAAAGCGTCTGACACATCTCCATTGGCAATCGTTTCCTCTCTGGGAGCTATGCGCTATGCAATGTTTTGAAACATTTTGCTACAGTTCGTTTTAAACACAGAAAAAATGTTTTGTATCTTAACTCAAGGTTAGTGATGTCTGCAGGGGCGTAGCACCAAATTCTGGGCCCTGTCCACAAGCAGTGGCCATGGGGCCCCCCTCACCACCTGGAATACAATATCAGGCTCCTCAAGGGCCATCTCCCCATTCAGGACCCTGGTAACTTAGTCATTCTTTTCCCCCCACTACGACGTGGATGTCCGGGCACAATATCGTGGCTTCAGTTTCTCACTCGCTGAATTTGGCCCACACAGATCTGTGTCTGTAAAAACAAAACTCCATTGCAATGTCCCTGACTCTCTGGAGGAACAAAATGAAATGAGTGGAGCCAGCAGGCGGCGTTCGTCTGGCTATTAACATGCAGGCATTACCAAGAAATATGCAAGTGAAAATATAATAAGTGTGTCAATATGATATGAGTAAATTGCATGTTCATATTTTAGAAGGGTTGAAAAGCAAAGCAAGTTAACATATTTTGGTGATTTTTATCGTATGTAAAATAAAACACAAAATGCAATTCTGATTTCCTTGGCAGTTTTTAAAGCTGTAAAGCATGTTTAAGCCAAAAGCCATGTTAAGGTAAAAGTTAGTGTGACAAGATATACTTAGTGTACAGTGTCAGGAATCATGCCATAACGGTAATAGTGAGATTAAGGAATTTGTTAAGAACTGCTTAGAATGTTTTGGCATACAGGTAGGTTTGTGTCTCTATAGCTTGATGGCAATCTTACATTAGGAAGCTTCGGGTAGACCCTTACATCAGGTCTGCAAACCAAAGCCCCTCCCACTGACCCCCAGAGGTCATTGTGCCATGAAATGAAAGAGTTTGAACAGCTTGTGACATAGATCTCCTGAAAGTAGAGACTAGAGCCAGAGAACCTGACTGGCTAAAGCACAGCTCATGTACAGTATGCGTGTGCGCCAAATTATTCCGCACATACTAACCAAAAATATTCTTAGTAGGCTAGCGATATCACATACGCGCATACCAAAGAGAAAACTTATAAGCATGCTGACAGACACACTGGATGGAAGTGTAACATAGCTCATAGCTGAGGGAGAAGCTGTCTCTCTCACACACACAGATATACATACACTCTCCTCCGCAACCCCCCCACCACACACACACACACACACACACACACCTCCCCTACTCTTGTCTCTTGCTAGCTCCAGAAGGATAATAGACCTGTCCTTTGTGTCCCTGCACAGCATGATAGTAGCTCCCCCACACCCCCCACCTCCATGCCCCTGTAGCCCACCACTCCTCCAGCGACTCCAGTGGGCTTTCAGCGCCTCCAAGCCACAGAAAGAGGCCCTTTGTCTGGCCGCCGTTTCTGACGTCCGCCCTGCCTTAGCCCGAGCGCGCGCCGGACTGCCGAATAAGCAGGGATTGTGACGGAGCTAATGGTCTCGGTTGGGTCTCGGTGTTTGCTTTAGCAGGGGGATAGAAAACGATCCTTCCCTCGCACCCGCCCACACAACAGCACTTTTATGGCGCACCTCAGTCACGGCGGGGCGACTTTAACTGGCCTGATTGATTGATTGATTGATTTGACGGGCTGCCGCCGAGCTCCCGCGTGTGCATCGGCCCTCTCTACACGGACGTCTGATGTGTTTGATTTATCGTCAGCCTGACGGGGAACATGGAGAATTAGTCCAATGTTTTACAGATGTGCGAAAATGTGTGAGTAAATGACAAAAGAAATAAACGGGGTCTCAGGGAGAAATGTGATTTTGAATGTTGGGGTTAAGGTGAAGAGATCTCTTATAACGGGATATTCGCAGTACTTCACTGCATTGATGACAGATGGATTCTAAAAAAAAAAAAAAAAAAACACATCTGTTTCTAAGAAACAGAGCCCATGTAATATCCATGAACACTAAAAGTCCCCTCTAAAAACAGACTATGGGGTAAATATTCTGACTTTCACACCAGGACGTAAGAAGGCTATTCATTTCTTTAAACTCATGCAGCTCTGATGTTATGCTGGCATAGTCCAGGCATTACAGTCATCTGACAAAATAAGCCCTGATTTCAAACTTTTGTTTCACTTTCTATATGGCTACATTATAAGTGTTGTGTCTGGGCGCTCAATGTTGCGTCTGGCTTTTAAAGCACCTTAGGCTGATAGTAGTCAATAAATGCCTTTTGGTGCCAAGGCATATTTTCATAATGACATAACAACTACAGGATACTATGCCACTGACAATTGGTTAAGGCTGCTAAAGCTAAAATATGTGTCTTGCGTGTCATTTCTGTAGAAGGCTAATCAACATTTAGCTGTTAACTTTATTAGGTTCCTTAGGCCTACATGAGTTTTGCTACGCTCAGGCTAGCATTACCCCATAATATCGAGTTTATAGATTTGGAACAACAGTGAACCAATAATATTATGGCACGCCAATCAGCACGTATTGATCCATGTTACTCCCACAGAGCAGGCCTACAGTACATTAAGACAGCCATGAGGAGAGTTGAGCGGGAGACGGTGTGCAGCCATGCTGGGCCCTTGGGTGTGCCGCCCTGCTGCTGTTCTCCACAGACTAGGCATTGAGCTGCCCGCTAAGGCTTTCAGACGGCCGGCAGACATGCTCAGCAGACAGGCTCACAGCCAATCAGGAATTTCATATTTTACAGGTCAAAAGGTGTTTTATTGCACATGTAATACAATCCTGTGCAAACATAATGAAAGGTAAACTTCAAGTTCCCCTGAACACTGCGAGAAGGAAAAGAAAAGTGACGCTTACAGCATGGATATTACTGTTTCTATTTTTCCACTGCACTGGAGAGATATTCCATCGCCACGTTTCAAAATAAAGTATGCCCACAGCCAGATTATTTTGCTTGGACTCCCCGACACAGATTCTCTTATCACTGCTTGCAGTGCTCTGACACCGTCCTAATATGTCTTCCATGAGTTCAGGACTGGCCACTGCCTCCAAATATGTCAGAGGGATATACACTCGCCTTGTGCCAGGACTAAAAATATATGGAAAATAAAGTCAATATTCAGACATAACTTTTAAAATAAACATTTTTACTTGGTTGACATGGTTGGCAACTGCTTTGGTAGCCTGAGCGTATTTAGTGAAATTAATACAAGTGTCTCGCAAAGTCCAAATGGATTATGGTGATAGTTTTGGAGCGAGTTGGCCCCAAGGCTGAGGCAGAAAGTGCCGCATTGACGTGATGCCTTATTTGACTCCCCGCCAGCACGGTATAAGGTTGATATTAAAATGATACTCACCACACAAGCTCCGTTTCTCCTGAACGGTTGTAGATGAGGAACATAAATCTCTGAATTTCAACTGAAACACGGAAAGGTCAGGCACATCACGAAGAGCAGACATGTTTATTTTGTGAATGAAGTTAATTTTAATCTCTAAAATCACAAAATCAGCCACAGTATAGGTTCAGGCCAGCACAATGTGAGGATTTATTATTTGCTGACGCGAAGTTTTTTAAAAATGAATTACATCTAGAAGTGTTTTTAGTGTAATGCTTGGTTTGATAGATGCAACAAACTCACTTTGCTTAGTCTAACAGAATGTAGCCATTTTTAGTAATCTCATTTAAACTTTTCTTCCAGTATTTGTGGTCTGACTTGTTTCAACGATAAAGAAAAGCAAAATAAGAAACATGAACGTAGGCCTAATTCATTTTTGCTTAAATTTTCTTTTAGATAATCATTAGAATTTTGAAAAAGAGGGCTCTTGATATCTCTATATGATGCAGTGAGAGACCTGTTTGGCGCCAGCAGAACATGTGACCTTGAGAGGCCACAAGACAGAGAAAACAAATAAAGTGCGGCATCGTCTCATGGGAGATGAAATTACACCTTCTGCTTTTAGCTCCTCTCTTTCGTTTTAAGTGTTTTTGTGTTTACCGTTTATATTTCCATTTTTAAAACAGTATTCTCCCTGTGTTTGCAAGTCCTTGACAGGATTACTGAAGAAAACAAACAAGGGTGAAGGGAATCTATTCTTACTCCGGGTGCTTTAATGGAGGAATGGAGACTCCTGTTTTTCTTTCAAAGAGGAAACGTACGGCTCTTTTACGGGAACCCTGGCCCCAGTGTCTCCTTTACGTTCTCACTTGTTCTTGTCAGCTGAAAACTGCACTCCCAGGAATAAAACATTTGTGTCTGTAAGAGAATTCCTCCAAGCTCAGGAGTCTGTTTATTCATATTTTTTCTTCAACCACTACACCAACCATGATTTTTTAATAGACACCCCCTCCCCCCCCCCAAACCTGGCGGCTCAAGCCCTGTAGAGAAATAAACCACAGAAGACAACTTAAGTTCCACAAAAGAAAACTCCTGAGGTTTGAGACACATGGCCAAGTCTATTTACCAAGGGTGTGTAATACCGTATGCCATAATCACTACAACAATCAGATTCCAAAACATCAAACTGATTGGCATTTAAAGTTGTTACACCATGCCTTAATCGTACCTCCAACACGGATTTATGATTGTAAGAAAAAAAAAAAAAAAAAAAAGTCTGCCTAAAAATGTGAACTTGTGAATAATGTTGACAAAGTTACAAAATATAGTCAAGGCTGTGGTTGCAGACTGTAGCAATGCTCAAGGTAGCACACGGCTGGCTGACTGGGGGGGCTGACCTGCGCAGTAGTCCAGTTTTGCGGTCACCAATAGTGCTGACTGCAGCGTTTCCCCTGGTGGGCAAGATGGGCCTCTCTCTCTCTCTCTCTCTCTCTCTCTCTCTCTCTCAGGTAGAGAGCACAGCTCAGAGACTTCACGCACCAACCAACCGCCTGAACCCTCTCACTCCTCTTGTTGCCCAGGTAATGAATGCTTGTTCTGTTAATAGAAAAAAAAGGGAGGGATTATGAACGTTGGCATCTTTATTTTGGCACAATTCAAATTCTGGATGGGTTTTAACCGACTCGCCAGAAAACCCTGGGCCGGTCTGCCACCACAGGAAATATTTTGGTTCATTCTCCTAGACCTTTCCGATAGTAAAACAGGCTATGTTTATTTATGAGCGGCGACTGGCTAAGTAAGAGGTGTGTCAGATGTTGAAATTAAGACTTGTGTAAGTCCAATTAAATGGGCGTTTGGAGGTCTGGCTGGACGGCCGGTCCCACATGCTGTGGTGTAAATCACAGGTGAGGTGCCCTGGGCCCGATCAGGCCACGGGTCTCCACCACACACACACACACACACACACCTCCTCCCCACACACACACATAGTCGAAAGTCGGACGGTCCAGCGCCGCGGTCACTTTTTCCAGTCACCTCTAATTAAAAGGCCAAGGACATGAGACACTCGGAGGTGGGCATGGACAGATTTGGCCCAAGCCAAACAGGCAGTCCAGTATGTCTTTGGACGGGGAATTAAAATGAGCAGAGGATCTGTTAATGAGGCTGGGCTTGTTCTGCGGGGGAGCCAAGTCGTCAGCTCTCAGACCTCAGCATCTAGGCCCTTTTAATACTCCCCAATTCTAAATACTGTATTTAAACATTTCGGTAAATTCACATAGTTGCTCATCATGGTTAGTTTTTTTTCTAATCCAAAAAATAACTCCTTTCTTTATACACATTAGTGGATCAGTAAAATGGGAAACCAAATGGTGGTTTGAAATTAAAGGTTCCCTGCCACACAAAACAACTTATACTTGTTGCTTTTGAACTCAAATAGGTCAATATGAGTTTGAGTTATATTGTGCATGTGAAAATATAATACGGTCTTTGCTGTTGCCAATAGCCAATGAAAAGAAATAACCAGAGAAGTCAGGTCAATTTGAAACCAGTCATTGCTACGTAGGATTGACCCAGAACAGCCATTAGCAAAATGAGGTAAATTAAAGCCCAATCCATGCTCTCCTGTATTTGTTTAGAGTCCATCCCATGGAATCCTAACTATTGCAAAACAGAGGAATATCCATGAAATGAAAAAAAAAAAAAAAAAAACAGGGATGTATTTTAGTTGCTGAATGTATGTATGCTGAATATCAGAACATTAGTGAGTTTAGCCTTTACTGTTTGTGAGTTTAGCTAGCTGCTAACTCATCTAGCTGCTAAGTCTATCATTATTTCTATACCCAGTTTGTGTAGGAAAGAATGACTTGTTAATTTTGGTAAATTCACAGACTTGGTAGTTTTTAACCTGTAGTAGGCTACCCTTGCAATAAGGAAGCAATTTACTAGTTATGTTGGTTATTGTGACATTCTGGGCCTACACATAAGCTTACCAAGTGTCTGTTTACAATCTCTGAGTTGGTGAATGAGCTATCACATTGACTCCCTCCGTTTCCATGCTGAGATATAAATATTCTTAGATTATTCGTTATTCGCCCCTAGCAATTCTAACATTAGTGAGCTAATGCAAATATTCAGTCAATGTGCTTTACAATGCTGAGGTTCAGCAGTGAATCAGAGCATAGCTTATTATCATAACTGGAAGAAGAGTGAAGAACCAACCAATTTCTAGAGGGATGTTTACTAGAGGTTGCAAATGACCTCGTTACAGGTTTCTAATTATGACCTCATTGTTAGCTTCAGTAGTCTGTCTGGGATTGCAGCCATTGGGCTTGATTACACAGGACACATCTCCTCCTGGACAATTATTTTGAGAATGCAGTGCGAGAAGATTCAGGCTATCAGTCAAGGGCTGATCCAATCTTTTAGAATCTAAACCCCTCCAGCAAGCAATCGTTTCTCAATAGCCGAGATCCCAGGCTGTCGTACAAAGTGAAGCGTAGACTGAGGAGCTGGTTAGGACCAGGCTACCTCTTTGTGAATGTTTAGGAAAATATTCGTCACTTGAATATGAGGTGGGTATGTAGTTAAATTCTTAACTCTTTTACTTGATCTAACAAAACAACTAATGTTGCCTAATAATCATCTTCTGTTCATATGCAACCTGAAAGTGAAAAAAAGAAAAATCCAATCAGTTAGCTCACTAAACCTTCTAATGAAGTGGAGGTGGCAGGAGCTGGTGTCAGCTCAGCAGAAATCTGTATTGTTAGTGAAGTTGCGTGTGGTGTTTTTGGGGTGCGTTTGACCTGTAGGCCTTAAAGCTGTCCTGTCCAGGAGAGTTCATTAGTTCTTGGGGACTCCCCAGAGTGCTCTGCTGGCTAATAACTCCTCACCCGCTCCCTGCGGACCGACGACGGGGCCTGTGTGCAGCATGGGGCCCCTTGTGGCCCCTCACCAGGGAATCGTTTATGGGTGAGATACACAAACAGGAAAAAGCCACTGGTAGCTGGTGCCCGGTTTACAGGGGTCGCGGCAAATCCGTCCAGCCGACACCCCGTTTCTCAAGGCTCCAGGCGGGCAGTAATGCTGTCAACGCACAGGGGAGAGGGGAGGACCCCCTGAGATGGTGGATGGAAGGCCCCTGGCCCTTGCCAAAGGCACTCTGCTCCTCTCGTAAATACCCTCAGGGAGGCACTGGGGGTGGGAGGTGGACACAGAGAGGACCCGTCAGGCCCGTTCTCACTGCCAGGCGACAGAGTTGTATGTGAGTTACTATGGAGGAGGCCCCTATATTATGTACCATTATGGGCCAAAAGAGTCTGGCCATAGTAAAATGTATGTTTTATAAATGTATATTTGGCCTCATCCTCCTAAGGAAATGGAAATGGTCCTAGTAATCAAATAGGTTTGGAAATGACAGCCAATACACTGCTCAGGGGAGAAGAAAAATAACTTTATGTGCTCAACGGTGCAGAGGATAATGACAATATGCCCTAGGAGCTGGCAGAGTTAGTGCTGGAGGGATTGCAGAGGTTGGGATTGGCTTGAGCGTGCTCAGTTCAGCTAGTGCCATTAGAGAGGTGCAGGACTGGGAGTGCAGGCTTCGGGCGTCTTAAGTGAGGAAAGATTTCTCAGTCACAGTGTATAGACATTTCACACACACACACACACACAGACAGACAGACAGATGCCCACACTCTCTCTCTCTCTCTCTCTCTCTCACACACACACACACACACACACACAGCGATGTCTACACACTTAAACACCTCTCTTTTTCACACACACACACACACGCATACTGTACACATACACACACTTGCAAAAGAATGCATATAAACGCACACGCACAGGCACCCTCACACTTAGTGCTAGTTCTTGTCCCGTTGAGGGGCCTTGGAGTGAGAATGCCAGTATTTGGCTTGGCTGTGGCCAATCATGTATGGCAGCACGGCAAGGCAGACAGCCAGCCTGTGTGTGTGTGTGTGTGTGTGTGAGAGAGAGAGTGGGTGTGATGCATATGGCCATGCCAGGTTGCGTGTGTGTGTGTGTGTGTGTTTAGCGTGTGGTGTGTATGTGTGTATGTTTCTGTTTAAATATGGTAGTGCGGTGGGGGAGACATCCAGGCTGGGGTATAGGATGTTGGCATGAACTGCTCTCCGTCTGCCTGGCCTGCCTCCCAGAGGGTGTGTGTGTGTTTGTGTGTGTGTGTGTGTGTGTGTCTCGGGGAGAGGCAGATGCATGTACTGTAGAGTTTGTGCAGTCTCACCATTTGACTTGGCAGCACTCGGTACAAAATACACACGTGAGTCAGACGAGGGGAGTTCCCACTGAGGAGGCCAAAGTGGAGAGAGCAGAACGGAAAAGATACCTCTACTCTTCCCTCTCTCTTCTCGTCTTCCCTCTCTTCTCTCTCTCTCTCCTCTTCTCTGCACTCCTCTCTTCATCCCTCTCTCATCTCCTCTTCCCTCTACCTCTCTCTGCTTCCCTCTCTCCTCTTTTCTTTCCTCTCTCTCTCTCTCTGCACTTCTATCTTCTTTTTCTCTCTCTCTTCTCTTCTTGTCTCTCTTCTCTCCTCTCCTCATCTCCTCTCGCTCACCACCAAATGATCTCTTGTGTTGTTGGAACAAACAACATGATCTCCGTGTAGCGTGGCTTGTTTTTTATTTCAACACTTCCAAAAAAAACTTACCATGACCCTCACAACGTTCTCTGGAATGTTGAAAGTAGTTCTAAGACCAAACATTCACTTCCTGTAAACAAACCCACCACGGCACACACAGATCTGGGAGGCTTTGGGTAGTGCTTGTCACTCACTCTGCACCATAGAACCAATGACGTCTGCGTTTGCTGACAGATGTTTCCCCGCACACGGGCAATGTTTTTTTTTAATTTTTTTATGGCGTGTTCTAACAGCCTACAGCAGAGTGTAAACAGAAAACAAACACATTGTGAGCAGATTATTCCCAATCGGAGAACAATATTCCTGCTATATTCCTGGCTGCTCCTAGGACTGACTTGGCTTTTCCCAGCAGTGGAAACAGTGGCTGGGCAGAGGTGTGCCTGCCTGCCTGCCTGCCTGCCTGCCTGCCTGCGCACACAAGCCCCCCCTGGTAATTAGCCCACAGGCAGCCGTATAACGGAGACACAATAACACAAAGTAACGAGCTGCCAACAGACCTGTGGGGTCAGCAGTGGAGGCTGACCCAGAGTGCTGCTAGTTCACCTGAATGGAGGAACAGGTAATGCACTCGCACGTACACACACACACACACACACTCTCTCACACACATAAAACAGAAACACACACACACAACCAACATACGTCCCAGTGGTGCAGCATTTATGGGGATTTACACCGGCTGATTACAACAGACCACCACACACACACACACACACACACACACACACATACACTCTCACACTCACCCACACACACACACACACACACACACAGTGACTTTGGACAAAGACGCACTTCATGTGGTGTTCCCTCGGCCTCGCCGGGTTCCTCCGTGTCTGCCTGAGGTAATCAGCTGCTGCCACCTACAAACTGCTGCAGACCTCAGAGCTTAACATTAACACCCCACACACACACCTCTCACACACACTGCCACTCCTTTCACACATGCGCGCACACACACACACACACACACACACACGCAAACATGAAAGTTCAAATGCAGTACATCACAGCCCGTGGGCACGCACACAAACTTTACTTGAACTCGGGTCTAAATCCTTGATATTAAAACTTCTAAAACTGGTTTCCACCCTGGCTGCCTTTTCTATAAGACCCTGTTTCTCAATGTATCTCTCTCTCTCTCAGACACACACACACACACACACACACACACACACAGCCACACTGAAAGCACTCCATCATATTTATTTATGTGTTAAAACTGTTTCCATCCTCTGAAGGGGAATACCACCTAAGCAGATGGAAATTTACCCCCACCAAACACACTCTCCCTCCCACACACACACACACAGAGCTAACTTGGTATACGGCTCGGCATGACTTTGTCTTGTCGTGTCAGGAACCTGGCGAGTGCGAGCGGATCCGGTGGCCTTCTCCCTTTTCATCCGCCTCTTCCTCTATTTTCTCATGGAGGCGAGGATCTCCCGCTCCTCTCCTCTCCTCTCCTCTCCGCTGCGCTCCTCAGCCTCCAGTGTGAGTTTGTGTTGTAAGGGAATCCTCCTCCAGGCCTGGGTCTCTGACACTGGCCCCTGGCTCTCTCTCTCTCTCACTCAGCCAGCAGCTTGATTTGAGCTGCGCCGGGGGGACCAAAGTATTAATTATGGGCTAATTGGAACTAAGCAAACACCCTGCTCATATTCTTTCGGAGATACGTGTGTGTGTGTGTGTGTGTGTCTGTGTGTGTGTGTGTGTATGGCGTGTATGGTGTATGTGTGCTGTGCTGACTTTTGTGTGAGTGTGCTGTGCTGGTTTGTGTGTGTGTGCTGTGCCAATTTGTGTGTGTGTGTGTGTGTGTGTGTGTGTGTGTGTGTGCGAGCCTCATTAACGCCACTGCTTAGACAGGAGCCATCATGGAGGTGTAATGAGAGAATATAGCTTCCTTCCCAGGGCACAGGAGAGCAGGAAACCCACTGTGTGGCAGACATATGTGAATGTGAGCATGTATGTGTGTGTGCCTGTGTGTGTGAGGGGTGTGTGTCTCATTGTTAAGCGTGACCGGCCCACCGGCGAAGAGCTCGTTGTGCAAACACATCCCAGCCCCTGGCATGATTGACAGGTGTGATTCTCCCAAACATCCAATAGCCAGGCCGGGCAGCAGATTTATTTGGACAGGAGCTCATGTGTGGGTAGAGCAACATGACTGTTGCCACTGCATTGTTATGGAAGAAGAATTTCAGCCAAAAGGTGTCTGAAGTTCTCCAGCGCCAATGTTTGTCCTCACTCAGAAAAGAGACAGGAGTGGAATGGAGCCATTTTTGAAGCCCAAAATAAAGCTCATTACAGCACCAAACTGCAGTTAGAGTGTCAATGAAGCCCCTACACCTTAAACAACGAACTCAGAACTTTGTAAGTGTATCAAGAGTCTATTAAAAATGATGATTTTGTGGGACTCACCACCTTCCCGTCTGGCCATGTAGTGCCAATGAATCCTACAAAATCATCAATAATCTATAGCACATTTATGAAGTTCTTGGTACTTTGTTTTAGGTGTAGAGACTTTATTGGTGCTGTTATGAGCTTTATTAGTGGTTATTAAAGTTGGGAGCAGGGTGCCAAAGATTCAAATATTTTGCATTTCAGAGGTAAACAGAAAACACATGCAAACTGACTCAAAGGCTTGGTCAACGTCATCCGTCTCCCCAGGGTGTATTCAACTCGCTTCCATGGGGTAAATAACCTGGTGTTACATGTAAGTTTGCCCAAACCATTGCTTTAATGTCAATTCAAAAATGACGTAACCCAAAGAGGAAATGTCATTAAATGCTGCAAAGTGACCCAGAACAAAAAGAAGAGCCAAATAGATTTCTCCAAAGCAATAAGGAAGACATCAAGCTCCAGAAAAAAGAGCCGCGTGTGGACAGGTTTACTAATAGATTATGCAAGCTGTTAGCACATTTGCTGTTGTAAGTTGAGGCAAGTCACTGGACATGAGGCCACGGATTTGACTGAGGCTGGCTGGCCAGCAGCCCACCCAGAGCCCTGTACACTGGCCTCAAACCTGCTCTAGCCGCTCTGCTCGGCTCGGCTCGGCTCTGCTCTGTCCGTGGGATAAACAGCGGAAAGCTCCAGAACTGGAGCGGTGGTGCCAAAGTCTGAATCAACACAGGCCAGATGGGTTGATGAAAGTGTGTTTGATGAGAGGGTCCATGGAGACCTGTTGTCTTCTTGTTCTCCGTTTCCTCAGCTGTTTGTCCTTCACTCCTCTCCTCTTGTCGTTCCTCCTCTGTCTCCTGTGTCCATCTCGGTCTCTCTCTCTCACACACACACACACACACACACACACACACACACACACACACAGCTGTAACACAGCCATATCTTACAATCATAGGAAAGTAATACTGAGCCGGAGTTGGAATAATATCCCTGCTATGGGCATGATTTCTGATTATTGTGTAAAACGTGCTGTTTTATTTTGCCTTAGCTGAATATGACTTGATTTAACAAACCCGGGTGCAATTGGCACTAAGTATTGGTCTTGTCTTTTAGGTTGTGCTTTGGAAGAGAGGCCATGATTCAAAACAGGCACACAATTTACTGGTGTTCTAAAGATGTTTGTTGATGTTCTAGGCAGTCCACAGCCTATTCAAACACACACACACACACACACACACACACACACACAACAGGGCTTGTAAATGGATGTAGAGAGCAGTCATTCCTCCTGCATTTTATAAACTAAAGTAAACAACGTCACACATACATCAAATCATACAACTTTCTGTAAATCCTTTTTGCACGCACTTTAGAGACACACTCATGTAGCGACGCGGCGACGCGTAAATCTAGACAGAGACGACAAATTAGGGGCCTCTTGGAATCTGAAACGGCAGCCCACTCAGGAAAGGACACATCTACACACTGAATCAATGGGAAATGAATGAGCAGTGATGTTTAATTCATGATTATAAGAGAACGCACATGTTGAAAGCTATCATGTCACTCTCTCTCCATCAACCACACATAGCCAGACTGACACACACACACACACACACACACACACACACACACAGAGTGAGATCCACTTGTACGGTCCCTTGCAGAGTTCTGGCGTTCACACATGGGACCTCAGCTCAATCCACACAGGAAACATGTGCACATGACTCCTTCAAACACACACACACACACACACACACGCAAACACATACAGTATACACACAAAGACGCACACACACATACATTCACTAACTCACTCTTGCATACAAAATCGTATAATTACCAAATGCTTTTAGCAGCAACATTTTGTGCTGGTTTGGGGGAGCATGACCCCTCAAACTAGTCGTGAATTTTTCTGCCCAATGACTCACTAACCCCTTTTAATGCTCTCAATTTCAAAAGCAGGTTATGTCTTGTTGTTATGTGTAAAACTTCATATCATTTAAAGATTGTGTTGTATGTCCAGGCTGCTGCAGGATTTAGCTGGTGAACTGAATACCACTCCATGATGCCAGACTTGAACTGTGCTATCCACTCAATGGTATAAAAATACCGAAAATTCCCAACATGTGTTTACTCTTTATAGGCTGTACCAAGATGGATGCATGCTCTCACGCTCCGTATGTAAAATAAAAAAAATGTCTCGTTTCAAGGTAAAAACACAAAAATTAAATTTCATGAATTATACACTACTAAGTAATTTCGCCCTAATGTCAGTGTAATAATACATTCATAGGAACACACAATTCTGAATACCTTAGAATGTTTCTGCTCATTCATCATCAACTTCCTTAAGGGCAAAGCAATAAAGTAAAGAAATCATCAGTTAAAAAAATAAATGCTTACTACTATGGCTTCAACATTCATTCAAGTACTCTAGATATTAAAATCTGAACAAAAGAGGATCATTTGGTTTGGAAACTTCATTATAGTTGTTATTTTTGAACAAGCAAAACAAAAACATTATTTACGAGACTTGAGATTTATTACCTGTGAGAGAACAAATTGTTGAACAATTGTTTACTTTCCAAAAACTTCCTGCAGATATAAAGATTATTGTGTTTATGGGAAATGAGTTATGTTTGTTGGAAACTACAACATTTTAAAAGTATTATGTTTGTGGTTTATGATATTTTTGTTCAGTCATTATGTCTGTGGGTGTACTCCCACTACACGCACACAGATTTGGACACCTGGCTGCTCCTGCACTTCCTGCTCAGGATGGTAACCATGGCGTTGGATTGTGTTGTTATTTTGGTAAACAGCCTCAGTTTCTGCATGTTCTCAAAATCACATTTCATCATTTGGCTTTTCCTGTTTGAGGCCAGAAGTGCTTCCTTACGCCCCTTTTTCCTGCTCTTCTCTCTCTCTCTCTCTCTCTCTCTCTCTCTCTCTCTCTCTCTCTCTCTCACACACACACACACACACACACACACACACACACACACACACACCACACACAGACACATGCACACACGCACACACACCCCAACTGGGAGTGACCTCTGACCCCTCCTAGTAGGGAGCAACTGAGGCAATTTAAGTGTGTGCTGTTCAGCTGTAGTAATTCTGTGGATTCTATGTTATGTGTAAAGCAAAGATACTAGACCATCTTTGGTGTAAAGGATGCAAAACTAGGGTTCTGAAACTGGGCAACTAAGAACTAAAACAAAATCAAATTGGATTTAATAAAGAAGCTGCATTCACACACACACACAAGCAGGCCCTGAATATGTGTGTGTGTGTGTGTGTGTGTGTGTGTGTGTGTGTGTGTGTGTGTGTGTGTGTGTGTGTGTGTGTGTGGTAGACGCCCAGCCCCTATATGTGACAGTGAGTAATGACCCTGTGTGCTGGATATGAATGTTAGCCCACAGAGTTTGGAATCCTGATGTGATATTAGCATACTGTAGGTCTCTGTGTGCTGACGGTAAATTAAAAGTTATAATTAAAATTCAGCACGCGTTCCAACAAACCGTCCCAAAAAAAACCCAGGTGAGATGGAGATGCAGATGGCTTCCACATATGTCACTAAGTCAGTAGCTGAGCTGCCTGCGTATCACCTGAGTGGGCCAAACCAAGTAAGTAAACGAGGCAAACGAGTAGTGACATTTGCAACGCAACGCAACGCAATCCTGAGAGTAGACTGAAAGTAGACAAATCACAGATGAACAAGTTCACATGCCACCACCACTCTGTTTAACTCCTGGAGATAAATGAGCAGATCGCACGCAATGATCCGAAACCTTTGGAAGGAGCTCAGTGGAAGTCCAAGACCGTTGTGTGTGTGTTCATGCATGAGGTTGTGTGTGTGTGTGTGTGTGTGTGTGTGTGTGTGTGTGTGTGTGTGTGGCTTAGGTCTGCTATTTGTCATGCCTGGCTAAAAGGCTGGACCTTATGTATATTCATGAGGAGGGTATGGGCCACAGACCACATGCTGATGCGCTCTATTAATAAAGTCTCCCACACACACAGATACACAAACTCCAAAGACACACACACACACACACACACACACTTAGGCATGGCAATGTGCTCTAATGGGAATAATTACCCACATTTCCTTAATGATACCCTGAGTGGAGTGTGTATGCATCTGCTCTGCTTTAGGATGCTTGATGAGTGTGTAAGACTATCTTGTGTTGAATCTGTGTGTGTGTGTGTGTGTGTGTGTGTGTGTGTGTGTGTGTGTGTGTGTACATATGGGTGGGTCCGAGTGGAGCAGAGACTAGAGGCTGGCTTTATGGTAAGTCTGAGTCGACGAGTATTAATGAAGCTCCATCATCCGTCCACATCTGTGTCTTCTCTGGCTGTGCACGCGGCTGGGACTGCGGTGGACTAAGCTCCATGACGCAGGCTGGGTATGACCATGAATGTGTTCCCATGCTCCCACGCCAACCCAGACACACACACACACACACACATACACAGGCATATTTAGCCCAAAATTGCTGTCTTTTCCATAGTATGAGTTATTCATGTATGATTTGGCACTCAAATGCACAACAACTCACACATATGCTTTCGCTCTTGCTCATGGACACACTTACACAAACGCACACACACACTCACTCAAACACACAAATACACACAAACCATGCACACATAAGCACCTACTCCATCCATATTGTAGTTGGCATCTTGCAATCATGGCAATTCTGACTGCAAAAACCCCAAAAGGCCCCAACCTTTGTGGCCTTTGTTTCCATGGTTCCCTATGTCATTTGCTGGCCCTGACCCCAGTCAGCACTGAGGTCTCAGTAGCTGGTGTGGCTAACTGCTCCCAGCACCACAGGAAATGAGATCGCTCCTGTTGTTTACTACTTTTAGCTACCTGCACTCTCAGCCTATTTACACACACACACACACACACACACACACACACACACACCTGCCTGAGCTAGGGCCTGTAGCTCCTCTCACCTCGTAACTCTGACAGCGGTGCTTGGAGGGTTGCTAACAGCTCCTGACTGCCTCTGCTAATTGCTAACACGCAGGGGTTTAATTGAGCAGGGCTAAAGCAGAGCTCCTGCTCACCTTGACAATAATATGAGACCTTTTACTGCCGTGCCTAAAGGTTTCCATGACAAACTACAACGAACTGCGAGGCAAGTCCTCTATAAAGCTCTCTCCTGACCTCTGACCCTTGCTAATGAGCCTCACGCTGCTCAGCCGGCAGCGCATGAACAGAGCTACTGTTAGCGTGCTAATAGATGGACAAAACCATGGAGGCGAAGGAGAGGGAGAGAGAGAGAAGCTGATTTCAAGTCTTCCTCCTCAAGGCCGGAGCCAAGATGTGAATTAAGTCATTGAATTGCTGAATCATTCCTGTGAGGACAGCTTTGTGGATTTAGAATTAAACGTAGGGTTCAAGATCCTACAGTTACACACAGGCTAAATTTGAAAATAACTTTGAAGTCCCACCTCCAGAATACAGGATGACGAGCAGTGGGAGGAAGGAGGGCCAATTGACAGTTGAGTTTTATGGACATATCGTCATTCAATCATTTTGATGTGGAAGCTCCAAATGATAGGATTTTTCCTGTCCTGTTTGTTCCACAACATATTTTATTTTTGTGTTAGAGAATTTAATTATTTTTTTTGCAATCGGAGTGTGAGGGGGATTTTAAGCAAAACATCACCCTGGAGGAACCTACCTTTAGGAAGGATATGCAGTGTCACAGTGTTCTCTTTGTGTGTTGGGATAGTGTAGAGCACACATTCTCTTTGCAAAAGTGTGAGTGTACAACAAACGTTCTCTTCTTGTAGTGGGATAGTGTACAACACATCCAAAAAAGTGTTCAAAATAGAGTTCAAATAATGGTCAAAATATACAGTACTTATGATCTTGTACAGTCTGAATCGAAAGCTACAGGTGACATGCTGAAATTCACATCATTTACAAAAAGAGAGGTGCTTAGCCACATATAGGCATTACTACTGTCTGTGGGCGTCATCCATCACAAATCATCTCACACACAGTGTTGTAGACATGGATCACCCTGCCAGGAAACTGCCACCACATTACGCCGATCTCAATACACACATACACACACACACACACACACACAGGCGCGCGTTAAAGACACATGTCCTCAGGTAGTTCTTCAGTCTCCAGACAGAAAAGATTGTTATCATGTGACTCACATTCTTTTCTAGCCTGTTGGGCACACACACACACTCAGAACGACACGTACACACACAAGCACTGCCAAAATCTAATCAACTCCCCATTCAAACTGTCTTTCAAGGATTTAATATAACCAAGAAATGACATAAATACAGGCGAGCCAATGAGAGTTGTCTTGTGTGAGACAGGGCATGCTGCTCCGGAGCGCACTGCCACCTAATCTCTTCCTCACCTCGTCTCCTCCGCATGGCAGCCGAACAGCACGAGATGGAGTCACTTAAAGACGGGCCAGACCCGTATGAGGTCTGGGACCCAGTACTTCATTTCCTGCAGGACCCTCCAAACTGCCTAAACACACAAAACTCCGGCTGAAACCGCTCTGCCTCCCTCCTTCCTGCTCCCATTTGATATTTGTACATCTCCACTCAAGCCAAGACCTTACCAGCTAGGGAGGCCTGAGCCCTCATGGAGAAAAAAAGAAAGAAAGAAAGTTAGAAAAAAAACATGAAATTTGAAGTTTTCTCCAAAAATATATAACATGTCTTGAGAGTAAATCAAGCACAGGTTTATGAAATATTCACAGAACTAAATAAACAAATGGTGTAAAGTAGAAAAACGCCTTAAAATGTAGGAAGTTATTAAAACTTTTTTATATTAGTTTTCCACTGAGGTGAAAGTGCATTTAAGTATAGTGACACACACACACACACACACACACACACACACACACACACACACACACACACACACACAGAGGTTGCTCCAGATGCGATCATCTGACAGGCTGTCTCTCTTCTCCTGAGGCCTTGTCATGGTTTGCTCACCTCATTGCCAACCATTTCCAGACAGCATGAAGACTGGACCTGTTCAAACGGCCAATTTTCCAGCTTGGGGCAAATTCAGTGATCCCATGGTGGAGTTATAACAGTGTGATGGGTGCAGAAATTAATGGCCCATCCCATTTTTAAAAATAAAAAATCTAAATCAAAAGTTTCTAAATGTGTTCTTCAGAGACCATTCACCTTTTTTTTCAAAGTCAAAGTCAATCAAGCACTGCAACAGTACATTGCACGCAGACTGAAATTGCATTTCTCAAAGCTCCAAATGTGTAAGTTAAAATTAAGACATACAACTAAGAAGTATAAGTAAGATGTATATAAGACATCACAACTCATTAGACATAACAGTGCAAAGATATCAAGATATCAGGCATGGTAATCCAAGATATCAGGCATGGTAACCTCTACAGAAACTAATCATTAATGTGACTAACATAAAGGATACTACGACTACAACATCAAGACGTGTAGCTTGTATAGCCTGCATGTGCCTATAAACATAGATATAATATATGATTATTGTTGTATAATGACTGTAGTCATGGAATAGGCA
>JAODXP020000015.1:732487-792392 GCA_027497455.2 Sardinella longiceps
CAGAGTGAGTCAGAAACACTGGTGAGTTATGACCTGGAAATGCTTCACAATGGCCTGAACAGACAGCAGTAGAGAAACAGCGCCTCCAAGTGGAAGCTGTGGAGAAATTCAATGAAGAAAACGAGTCACAGGCTTGCCAACAAACACTTCCTCATGCTGGGAGATTACATAAAAAAGATACATTAAAAGAACTGTGAGTAAGATTCAAGAAGTAGACGGCAACAGATGCGGGGGAAGGCTGGATGCTTGTTGTGAGCATCTGGGCTGCTGCGAGCTCGTGGTCCCCCGCTGTGATCACAATGCCCTCATCTACTGGCAATCAAGCACACACACACACACACACACACACACACACACACACACTCAAACATGCACACACACATTCACAAACTTACACACAGCCTCAGCTGTTGGATGTTTCGGTGAGAGGCAAAGAAGGAATGATGATGATGAAGGTCTCTGGCCTTTGTCAAGATTGGTCTGGAAAGTCAAGAGAGATGCAATATGATGTTCCAAGGTGACGTCTAACTTCATGTACTTAAACTCTATATTTAATGATGATCAAGTAAACAGCGCCCTCTTAAGGTAAACAGGGGTTGTGGGTGGATTAGATCTGTTGACAGACTGAATGGCTGACTTCAGATTCATCTTGAATTTATTAATCTCTCTCCCTCTCTTTCTGACACACACACACACACACACACACACACACACACACACACACACACACACACACACACACACACACACAACTACCTCTAACTGTTCAAAATACACAAATATGCAGTTGCACTTTTGCAGTGAGATCACATAAGACACACACACTTAAACACACACATGCACACAGGCAGGATAGACAACCAGTGATCAGTCAGTTAGGTCATTAATAACACATAATTTTCTACGTGACCTTGCTGTTATCGGTTTCTATTTAAACAAACACTGCTCTATGAAATTTAAGATGCCATGCAATTAGCCTGTATTGTTTGTCTAAGCCTTATATATACAGTTTAGAAATCCATCTTATGGGGCATTGCAAGTTAGAATGTCTAAATAGACTATTATTCAAAATTAAAAGGTACGTTCTTGACTCTCATTTACAAATGGAGCAGGACCGACTTTTCATACAATTCATTATAAACTGATTTCTGAAATAGAGAAGTAGAGAGTTTTTTGGATGGTGATCTTGATTTGCCAGGAAATATTGCCTCCTTCGACAGAGGAAAAATATACACTTTTTCGGAAGAAATCAGAGACAAGACACACACACACACACACACACACACACACACACACACACACACACACACACACGTTGGATATACATACAATCGAGTCCACTACCCTGATTGGTGCTGGCAGGAAATGACACGCCTGGGCATCTCAGTGTGGTGCTGACAAGACCAGAATGATCAGGCCAGAAACAACAGAAGCACACAGACACAGACCTTCATAGACCTGTGAGGTGTGTGTGTGTGTGTGTGTGTGTGTGTGTGTGTGTGTGTGTGTGTGTGTGTGTTTGTGTGTGGAAAGAGACAGTCTGTGAGAAGACTATGAATCTTTTAAATGTGCCCACAAAAACACATTGTGGGCAATGCAGTTCTATAAGCGACATCGAGAACATTGACTGCCCATTTCTGCAGATAGAGCGTTTTGAGAGGGAGAAAAAAAAAAAAAAGAATTCATATCAAAGCTACTGTATTGAGGGGGTTCAGATCCTTGCCTACTGTACACAGTCAGTTTGTCAACAAAGTTAGGGAACAATAGTCTTATTGACTTTTATCTATCCTCTACATCAAGTACAGAAATATTACTGAATCCCATTTAAGTTGCTGATTTCCACAGCAAACTGTTTCATATTTTATTCAGCTCTGTCTGCTAATCAGGTTGAAGTCACATAGGAAATATCGACTAATAATATCCACTCTGCCAAGATGACTGTAAATATTAGCACAATCAGCTCCCATGTGCTAAACAGCTCTCATGGTTATTGTTCCAATCTTGAGCACTTGTTAATTTTAGAGGGAAGGGGAATAAACACATTACTTCTCTCTAAGTGTTGATCTTATTAAGAATCATGGCTCCACGCTCCATCCAAGCCAGAGGCCGAGTCGGATGAAAAGCTAATGAAAGGGGGAAAAAAATACCATTCTGGCCTTGAGAATCCTTAGACAGTGTAATGAAAGAAGATATTTTCGAGCCAAATGTTTCAAAATCGGCCTTGTGCAAGTGCCTCGCTCTCTCTCTCTCTCTCTCTCTCTCTCTCTCTCTCTCTCCTGGTTTGACAGTGCAGAGGTTTTTTGCCCCGCTGAAACGCAGAGTGCTGACAGCTTGTTTTCTTTGTTGCGGTATTCAGTCAAGATTGTCTTTCTGCTGCAGTCCTGGGCCGTGCTGATCAGTGCACAAACCTGACAATCTGACAGTGATGTGTGTCCTGGCCATCTCTCAGCCTAGTCTAGAGGTCGTGGGTTTGTTCTTCCACTGCCCCAGCACCAGACTATAATAACCAATCTGCGCAGAGGCCTGTGAAGAATAGAGCATTATAAAATGAAGGTGTCCGCCATGCTGTTCACAGGTGGTGCAGTTTGCTATAAGAGCTGCGGTGGTAGCATAGTGGTTAAGGTCCTCCACTCTAGTGGGCTAGTAGTCTGCAATTTGTGGGTTCGAATCCCGCTGCCATTGTTGTGCCCTTGAGCAAGGCACTTAACCCTAAGTTGCTCTAGGGGAGACTTGCCCTGAAGTTGATCTGTTGACAAATGTAAGTCGCTTTGGATAAAAGCGTCTGCTAAATGCATAAATGTAAATGCGAATGTCATGTTGGTCTGACATACATGGCATAATCCTTCATACGTGTCCACCAATCCATCATCACCAAATCGCCGTCTTATCATCTTCAAAGGTCCTGTTGAAGGAAGGATTTTGTGCATTTATTAGTTTCGGACATGCCTTGATGCCTCGCTGCCACCAAATGCTTCCTTCAAAGGCAGCATTTTCCCCGTTTGGGACGCATCCATAGTGTATCCTAATATAAATAGTTAGGGAGTGAGGATTGGTTTTGGGAAATAGACTTAAGTTGTGAGTATAGTCACCTTTGAGGTGTTCCACCAGTGCTGAGTCAGCACTTTAACGGCAATTACTGAATTAGAAGGACTGAGTCACTCTCTCACTCTCTCTCTGTGTGTGTGTGTGTGTGTGTGTGTGTGTGTGTGTGTGTGTGTGTGTGTGTGTGTGTGTGTGTCAGGGAAAGAGAGAGAGGAGTACACACAGCCTTACAGTGGTTCAGATGGATTAAGGACTAATGAGTACCAGTAATACAGACCACACAGGCCGATGAGCCCTCATGGAAATACAAAGATGAAAGATCCATGCACACACACACACACACACACACACACACACACACACACACACACACACGCATAATAGGGTTAATTTGAAGTTTTCCATCACTAGTCAAAAATGTTCAGAAACTTTCTTTTCCTACAATCTTGTGCTCACTAATTCACAAATACACCCTTCCTTGTGTGTTATAATAGCATTTCCTTCTTTTTTCTTCATTTGGAGGAAGTGTGTCAACAGAGCGTCTCATTTAAATACAAAAGACAAATCTACAAATGTGTATCCTGACTCCCTGTAAAAGATCATGAGGGACCTCTGAAAAGAGACCTTAGGCCCTCCCTTGATGAGAGTACAGTAGCCTACAGTATTTAGGTGTATTTACTGTAGGTATATTAGTATGTGAAAACAAATCTGTCAGAAAAAAAGGTAGAGTCCCCACATAAATGTGCAAAGTCTCCACAAAGTCGTAATGGATGTTGCATATCCTGTGCATGAATAAGCATAAGTTTCCTGCAAATGAAAAAGCATACATGACTATATCCAATATTACATCACCCTTTATGTTTAGCAACCTTAATAGTTCGGCTAAGAGCAAGGACGTCTATCCCATCTCTCCTGTCTGGTGTGGTAAAACATGATGGATTATGCCGTGCAGCCAACCCCACAACGTTTTTCAACACCCCGTTAGCAATCACTGCTCCGTGGTCTAGAATATTCTCTCACACACAGAATTTGATCCTGACAAATGTACCATCTACTGTAGATGACTGCCTGTGTGTGTGTGAGTGAGTGAGAGAGAGAGAGAGACCATTCATGTTTTAGTTTAGATCTCCATATCTGTGAACATTTATTGCTACTGGTTTCCCTTTCAGAAATGGAGACCGTGGTTGCTGGTGTTCATATCTAAGTAGGATGAAACAAAAAATTCAATGTTTTCCATTCATTGTCCCATGATGTTAGCCTAGAACTCTAGACGCACTCTTAGTAAATTGAACTTGAGCTCAGCGAGTACGTCTAGCAATCAGCCATAGATTGTATTCAGACATCGGTGGTGTCTGAGCAGTCTATCCACTCACAACACTCTAGGTTGTATTCAGACATTGAATCATCAACGTTTTATCTGGACAGGGAGTCATTGGACAGGCTTAGCGTTGTTTGAATCGGCTTGTTAGTTGCTCTGATCAGTTGTAGCCATCTTACCCAAGGGTCTATCACTCGTGGCCAGACTACTGTATACATTAATGTGATAGTCTGTCTTGTCATGATGTTTCTCCAGCACATCATTCTTCTAGTTGGCTTTGGTTAGCAGGCAGTCTGTCAGCTAGGACCTAGATGGCACTTATTATTTTTGTACAACGTGATTTGTACCTTCACAAGTCTATTCAACTATTGATACCGCTTGATAGAGGTTTCCTCCATCCACATGTAGGATTATTGGCAGGAATGTTTAGTTATTACAGGGATGTTTTGATTCTTAGCCCTGTAGGGCACAACCAGGACTTACTAACCACTTCTATAAGCTTTTGTATTTCTTTAGGTATCCCACGTTTAACACACACATGCACACACACACACACACACAAGAATAATTAATCTTCATTGTAAGGTTTTTGTGTTTTTGATTGGTATCAGACACATTACTAATGAGCCATCAGTAATTTGTGTATCTGTGAGAAATAATGTAAACGCAGAAAAGAAGTCATGTCTGGAGGGGCTATGGCTCCTTTTTGGCTAAACCATTCATCATTCTATGTTCTAGCACATGAGCAAACATTCTAATGGATATGCACCACTGATGTTTGTACTTTGGCAAAATGAACACATTTTCTGCATTGTTTCCAACTAAGTACACAATAATCCATCTCTAGGACTGCATGACAAGGTTTGCGATAGCCCTGAGGAGAACCACAGAGGGAAAATGATCAGCTCAAAGGATGTGAAGACTGCCTGTGTTATTTTAATTCCTTGCCAGAATCCACAGTAGCCTACAAACCTAAGCAACATGCTTAACTCGATACTGACGGCCGGCTAATCTCTGTCGGTATGTTTCCATTTCCCACTTAATTTCTTCCTTGTGCACTGACAGCTTCAGAGCGGAAGGTGCAAAGAGATGCGTTCCCTCACCTATTTTAACTCCCAAGCCGGCCAAATACTTGAGGTGGACAATAAAAGCTCTTAACATTTTTTCCCCACTTTTTTTTTTGCGTATTACCTTTTCTCATTCCAGAAAAAATGGTGAGGGTTCTTAAGTTTCGTGATTTTTTCCAACATCACCCAGCCTTGACCTGATGGCAAATACATTTACAATGACGTCGCGATTAAGCCACACAGCTTGGCTAATCTGATAATAACGTAATAACAGCAGCACCCAGGAGGTCTAATTTAAAGAAAATGTTTATCCAGACTGGCCACTGTAAGGGGTAATGTAACTCCCGGAGTAATCTCCCCTAGCCTATTCTTTCGGAGTAAGATTTTCAAGTGGTAATCATTAACATGCCGTGTGCAAGGCGTCAGCAGGTCAGGGTAGAACACCACGAGCTTAAAAAAAAAAGTCAGGGAGCAGGCCAGGGTAAGAACAGGCAGCGAGATGAGGGTTTGAGATTTTATCCAGGCCAGTAAGGTCAGTAAAACAGTTCAGGTTCATAAGTGCACAACTTACTGGGTCTACTGCACAGACAGACCATTCCTAAGGGATTCTTCAAGTAACTTATTGTTAGGTAACTTTCAATATTTAAAATGAATTTAGTTTGCCAATGACAGAGGAATATCAGGTTAGAACAATTCATCAAAGTGTAACAACAAATAGGCTAGCTGATTAAAAACTGAAATATAAAGCACAATGAAATAAACACTATCATCACTGATATCTCTGGTCATACTTTAAGTCATAAAATAAGGTAAACATTTAATTCAGTTTAAAAAGTCAGGTTTAACTTGAGTTTAATAAACAGTTTGATAACGAACAAGTTTATCACACATGGCTGCCACATTCTGATTGTGTCTGTTAAAGCTTTTCCACTTTATTTATGAACTGAATTCTACAATAATGAACCTCAGAGAAGGTAATAAACTCACCATACTGTACACGTTTTATAATCGTTAGTCCCATTTTGTTTGTTTATTGTTTTGTTTATTTGTGTGCTGTTGGTCGTGAGGCACACTATAAATGAGGCATCACTTGTGGGGTCCTCATACACATGACCTTGTTCCATATTCCGATACTGTGGGAGGCTGCCATCTACTGGAGATGTCAGAAACAGGACTAGATTGCCATGCCATATTTAAAGCAATAGTTTGCCCCAAAATTATGTTAATTATGCCTTGTCGGTCACACTTTATTTTAAGGTTCACATATTAGCCATTAATATACTGTATGCCTTATTAATGCCTGTATTAGTGACTTGTAAGATATATGTTAGGCAGCATTAATCATTTGTTAGGCATGTATTCACAAATGTCTTGTTCATGACTAGTTAGGCCTTTATTCTTAATATAATCTTAATAATGCCCTGATAAGCCTTCATCTCTACTTACTAAGTAGTAGTACCTACCAAAGTAGAATATGTATAACCCACTAGAGTACTGTCTGAATAAATCCAGAATAGAGGAATAACACTTGTAGAATAAGCAAGTATATAGCTCAACGTCATTGCTGTATTTCACTGCCCAGGTTGCTGTGTCGCTGTGTCGCTGTGGTCCCTTTCACAATGACGGTGGGTCAGAATGGAAAACACTTGATTTTATTTTTTTATTATTTGACTCACACATTCACATCCTACTGTAGTATGATGTAGGCTGTGTAATGACTTATACACTTATAAGAGCTTTTCATCCCCTGCCCTCCTCTGTAAATAAATTGTGTAAATCCTCCTTTGAATCATACAAACTTTTGTTGTCATTCATCAGTAGAGCCAAGAGCTGCTTACATGTTGCACGCTTGTCTGTTGGCAGACAGAATGATTTTTTTAGAAATGAGCTACAAGAATGTAACAACTATGTAATGTAATGTAAAGATGCTGTCAAAATATATGCAGTTACCTTTGGGCTGAAATCCGTCATGATGCCCCCTTCATAGCCATTCCCTCTGTAGATGTGTGTTGGATCGTCACTTGTCTGTTGTGCATAGAGTCATTTTCAGAATCGCAAGAGTTGCTGTGTTAAATGCCCATTAGGAAACCTACTAGCCCCACGCCCAAGCCTGGCCACAAGACATTTCAACTGAAATACCAATTTGCCCATATCCAGGAACCTAGACCAACTAATTATCAGCTCATTACTAATTCACTACTGAGAACCAATCGCAGTCACTTAAGTGTAGGTGGGCATTAGACTATTTGTAAATGGACACTTCTCCAGAGTTTCTTGCCATTGGTTTATAGAAGTGCCATGACCTGAAAACTAATGTACCTCAGGGATCAGTTCACTCCCATGGGTCATTGATATGCAGATGCACACAACCCACCAAATGACTAACCTGACTCCGCCAGATGGACTTGCTCCCGCAATTCCATCTGGGAACCATCCGTTGAAGTAGTTTTGGTTCGTTAGTTTCGCTTTCGTTAGATTAGTTTTGACTGATTGGATAAGGCATCTGTCTATCACCACCTATGTTAGTGATAGACGGGCCAAATCAATCAATCAGACCAACGAAGCATATGACGTACTAACATACGTACATGTTCTTTAGACCCGCTTCTCGTTGCGCCACACCTCAACCCGCCTCAAAGCCAACGCTGATTGGTTCGTTTGTTTGGCAACCCGCTCCAAATTCTCGTCAATGGATAGTAGCCAGACAGAGCTGCGAGTGAAGACCTGAAGCTCACAAGATCAGTTTGGTCTCACGAGGCTACCAAATGACTGCAATACCTGAGGAATTTCTGTATCTGTCTGGATAAAGAATAGTGACTTTAACTCAACCTCTCTAACCCAACATGCAATCCAGCTCCTTGTTCAGGAGGTTTGGTTGGTTATTTCAATTATACAGTGACCTCTGAAATACTACTAGAGGACGTACAGACATTCTCTCCATCTTCAAGGAATTCTTGAAGACCCAGCTCTTTCAAACCTGTTGTCCTAGAACCTCCAACTACCTGGAATGTACTGACTAAATTGCACTTTCAACTCCTGTTAACTTCTTGTTAGCAAATTGCATTTCTAGTGAGGTATTTCCTTGTGTTTAGTTGTATTGTAGCTTGAACGTTAGTCCTCCAGTCAGCATACTGCCTCCAACACTCCTATCATAATACCTCTCCCCTCATACAACACCACACAAACACCATGTCCATTCCCCACAAGCAACAGCATTGTCCCTTCTCCCCTGTCATGCCCTCTCCCTCACCATGACCCCTGGCAGTTGAGTTAGCCCCCTGAGCCGTGGATCTGCCCAAGGTTTCTTCCTTTGGTGAGGGAGTTTTTTCTTGCCTCTGTTGCTCTTGGGTGCTCCTTGTTGGTGTGCCCCCGCCCCACACCAAACCTCCTTTCTAGCCATTTTCCTACTGCACTTCTGTACTTTGCACAACAACCTTGTTGTGTCCTTGTATCCTGCTTTTGTAAGTCCTGATATTTACCTTGAAACTAGTCCTTCTGTGGGGAACAAATGTTGTGCTGTCGCTAATCTGTTTTCAGAAAGAAACAGAAAGAGAAACAAAGAGTAAAAACCCTGATAGAAAGTGAATATACTCTAGCTGAAAGTGTGGTGTAGCCATTCCGGTAACACTTTATTTGAAGGTACCTTCATAAGACTGACATGACACTGTCATTAACTATGACATGATGTTGTCAAGAATCTGTCATAAACTTTATACCCCTGTCATGACTTCTGACATACCCTAACCCTAACCCTAACCATGACAAATACCTGGTGACACTTAATGACAGAAGTCATGACAGGTGTATAAAGTTTATGACAGATTCATGTCAGCGTCATGTCATAGTTAATGACAGTGACATGTCAGTCTTATGACGGTACCATCAAATAAAGTGTAACCATCGCCGGATATCCACCTCAAAGCTTGTCCTTCTGTGGGGCTTGTATGTTGTATCACCACTGATCTGTAGAAGATAGTGGAAGACAGTGATTTTCAGGAGAAAAAAAAACAATTCAAGGACAGGAGCAACTAATAGAAATGAAGTAGGAGAATGAACATAGCTAAACCTACCTCAGAGCTAAACCGTCTGTGGGGCTTGTATGTTGTATCGGCACTGATCTGTTGGGAGAGATCGATTTTGAGGGGAAAAAATACAATACAAGGAAAGGAGAAATTAGTAAAAATTATGTAAGAGAATGAACACTGGTAGCTAAATATATACATTATATACCTCAAAGCTTGTCCTTCTGTGGGGTATGTATGTCAGATCACCACTGAACTGTTGGCGGAAAGTGATGGGAAAAAAAACAACACAAGCAAAGTCGCAATTGGAAGAAATCATGTAGGAGATTGATCATGCAGTAACCATTGGACTGACAGCCCCTCTGATAACTACCTGTGTGGTATGCCTTCTGTGGGATACGTAAGTTGCGTCGTCACTTTTCTGAGGGGAGACAGAGTGTTTAAGAAAATGGCACAAGAAAAGAAACACACGGTAGAAAGACTGTCAGAGACTTGATCCAGCTGACAATATGAAGTAACCATTGGGCTTACGATCTCCCTGATGTCCTGCCCCACGTCAGACCTTCTGTGGGCCTTGTATGTAATATCCCCACTTGTCTGTTGGCAGACAGAGTTGTTTTAAGAAACCACAAGCCACAACAGAAAAAACAAATCTTAGAGATGTTGAAAATAAATACAGCTGACAATATGCAGTATGGTGACAGCCCACCTCCAAGCTAGGCCTCCTGTGAGACACATATTTAGTATATCTCCTCGTCTGTTGGCAGACAAGAGTGATTTTATGAAAATAATCATAAGAACTGAAGCAAGCGGATGAGAATGAATACTGCTGAGTGTAGTGCTTATTGCCTTGACACCCTCCAGATACCAACCTCCTCCTCACTCTGGCCTCTGTGGGAGACGTATGTCACATTGCATATCTATAGACAGGGAGAAAAGAGGCACAGAGAGAGAGACAGAAAGCATCTGTTGTAAGAAAAGAGGCACAGAGACAGAAAAAGCAACTCTAGAAATGAATGTAACTGAGAGTGTGCAGTGAGTGACCTTTGGGCTGATGACCCTCCTGATGTCCACCACCATGCCGGCCAGTTTGTGAGGCCCTGCCGCCTCCACTGCGTCAGCCTCCTCCTCGCTGGAAAAGCCCACATAACCCAGGCCTCTGGGGAAGCCTGTGGTGGACTCTGTTTTCACCTGCAAGAGATCCACAAGTTGCAGAAAGAGGTTGCCTCAAACCACATGAACAAAACCCAGTCAGGGCAAATAGAGGCTAAAGAAGTGCTTGAGAAGCATGACTTCAGTAAAAATGAAACATATGTACTGTAAGAATGTAGCCCTTACAAGTTATATCTCCTGTAGTATTCTCTACAGGCTATCTGACAAAATGTTGTTTTTGCCTTGAAGCTATACTATGTGTTACAGTATGCATAAAAGGAATGCCATTGCAAACATAATCACACGCTAAAGACATGTTGAATCCAGTTTCTTTCAAATAATCAACACAATATAACAACATAATATGTTACAATGGGAACAAATGTAGATTTAAGTTCCATTGTAACTTGCTTAGTGCTATAACATAACAATTATAAAACAGTCAGTATTCATTCACAAATTACAAGGTACACATAATGATGGACATCCCCAAAACAGTCAGTCAAAGAAATAATCAAACACAGACATAGACGCCACCACAGACAGTTAAACTTACATACAACCAAACAGACAGTGAAAAATAATAAACTTTGTTCGGTTTATTATACGGTCCAAATTCTTTTGTTCCTCTCACTAACTAGCCTACAGCAGCCAGCAAGCTTGTGTAATATATCTATGATTGAATGACGCCAAACTATCATTTTAATGAACATTTGCACCTCTCACTCCACTTTTACCCTCTATGGTTCCATAGTCTGTCTGAGTGAAAGAATTCTTTCTTTTGATGCTGGCCATTCAACCCCCACCCTCCTCCCCTTCCCCCAAGGATAATGTTCTTACATCACAGAAGATCACCTCTCCCCACTTTTCAAAGTGGGATTCAACATCATATTTGGTCACAAAGGGATTCATCTTTTCGAGCAATAGCCCATGAACCTGGAAGGAGAAGAGATTGAACCAAACAAAACAATCCAAACAACATCACTATAGCACCACAATATTATTTTTTTCTGTCATGATGGCTACACTGCGTTCATCTAGCTCAATAACTTGTTGCCAGGTCTTTATTTACCCATTGGCCCATGTTACTCAGCTGCTTCATGTGTTCCTTTGGAATGCTCAGGATGACCCTTGAGTCCATGGTAACTGGAGCACAAATGACAAAGAACCATAATTACAATGGAGTACACGGATTAGTGCTGGCAAAATTAACTGATTAATCACGTGATTAATCCAAAAAATTTAACTCTGATTAAGAAAATTAACTCTGATTAATCCTGATGGATACGGTTCCACTTTCATAGCATGTATTATGTTCAATTTCAGATAGAAAATGATAGAATCATTGCAAAATTTTGTGATTAATCAGATTATTTTTTTTAATCGTTTGACAGCACTAATAAGGATATCATGATTCTATGCCCCAAATTTCCATCAATTGGTCAGAAAATTACATTTGTCTACTAAATGTGTGCTCCTGGACCGGTAGTACCGGTACTAAATGTCTAAGTGAATAGAGAGCTTACACCTTCCGGGACCAAAGTTAAACTCCTTTTATATGTAAGTGTACTGGGCCATCTTTATTTTACTGTCTAAGCAAGGGGTGGCCAAACTATTCTGTTCAATAAGCTCCCAATGTTTAGGTGAAAGAACAATGTATTCAGAAAATCATTTATATAAATTATATTACACATTCTGATTCTACACTGCTTAATGAGACTATTGACAATAAGTCACTGTAACAACATTGAAATTTTGACATGGGACACACATCAACAGCTCAGTTCAAAAAGGCTTAATGACATTACCAACTTTACAGGAGAGCCAAAACAAAAATGACAAAAATGCACTAGGCTATCTGTACTGATTTCACCTATTTAAAGCACACTGGGGGATACAATACTTAATCAAAACTATTAAAAATGAGCTTAGGCCCTTCTGGCTTTAACTATCAGTAGAAAGAGCTCATCAGGAGCTTTCAGGTGTATAGCCTAACTCCATTTGGACCAAAATGTCACCAACACTCTTTTAGTTCTCAGCCCTCAATAGATTAATGTAACAATGGGCCACATTATATTTTATTTTTTCACTTCATAGCGGGCCACTTGGTAGAGAGAAGAAGGGCACAATTAGCCCCCATGCCATTGTTTGACCACCCCTAGTTTATACTCTCTCCATGGTTATGAGTCTGCCTCTAAGCAGACAGACTGATGTGATGGGTGCCTGAGATTTAGGGACAAAGCTTATGCTCTCCAGTGGCTCATTTACAAACACATCTGCAGAACAAATCCATCCAAATTTGCTATGGGAGCACATACGGATTCAGGCTATGAGATTCACAACACTGACCACTAACACAATGATCCACAAACAACAGATAGTTGCCCACAAAAGCAGTTTATAAACAATTTAATCACTGATATATTGCCAGAAAATACAGCGGGGAGTCATATTCATATCTGATTTCACTGCATAATCAATGAACACATAGCCTGATCAAACATCTGCTCGTTTCATGTTTCATACTTCATGTTAGTGTGAGGCACAACAATCTGTTGTGTTTTTGATGACTCTATAGCAAATTATTCACCAACAGTGTAGGTTTCATTAGGCTACATTAAAATGTATAAGTTCAGTATTCATTGATAAAGGTAAAAATATATTTTTTTGTAATACACATCGCACACCACCAGATGGCACTTTACTGAGCTTGCCACACACATTCAACTACCTGAATCAATGTAAGAACTACAAATGGACGGCAAGGGAAGGTCTCAAGTCAATGTGTAAGCAATTGCTGTTTCACTCAAAATAGGTTAGAGCAGTGCACTGCAATATGGTAATAATAATAATAATAATAATAATAATAATAATAATACATTTTATTTGTAATGCACTTTATATTAAAAGCAATCTCCAAGTGCTACAGTGTACAGTGAAAAAAGTAAAGGAATTAAAAAGAAAGTCTATTGAATCAAAGAAAAACGTTTTCAAATGTCCATAGTGTATACTGACAACTTGATGACAAAATGTGCATTTCCGACATTGTTGCTCCAAATGGAACACTGCTTTGTAAAACTAGGTGGAGATGACGGACGTAACCCGCCATTTAAATTGGTGACTCAAAGGTTTGAGAGTGTCAATGCGCAATGCACTGAAAGATTGTGCTTTAAGTGCTCAACTGGGCAATGAGACGTGGCCTAGGTCTTTTCTTCTAGTTTCCAATCTCATCAATGAGATACCCCTATGGAATCACACTACCCTATTGATGCATTATATTGGCTATCTAGTAATGCAATGAAATACTTGCAATAATATTTAAAAAAATTATCTTTGGTACTTTCAGCCTTGTCTCTTTTCTTGTGTCAGCTTCAGCCTGTCCACTATGTTTGACTAGTGTGCAGGCCTGATAGTATTCAGGCGTTGTGCCTGATTTCAGGTGTACCAACATGACTGTGGAAAAAAAAATGCTTTGAGAAATAAAAAGGTGGTATTAAAGTAGGATTAAACTAACATTTAAACATTTTCTTCTCATTGTACCTTCATAGCGGTGATGAGTATTGATGATATTCTGAATTTGCTTACAACCTAGTATAGTGTTCTAAAAGTGTGATGCAAAATTAGCACCACACTCGTGCCCACCTCCCTGTGGTGGAAGAAAAGTTCAGGCTCAAGATTTTTTTTTTTTCACTATCAGCCCTGAGTGTGGTATAAAAATATACAGGTGTACTCACTTGACAGATGCTCCTCTGTAGTAGCGTGTTGACTATCTAAAACACACTTGGAAACTTGCACTCATTTTATGGAAAGGAATGTGGAGGAGGTGGTACTATGCAAGTTGTGAGTGTCAGAAAAATTTGCATATTTTAGATGTTTTGATAGGTTATTGACACTGGAGTTTGTTGACTGAAGCAGACAGGTTTGCCAACATATTAGACTGCCCAAATCATTAAACATCTGAAAAGTAATACTCGACACATTTTACCCTGAGGGAAAAGGTAATGAATAGGCCTACCAAAAATCAGAGTGTCCCACAACAGGGGAAGAGAGATGACATTACAACACAACAAACAGGAGTTAATTGTCTTTTTCATGCTGATATTTAATGGTGACTTTCTTTATGCTTTAAAATCATACACCCACAACTGCAACAGTCATTAATGGGCCTACATTTACAATCAGATCAGATCCAGAATGCAAATCCAATGCACCGCTACCAGACAAACATTTTTATGAGGACATGTTATGTCCTTTATCTCAAGACGAGAATAACAGTTGAATGTGGAAGAATATCAATAGGCCTAATTAACCTAGGTCTAGCCTTGGCCTACATCAAACATTGCCCATCTCTAGAAGTTGCTTTGTAACTTTGAGACTTTGGACATTATCCTCACCATCCTAGCCTAATGCAAGTCCAATCTTATACTAATCACACAATAGATATTTAAATGATTATTTGTAGGCCCACTGTTACATTTTGTCATCCATTGGGGGCCCCATTCCACACTGAGAATCAGGGGAAAGGTAATAATCTGTTAGACCTAGGCCTACTCATTATATTTACGCACAGTCAAGTCAGGGAATAAGGCTCTACAGCGCACTTTATTATTTTCAAAAAGTAGTGAATTAATTTTGTGCACAGTTCTACTTCTTTACATTACACTTTAAATGTTAACTTGTTTTACGTGCGCTGGTTTAAATTGAATGTAAAACTTTAAAAATGTTGTCACTTGGATGTGATTTGTGTGTATTTCCTGTGTCGTGGTAGTGAATGAATCGACGGGGGCTTCAGGCAGTCCTAGAATTGGTAAGATGGCGGCTGCGGCAGTGGTTGAATTTCAGAGAGCACAGTCTCTGATCAGCACGGATCGGGACGCTTCCATTGATATATTACATGCGATTGGTAAGTGCACTGTACATTATGCGAGTATTATACAGTGTCACCTAGTTGCTGACTTTAGTCAACCTTTAGTATTGCATCCTACTGGCATGGAACTGTTCTCATTTACCCATGGTCTTAGCTAGCTAACGTTAGCTAGCCGGTTTTCTTGCTGCTGACTCACTGTGACAGGCGTGAGTAGCGGCTAGCTTATTTAGCTACCTTGCTAAAAGCTCACACACACAACAAATATGTCGTTACCTGACATGATGTTATAGTGCTTAGCTGTGCCTTACAAGTGTGTACACAATTGGTAGGTTGTAGGCAGTAGTTTAATTGAGGCTTCCTGTGTTTTTATTGCTAACGTTCGTGTCATATTGGCTAACATTAGCTAGCAAACTGCTCAGCTCCTCTTCAAATCTAAAGCCGTCATTTCAAGTAGACTCTACAGTTAGCTAGTACTTTGACAGTTGAGTAGTACGTTGTTAAACACTTGAATAGGTTGTCGTTATAAATTAGGTTTCTATAGCCACTCTGCAAGTTTACATGAATATCCTGTGAAGTTTGCAGAACAGTTTGAAATTGTCAGGGTAAAGACATCCCTTTCTTGCTAGCATAGGGTCTCCTTTGTGCTACCAAACACAAATAACAAGGTGGCTAACGTTACTGTTTTGTAAGTTGCCAGCAAGCCCGCGGTGCTATAGGCTATTGTTTCTGGTGTGTCATAACGATAATGTTAAAAGTCAGTAGACTCAATAGTCAATAGTGTACGAGGGTTTGTACAATAACGGTATCCGCTGATTTGTGCGACTACGATAAGGATGCGTCTTGAGCTAACAGTAGCTTAACGTTACCATTCATTTGATTCACTGGTGGATGTCCGCGCCTCTGACAGTACAGGGCAATGTGGAAAAGTAACTAGAACTAACGTTAGGCCTAATCAGAGAGGATTCAAGTGATGATCTTTGAACTAATGGTGTGTGTTCATGACAGTTCGAAATGCATTCGTCTTCTTGTTTAGGAAGTTTAGAAACTTAAAGTCTTTCGTAATCAGTAGTAGTCCTTTGTAATTTGAGTCGTGGCTATCTCAGTTAAGTTGATATGAAACAGCAAGCCTTCGCAGTGTTCCCTCTCTCTGAGCGGCTTTGTGTATTGTTTAATGCAGTCAAGCGGGATGTCAAAGACACCGACGAGGAGGCTGTGCGCGTCAAAGAACAGAGCATCCTTGAACTTGGGGGTCTGCTGGCCAAAACAGGGCAGGCAGCAGGTGAGTCAAGCCCAAACGGTTATTTTCAGAACTTCACTTTATTGGCCCTGAGTAGGCCTATGACAAATGACATAACGTTTTTTGGTAGACCTACACCTACCTGATGCACAACCTGCTGGATCAGCAATCATCTATCTTGACCATTTCTATCAATCTCGTCATTGCTCTGAAGTGACCAGACTATTAAAAAAAAAAAAAAAAAAATTCCCCTGGAGTAATGGTTAATTATGAACCTCCTTTACTTCTATTCTCAGAACTTGGTGGCCTCCTCAAGTATGTACGACCCTTTCTGAACTCCATCAGTAAAGCTAAGGCAGCAAGGTTGGTGCGCTCCCTGCTAGACCTCTTCCTGGACATGGAGGCTGCCACTGGTCAGGAAGTGGAGCTGTGCCTTGAGTGCATTGAGTGGGCAAAATCTGAGAAGAGGACGTTCCTGCGTCAAGCACTGGAGGTATGACACGCTTTGTCTGCTAGCTGGCTGCAGGGCTGATGGTGTTAAGGCACCATGCCTGATTTCAGGCGTAGCCTAGTTCCCTATATGTAAAGAGGATTCGTCTAAAATTTCAATGTTTCATCCTCGTTGTACACTATAAAATGCGTGGAACTCATGGGAATTGATAAATAACATGTTCCAAGTTAAAAGTACATCCTTGCATGCTCATCACTGCCTCATAGTCAAAGATATTGAATTTACCCATGGCCAAGTAGAGTTTTAAAAGTGTGTTGCAAACATAAAACCCTGCCACCTGTGCACACCTCCCTGATATGGGAAAAAGTTCAGGCTCAGGATTTTTTCTCACTATCAGCCCTGTGGCTGCAGTCATGCTATCTACAAGATGCTGTGTGAATAAATCCATCAACCTTAATGTATGGACACAACCCTTAAGGAATGCAAAATGTTTGTGGAAACATTCTGATAAAATGACTTTTGAAGTTTACGTTACACTGTGAAAAACAGGAAGCGCAGTAGCTGCTTTCCTTCTAATTGTGAGGGCATTTAAGGTCCTATTTTCCCCACCAGAATTTTCAATATATTTCAAAACCAGTTATAAGGTGTCCTCTCCTGTCTGGGTGACCCTGCCATGAATTTGGAAAGATTGACCCTGTTGACCCTAAACACGGCTCTAGGGCATGCAGTGGTACACACAAAGATGGAGGCTGTAATTTGTCTGTAGCAACTTTGATTTCATTCTCAAGTGTTAAACCACCCAGGGTTTTCCCCCAGCGCTTTATAGATATAGTTATAGAAGGCCACCTTCACAACAACCCGCTCCCAACTTGACTATATCCCCTAAAAACATAACATTATTGTACTTACATTGTAGCATAATTTAAAAAATTGCTTTCCAAAAACACATAAAAGGTATTTATTTTTGTCGTGCTTTTATCATATGAAACGTGATGCATCTCTGCTCTGCACAGGCACGCTTGGTCTCATTGTATTTTGACACCACGAGGTACCAGGAGGCTCTTCTGCTAGGTGAGTATGTGAAAGACACATGATGCAGGCAGTCTGTGTGTCACGGTCTCTTTATCACAATGATTTTTTTCCCCAACCCTTAGGCTACATTTTTTTAATAATTCTAAGTTATTTGTTTCATGCTTTGTATGATGGTGGTGTTCGTGGTGTCTGTTTGTTTTGATCTCTCAGGCTCACAGCTCTTGCAAGAGTTGAAAAAAATGGATGACAAAGCGCTGCTGGTGGAAGTGCAGCTCCTGGAGAGTAAGACCTACCACGCACTCAGCAATCTGCCCAAGGCCCGTGCTGCCCTCACATCCGCCAGAACCACGGCCAACGCCATCTACTGCCCGCCTAAACTGCAGGCAGCCCTCGACATGCAGTCAGGTGAGTCTGCCAGCGGAGGAACCGTTCTCTTTGAAATGAGCTCCTGAAGCTCTCCAGGCATCCCACTCCCTTGTGCTTTCTCTCTCACTCTTTCTCTCTCTACCCCCTCCCTGAGCCGTCTTAGCTGAGGAAATGCAGGGGAAATGTCTGTTTCTTGACACAACAAACTGTGGAGTGGTTGTGTCTTCCCACTCATGAGTTGATTTCTGTAAAATAATGAGTGCCTTATATAAAAGGTTAAACAGTCTACCATTATCCATGTTTTTCCTCTATCTATTGTTAGAAAGTTGTATGACTCCGGTCTCACGCAGTAAGTGGTTATTCCTTATATGCATGCAGTCACCAGCTTAAGAGACATTGATTGTCCTGTTGTGTGTCCCAGGCATCATCCACGCGGCAGAAGAGAAGGACTGGAAGACGGCGTACTCGTATTTCTATGAGGCTTTTGAGGGCTACGATTCCATTGACAGTCCAAAGGCCATCAAGGCCCTCAAGTACATGCTGCTGTGCAAGATCATGCTTAACGCGTAAGCCAGCCTGCTCATCAAATGCATTCATTTAACAGTATACATGCACAATCATTCTTTTAGGCTAATGCAATGCAAAGCACATGCAAAGCGTTCTATTGACTGCTTTATGTTAAAACAGTACACGTGTTATGAAGTATCAGTTCAAATTGTAGTTAATTCAATATAGTGTATGGATTTTGTAATGTCTACTACCGGTAAATTACACTTCTGTGGAATGAAGAGGCTTTTTTTGGTGTGTGTGTGTGTAATTTTTTGTTTGTTCTATCTGATAAGCATGTGTGGAAAAAATATGGCTAATCTCATTGTCTGTCTATCGTCCTGTTTTGCAGGCCAGAGGATGTCCAGGCGTTGATAAGTGGGAAACTTGCCTTGCGATATGCTGGCAGACAGGTACCTAAGCTAGCTGGTCAAACCACAGGACATCACCACACAGACTAATAATGATTGTCAGATAATAGGATGCTGATGCTATCCTCAGTACCAGTCTCCCATAGCTAGACTTGGCAGATGAACTGAGGAGGATGGTGAATACCTGTTGAGAGACTTGTCTTTTTGCCATTCAGGCCATCCTTAGAAATATGTTTGTTTGCCGTAACACCAGAATCAGAAAATAATTGGGACGGTAGTTCAGTAGATTTTTTTTTTTTTTAAGTCAACAGTCATAAAAAATAAATAAATAATTTTGGCAGGTCGGTGAGTGCTTCTATACTGTACTCACTCCCGCATGACATCCTGGTCTATTTAGAAGCATCTCTAACTTGTACATAAACACACAACAGTAGCTTAGCCCTCTGTTATGAAGATACCGTAATAGGCCTGTATGGTTTCAGGTGAGACTTGCAAGTAGTGGCTTTTAAATGATCATGTATTCACAGCATTTATTGTAGAGGCATGAGCACGTAGAGTTCCTTACCCTTGGCTGCAATTTCAGTCAAAGTTTTGAGCCTATACTCGTATTGTCTCTGACATATAGCCTAGCCAACTAGCTTCTGAACCTGTTGAAGCGCTCTCCTGTTTTCTTTGACGTTGGAGAGAGAAAGAGAGTTGTGATAGGCTACTCTTTGATGTACCGCTGCATTCTGTAGCCTACCGCTGTGCATGATGGCCTGCTGCATTGCTGCCCACCTATCCAAATTCAATGTTGCAGGTTCTCTAAACCTTTTATTTTCATCAAATTAACTCAGGAACAGGGAAGTTATTCATTTAAATATAATGGCTTATAAATATGGGTGATTTGTGTGTGTGTGGGGGCGGGGGGAATAGTTCACTCGGTTGCTCTAGAATGTTATGGTTGGCAAGTCGGCTGAAAAGATTTCAGGTCGGGTTACGGCAAACAAGAATCATTTTAAGGATGGCCCCTTTTAAGCCAGACTTCTCCAGACTGAACTCTTGGCATGCAGATGTAATTTCTAAAGTCACACCTTGCCCATAGGGGACTACAGCAGCAAAAGAATGGGGATGTGGCATGTGGTTTTGTATTGTCTATGAAAATGGTGGTGGTGTATTTGGAACTGAAGTCTGATAGAAGGCAAAGTGGCTTAATGAATTTGAATACCTGAACATCGCTCTTTTTTTATTGCACTTGACAGACAGATGCACTCAAGTGTGTGGCCCAGGCCAGTAAGAACAGGTCACTAGCTGACTTTGAAAAGGTGAGAAAAATAATCACAACAAAATCTGCATTATCCATGGATCTTAGCAAGCATGTGGCCATCCTCTTTTTCACCGTTTAAATGCATCCCCCTCCTAGCCCTTTCTTACTTTCTACCACCCACCCTAGTCCACTTTCTTCATCTTGTCTTTTCTCCATCCACCCTCCATTTTTTTCCCCCCTCTCCATACTGAGTACTGTTCATTGGCTCTGGAGATTGCCGTGAGTCCCTGTCCTGTGAGTGGATTGTGAATGCTAAATGACCATGCGCTGCCTTCTGCTGTCCCCTGTCAGGCCCTAACTGAGTACAGAGCTGAGCTGAGGGATGACCCCATCATCAGCACCCACCTGACCAAACTCTATGACAACCTGCTGGAGCAGAATCTCATCAGAGTCATCGAGCCCTTCTCCAGAGTCCAGGTTTGACACTCATCATATTTCAGTGTGTTTGTTATTGTGTTCTTGTCCTGGGGGGTATTCCAAGAAGGTGGTTAGGTGATAAGCCTGGCTAAGTTAACCTAGAGGAAGTTTTAAACCAGCTAATAGAGAAGCCTGCAGGCTTTGTTTAGTTAAGAGAACAAGGAAAAGAGGCTCCTTTATTATGAGGTTTACCACTACTTCCAGCTTGACTTACCCAGGTTTGTCACTTACTGCCTTCTTGGAATACCCCATAGCTTTCCTTTGCTTGTTTGTTTTTGATTTTTTTTATGCTACAACATCCCTAGCATGAGATATTTGGCACTTTATCCATGTGCTGTAAGCTAATATTTCCTTGTATACCAGTTCATGTTTTCTGAATGCCACTTTTTTTACGAAGCATTTTTCTCATGAGGTGCCTCCGTTGTTTTCTTACAGATCGGACACATTTCCAGTCTTATTAAATTGTCTAAGGTGAGAAATTATTTCAAACTGCCATTCATATCGATCATTTTCAAAGTGTTGGCTCATGGTAATGCCTGATCATAGGAGGTATCTGGCTTACATGAGAAGGAAATGGAATTTGACTGTTTGTTTCTTTCTTTGTGCAGGGCGATGTTGAGAGAAAATTATCACAAATGATTCTAGACAAGAAATTCCATGGTAAGTTTCTTTATTTGATTCTTTATCATGTTTGTTCAATTCAATTCAATTCAATTTTATTTGTAGAGCGCCAAATGCAATACAGTTGCCTTGCGGCACTTTACAAACAGTGCAAGGAGCAGCCATAAGTAACAGGGTCAAGGAAAAACTCCTCTTCCATTTGTAGTAATTCTTTTTAGGAAGAAACCTTGGGCAAAATCCACGCCTCATAGGTCCAACCCAACTGCCTAAGGTCCAGTCACGTATCTGTAGTCAGTGGTATAATGATGGATCACAAGTTGTCCATGGTTTTGACGAAGTAACATAGTTGCTTGAGGACAGAATGTTGTCTGACGATATTGATGTTGGCAAGCTTCCCAAAGGCATGCACACTGGAGGTGCAATCAGGTTAGCCCAACAGGGTTGAACGGAGGTCACGGAACCATAAATATCACCAGCAGTCTTATTGTTTGGTTTTGAATGTTGACGTTCCTAAACCAAACCCTCATCTTCAGATATTTTTGACTGTAATGTTATTAGCAAGAGAAAAGCGGCCTGCATGATATGATGGATTGATGTACTGCTACCTTTGTTCTCTCTTTTTGGAACAAAGTAATTATGGATGTCGAGATGGATTGAATATGTTTGTTTCCACTGTCCATTCCACATTGCTGAGTTCTAATACACATGCATTCGGAAGATGTAGCATTCGAATTCAGGCATCATAATGCTGTAGCCCTAGCCTGGCTTTGGCCATCCCCTTGGTCTACGCTTTAGCTTCGTACAAGGGTCCAGTATTTTACCATTGTCGAACGATTGCAAGCTGGAGGTGTGAACTGTAGAAGTTTGAAAAGATTAAATCTGATTTCACCCAATTGCTAACGTTATGCACCAGCTTGGTCGTGAAGTAAGCGTCCCTTCAACAGTAGAAACCCAACATAATCTCTCACAAATCCCGATCCTGCTTGCTTTTTTAGCTCGTTATGAAATGGCTCGATGCAAATGATGCCAATAGCCGGAATGCCAGACAGAATCGTGGAGTGAGATGATTATTGGGTGGAACTACATAGGAAGGCAAAGACGGGCTACTGTAGCCCTAACTTATTCATTTTATTCTAGCCCAGGGGTCTTGCGCAAGTCTTTTAATGTATGGATTTTTGAAATGCCTTTTTCCAGACTCTGAAAAGTAGCTTATGATGGACAGATTCCAACACTTACAGTACATATTGAACATTGTCAACAATTGTTCTTCTCCTGCCAGATCTACATTTCGCATGCTTTCATGCATTTATTTGTGGCTTTTTTTAAGCGATATTTGAAGGCCAGTCTTCAAAATAAAAATACAAAATCTCCACCAACTTTAATTGATACTCTTTTCTGATGCCCTAACAGTAAATCAGAAGAATGAAGAAATTACTAGGTCAAAACTGACTGTGCAAAAGTAGAACTGAGATCTAGATCACATTTTGGCCAACCGCCTACCCTGGGAAGACATTAACTGTCTTGCTGAATGAACAGCCTTTGCTTTTGCATAGGGCACCAGCAGGTTCAACGGTCATGAGATCAACATTTTCCGTGGGTTGTATTTTGTGTTAAAAAGATTTAAATATAAAAATATGCAGTAGTTGCAATATAAATCCTTGATCTTGGAAACTATAAATATGTCGGTCTTGAAAACAAAGCAGTTTTGAAAAAATCTGTAATTCTTTGTTGACAAAAGGGTTCCCAAGAACTATGTCCTCAGAAAGGAAAATACAATCTGTAAATGTTGTCTATTGTTTGCCAAGACGGAATAGTTGTTGGGTTGCTTTGCTATTCAACCTGTGGAGTAGGCACACCCAGCCACTAGAATTCCTTTGGAGTCCTTCTGTTTAGTATGTTGTTTGTATTTGCATTGCGTATCAAGGAGCTCATATTAAACCTTTTGATCTATCTGTAGGTATCCTGGACCAGGGAGAGGGAGTCCTGATTGTTTTCGATGAGCCCCCTGTTGACAAAACGTATGAGGCAGCTCTGGAGACCATTCAGAACATGAGCAAAGTGGTGGACTCGCTCTACAACAAAGCCAAGAAGTTAACATAGGTCAGTCAAAGACTAAGTATTTTAAGTATGTCAAATTTATTTGTGTAGCACATTTCTCCACACAAAGGCCATTCAAAGTGTTTCAATCAGACATGAGGACAGATGAGGACAAAAGACAAACCCTCTAAAAAGCCAATCTTTTCATGCACAGCCATTCAAAATAGTGTTCTCTCTCAGCACTTCAAGATGGTATTCTCTCTCAGGGACTGTAGAGACAGCAAACCAGAATTTCAAGGTCTGCAAAGGAAGGACTTTACCCTCAAAACATAAATGAATCCCTGCCCACATTTCCATCGCAAAAAAAAAAACCCTATAGAAACTAAAATGGCTTCTTCAATAATCAATAATCATTGCTGTTGAGCTTACTGAGTGACGGAGAAGTCGATTTTCGATACTTGATATTTCTACAGTTTGATGAAGCATCACAGTGCTCTTGATTGTTCTGTTCGAGGGCCTTTTCAGAGTCAAAGTAAATGTCCCACATGCAAGTTGGTGTGTTACAACTCATAAATGGCTATTTTCCGGCTCAGGCACTTTTTTCACTTCTCACCCAGCTTCACGGAATGTGCAATGTAACATCTCAGATAGGTGCAATTTCCTGTTAAGTTTAAAAACAGCAGAAGTGTGTTGCACAGTAAAAGTTAATATACTATGTTAATTTATTGCTGTTTTGAACCTTGTTTATCTGTAGCTCATTGTTTGTGCGTGTGTGTGCGCTCTTGGACAGGAGAGGACTGGCGTCTTCACTGGGCCTCCGTGTGGCCAGTCTCTAAAGACTCCAGGGAGAGGGGGCGCCATGGGGAGGAGCAGAAATCTACACCCAGGACACAACAAATGACAAGACATGAGAAGAAAAAGGAAAACAACCCCCTACCTACCCCCCCTTGCAAAAAAAAAACCAACAAAACAAAAAAAAAAGACAAAACATGAAAGAAACTGACAGGGCTCTTCTGGCCATTCCAGCTTTCGCCTGGAAAGTTTTTAAAATGTTGTCAGTGTACCCAGCTTCCCACTTAATAGACTGCTGTCAACTTAACACCCAACCCCCACACGCACACACACAGACACGCACATACAGACACACACTTTTTTTTTTATTCTGGGTTTGTATGTTTTCTGTTTTCTTCCTTGTCCTATGTCACATGTTCCTTTGTAACTTGGACGCCCTTCAAGTGGGCCATCAGGGATATCTGATATTCTGATAATACAGCAGTTGAGCAAACACATGTACACACACATACATATATACAGACAGACAGACAGACAGACAGACAGAGAGAGAGTTCTATTTGAAATGTACATATGCAGATCTGTCCTGGAGCTCTGCAGGCAGGCCAACCCCTGGACTGAAGGTTCAGCTGTGTTGCCAACATCTGTGCCCCACTCCTTACAATGTGGCACTGGACGTCAGACTCCCCCCGACCCCCTCTTTCCACCCTCTGGGTACGTCCATGAGCTAGACCAGAGGAATGGTTTCAAGTGCCCCCACCCTGTACCTCTGCTCCTCAGCCTCCTTCAGACCCCTGCTCCCACCCCAGCACACCCGGATCTGGCTCCCCTGTGAGTGTGGATGGGGTGTAAGGACTGTTTGTATCCGGGTGAAGGGTGGGGGCAATGTATCGAGGGAGGATGCCATCTCGAGATGGGGCATGAGTTAACTGCATCCTTCCGCCCTAATTTGCCTACCAACTTTGCGCCCCCAGCCCCTCCACCTCCCTGTTTGTACATAAAGTTGCCAAGAGCCTCATTCCATGGCTTGATTGGCCGTCACCTTTTTTTATAACGCTAAAAACGTAATAAAGTCACAATGGGAGAACTTGTCTGTTTGAGTTGTTATTGATTTTACTGTTAATTGCATTGTGCTGCCTTACCCGGGAACAACAATCTTTTTAGTGGCCCTACGAGAGTGATCTCACATTCAGCATTTCGCTTTACAACCTTTCAGAAATGTTGTTTGCCATGAAATACTGGGAGTGTAAGGAAATACTTAGTTGACTCAACATGTATTATTTATCAAGTAAAGTTTAACTAATTTGATTGTCTGTAATCTGCACGAAATTTGAGATGAGGGTATTTCAGCCCATGCCATTCTTACGACGCAGAATGAAGGTAGGCCTATAGGCTACCAATTGTCATTAAGTAGACGCTGCTTGATTTGATTCCGCGCCTGTTTTCTCTGGTTACAAATGGAAATGCATTTTCAGTCAATTATTTGTCTTAGTAGATTTGTGTCAGCGAAATTAGAAGACAGTAGCACAGATGTCCCGGAATTGTGTGCCTCCCTGGTTTTCCTGTCTGCTGAAGAGTTGGGCCTATTTGCCCAAGAGATGCTGAGGTGAAATTGCACGCCACTGCAGGAGTTTCAGCTCCTTTGATAACCGATTGGCCAAAATTCCACCATTCAACCCAAGTCCAATGAAATCTTAGGACGTTGAATGGTTGATTGCGGTAGTTCCAAAGCTAGAATGGGACGTAGGATTTAGACTGAGGACAACTGCGCATGCTCAGTGGTTTGCTCCCTATGTCGCTGTCCACTACATCAGTGGTGCTGGTTTATGAATTCACATTCTGACTTGCATATCTAAACATCAACAAACGCGAAGATGGCGGCGAGGGTAAGATATTTAAATCTGTAATTATTCCCATTACCTCCATCAACGTCTTCAAGGAGCGATTTTACATGGGACATTATGTCCTATCTTTCACCTAGGATAAAGGTTCACCTCAAGCCTCGATAAGCTTAACCGCCTGCTCTGCGTGGATGTCGTTAAATTTTACTGGCTTACCGAATCTAAAAGCTCGTCATTCTAAATCATGTTATTGTAACTAATGCTCCCTTGTTAATGTGTTACATTGAAGCTAACAACTGTGCACTGACAGAAGGCATTGCTGTTGCAAATACGAGTGGCATGCAAACCTAGGCTACAAATGCAAATTTACTTCGCTTATCACACTTCTTAACAGTGTCAGGCACGATAGATTCATTTTTAGGACTGTATTCTGTCTAAAGATAAAGAAATAACAAAATATAATCCATGTCTTTAACCATGTATTCTAGCCATTGGCTAATCATCATGGCCCATGACGGCGTGCATTTTACTAGGCTGCGTATTTTATTTTGAAAAGAACGTGTTAGCCTACAATTCGAATTACAATGTAATGGTAACAGTCCATAGCAAATAATTGTATTCCTAGAAATTTTCTCAACGCACGTAGCTTTTGTACTGATAGCGGAAATAATGCCTGTGTAGGCTATAAAGATTTTTAATATGTCGGTACTAGGAGTAGGATTTAACCTTGGCATAGCTTGCCAAAGAGATCACTATGCTGTCATGTTAAAACACGATTATGCTTGCGGTCGTATGGGTGTTTACGATGCACAGGATAGGCTATTTGTTTTGGTGGAAAAGGCTCTTGGTGCTCATTGGCAAAGGTGTGTCAAAACATCGTACCATAATAGAAATCCACCATCATGGCACGACATTGCTGTAGATACTACCTAAATCCTGTTAACCCTATTGGAGTACAGAAATCCGCTATGAGGCCTGACTAAGGAATAGGCTACTCAACTCGAGAGAGGATGCTCTGTTATTTTCGTGTTGGCCAAATTGACAACCGCATTGCTTCTGGCTGAGGCGTTAATTATCATCTCTGCTGTTGGCACTTGGCAGTACGTTTGTGTTTTCATAGGATTGCACTTGCATGATGCAGTAACCCTTGCAGGCATAACCACATCAGATTGTGTGATAGAAACTAACCATACTGATGCATAGGCCTACATCTACTTGAGAATTACTAAGTACTAAACATGGCTCATGGCTGTACCTGAAAAGTATGACATGCTCCTCATCTTTCAGACATCAAGAAGAGTGTTACTGGACAAAGACCTCAGTTCTTCGTCCAGTCCACTCTATTTCTATGTATCATATTAATGCATCCCCAATCTAATAGCCTCTTTGGCAAACTGAGCAGCTCTCTCAGTCCTCTGTATCAAACACCTGTATTCTAGACTCACTGTAAGTAGGCCCTATGTCCTTCACATCTTAACATGTCTGTGTCCAGGGAGAAAAATAGGGGTAGTTCTCATGTGATGGGTGTAACTGGTAATTTTGCCAGGCAAAGTTGTTTAAAGCAATTGGTTCGGAAAGATGGTTCAGAATGTCAGAATTTATTTTTATGTTATATATTTATATATTAAGTTAATATCGTGTCTTCAGACTATGACTCAGCTTTGTCCAGATAATAAAATGGCACTTGCACTAGCTCATTCCTGCAGTGTGGTCACACCAGAGAAAATTGGGCTTGTGAATGGACGGAGTTCACTCTGCATGAAATCTGGTAGAAATATGTTTATAATTATTTTGATTTGAAACAGTGGCACTGTACACACAAAACCACACCAAAGTCAGTTATCCAAATCCTCCTTTATCAGAAATAGCTCGACCTGAAATGACAGACAGTTGCATCATTGCTGACTTGTCCACCCTAATTTCATGTTATAGGGCAGACTAACTCTGCCAATCATGATATTGATTCATGTCAGTTCATTCTTTGAGGCTACAGGTTTTGCTGCTTCAAAATTGTAATTAAAATGACTCTAGAGCTAATTACGCTGTCTAAGGGAAGTATCATGATGTGTTCTTTTTGTATCAGTCAGGAATTATCTAACCCTATACCTGGGATTTGCTAAATTAATTAACCCAGATTAGATTAAATGTTTCCTTTTATGAGTAAAGCCTTGATAGATCAGTGCACCGAGAGCCAAGGTGCAGCCTAGCAGGACGTGACAGTGTTGCTTGTGTGGGTGGAGGAACAGCAAGCGTGGGCGACTGCAGACATTAGGCAAAAGGGAAGACTTGCGAGGCAAGCAATAAATCCTAAATGTCTTACTAAGGCCTGATCAAGCCAGCTGCTAGAATAAGACATGGCAGAGAATCCATTTAGCGCCGACATACTCTTTAATATTTCTAATGTGTTTTAAGTAGTAAACAAGCGAGTTTACAAGCCAGTCCTGAAACAGATCAACTTTTGATATGGAATAGATTCAGATTCAGTTCTTTTATGTCTTATGCCATTTTCAATTTATGTGATTTGTGCAAAAGTGACTTGGAAAAAACAATTACATTAAAAGAATAGCCCTACTTCCCAGAGTGCAGTTTAGTGAATAGTAATGATAAGTGAAATTGTCAATTTTTTAATCATATTTTTTAAAATATAGTAATATGTATTAGCATGTCTTTGATACTTATATGACAGGCAAGTGCATGGCCTAAATTGGATACTCCCAGGATAGATATAGTATGTAGCGCTAAATGAAATATGTTGGTACATGAGGACAGATATGGTTATGTCATAGATAGGCCTATATGTAGCTGTGCACATATTATGTGTATGTGCACAGCTATAGGAATATCAAGAGATTACAGTGATGACTATGAAAGTCTAAGAATAAAACGTGGGCTAATACACCAGATTCCTCAGAATATGGTATGTAATGTATGTGTGACATCATGATATCATGTTTGATGTCAAGAGTTTCATCTAGTGAAACATTTAGATGTGTGCCGGCTATAGGATGATCTGAATGCTGTTTGACATTTTAATGAAGCCAAAGTCTGATTAAATCCAAGCAATAATAATGGTGCGCGTGTCTGTGAGGTCAGCGCTGTGTCCTTTACTGTATGGTCAGGCAGTGAATAGTCATTAGCCAGTAGGGAAAGGGACTTACATAATCTCCCGCTCTTTGTTACTCTCTCTCTCTCTCTCTCTCTCTCTCTCTCTCTCTCTCTCTCTCTCTCTCTCTCTCTCTCTCTCTCCCTCTGTTTCCCTCCCTGTCATTCTGTCTCTCTCAACCTTTCATCTTGATTCTCCTCCTCTCTCCAACACTCTCTCTCTCTCTCTCTCTCTCTCTCTCTCTCACACACACACACACACACACACACTTTCTGCTCTGATTCCAGATCTGTGTCTGTGTGAAGGTGTGCCAATGGTGACAGGTGTGGACTGGTAGAATACGAGAGAGCACTGAGAGCATGTGTGAGAGTAATCTGTAATCTGTCTGCGTGAATATCTGTGTGTGTGTGTGTGTGTGTGTGTGTGTGTGTGTGTGTGTGTGTGTGTGTGTGTGTGTGTGTGTGTGTGTGCTTCCAGAGCTAGAGCTTGAAGCTACAGCTATATTTAGATCCAAACACTTTACTCATACAGGCACTGAGCATGAACGCTCAGACGTTGGATGAAAGCTGCCTCACTATCTCTCCTTCACCCTCTGCTCCTCCTAAAGAAAAGAAAGAAACATATCATTCACACTCAACAGTAGCTAAGCATAATCACCAATGGCCATTTTGTGACTGATTTTGGAGATTGCTCTCTGTTCCCTGAAAGCAAACAAGGAATGACCTTCACTCTGTGTCTTCATGGGGACCAATGAGAGTCAGAGGGGAGGAGACTGGACTGGGCTTATGGCTCTGGGCTTGGGGGGGTTGGAGTGGGAAGCAGTGGGTGATCGGCCTATGAGAGTGCTCTCTTATGCACGTCACTGATGCATCCAAGAGGATTCCTCTCAATGGCTTAATTGGCTTATTTCTGCACAATTTCCTGTTTATGTGGGAATAACGTGTCTAATAACGTTAGATGAGACCTATGAATCATCTTTATTTTCTTTATACTTTCTTTATACTTTATTTATTTATTTATTGTAGCCTATGTTATTATAAAAGTTTATGGATATGACTGTATCCCTGACTGGGTAGTCATAATTTCTTTACTGTTACAGGAGCTTTTTTTTTTAATTTACAATTATTTATGCTGATAACTTAACAGGTTGTCTTTTAGACAAAGCTATCTCACTTGTTGAGAAATTGTCCTAAAAACAAATCAGATTGTCGTAAGATCTCTGTCAAAATGATGTAATTAGCAAATGGTCATTAGAAACAGTATCACAATTATGATACTTGGGTCAAAAATGGTGTTGGGTCTAGAAGAATGACTATAGGACACTGCAGCTCATCTCCAGATACTAAAAGTTGCTGTGATAGGCTGTCTGAGGCTGTAGCCTATTAAAAGCTCCTATTGATTTTTTTCTTCTGTTACCTGGACGGATGCATCCCCCTGAGACTCAGGCTCATTAAAAATGGAAAAGAGGGTCTCTGGCAGTAGATGTTTCTCTTGGTGGTGTGGAGAAGGAGGACTCAATCGTGTGATCATTCCCTATAGGACACGCATGTGAAATAATCCATAATGTAGCACTGGTCATTAGGCCATTGTTAGCTCCTGTGTTTACAGCTCTAGTGACTAGAGTCTAGCTTATTGGACAGAGGCATCACAGCACATTGAGAGAGATAATAGTTACACAACAACTGAATGAGACACGTTTTACAGGTACAGGTATTGTCATCAAACTCCAAAGATACAAGGGACTGTCAAGCATTGAGGTGGAAAAGATTTGTTAGTCTGGTTTGTATCTAGCTAGCCATGCTGTGGTAGAGAGGTGATGATGCTAAGTTAACCCTGTAGGATCACATTAATGTGCTTTATTTGTTTCTTATTGATCGAGATAATCAGACAGTATAGTAAGAATCTGAGAAACATCAGCAAATCCCTACTCTTGAACAGTGATACAGTAAGTTATCAGAGGAGATCAATGTAAAACAAAATTTAGGACAATACATCAGCATTCATAGTAATCAAAATAGCACAGCTATAGAATCTGCATGTAAGACTAGTATTACAAATAGTATAATAACACGTCAACTACCAACGCAGGCACTTATTTTAACAGGTAAATAAGCCACACAGTATGTAGACATATCCAAAGGAGTTCTTGGTTTAGTTACAAGATTTTATGGATGTACTTTAGGTAAATTAGACTCTAATATCAGAAGATCCAAGACACAAAATTTGCTAACAAAAAAAAGAAAAAGTGCTATCGGAGGACTGACTGACTGACAAAGAGCATTTGAAACGTGTGCTGTGACATTGTTGTGCATCCACCACATGCATGTGTGTCCCCTTTTTTCCCTTCAGATTTGGGGTCAGGGGCGTGGAGAAACGTTGGCTGGCCTTGCCCTGTGCGCCATGTGTGGGCACCGCCCAGTCTTAGCCCCGCATGGGCTTAACCAACCCAAACTTTAAGAAGGAGGAGAGAAAGTGTGCCTCTGTGATGCTATAGCCAGTGGCTGGCCAGAGTGTGTGTGTGTGTGTGTGTGTGTGTGTGTGTGTGCGTGTGTGTGTGTGTGTGTGTGTGTGTGCGTGCGTGCGTGCCTGTGTGTGTGTGTGTGTGTGTATGTGTGTGTTTACCCAAGGCTATGACCCCAACTCTGCCTCGCATGCTTCATGCTACACACTATACTGCTCTACTGATTGTGAATGGACCCTTAACCTCTTCACCTAACCTCCCCCCACCCTCCAACTACCACCACCACCACCACCTTTCCCACCCAACCCCACCCCATGGAAGCCTTAAACACAGTGGTCCTGGCTGTTTCTTTTCTGTGTCTGACGTCCTCTTCCCCTCCCTCTTGCTTGCGTTGGTCGGCCCCCAGGTGGTAATATTTTTCAAGGTATGTATCTCTCCATGACCCGAGAGGTCAGCCACCCTTCTCTGTTGTTCTAGAGCACCAGACGCCTGTGGCTCGGACTCGGTAGCCTGTGTTTTTTTTTTTCTTTTTTTTCTTTTTTTTTGCTATTGTTGTTGTTCTGATTGGTTGGTCGTTTTTCGGACAGTCTGCTTCTGTGACAGTAGCTGCAGCTGCATAACCCCCCCGAAAAACAGCAGAGAACTGCCCCCCCTGCCCCCCTCCGCACCCCCCCTCCCCCCAACCTTCATCCCCAACCTTCATTAGCAAAGCCCATCCGTGGAGGCCTTGATTAGGAGACTGGCATTGCAAATCCAGGAGGCAGCTTGCAATGCCTAGTCAGAGCCTAGGTTGGTTGGTCACTGGCTGCGTGGTTGATAGCCGCTGGTTACTGGTTGAGTGCTCCTCCCAGGTGGTGGTTGCTTTCTGCTATTCTCTCCCCCGCTGGCCCAGCAGAAAGGTGTCTTTTGTGGCCGGCCGGCCGGCCGTACTGTCCGCACATTCTTCCCTAGAGCCAGAGACTGATTAGTGGGTCTGTGCTGAGTATCTGGGCCTGGTGCCAGGTCTGCAGTGCAAACCCTTTTGCTCAGTCTCTCTTTCCAACTCTCTCTCTCTCTCTCTCTCTCTCTCTCTCTCTCTCTCTCTCTCTCTCTCTCTCTCTCTCTCCTTTCCACTCTGTTTGCTCTACCTCTTTTTTCTTCATCTTTCTTGCTCACTTCCCCTCCCACCTCCTTCTCTCTCTCTCTCTCTCTCTCTCTCTCTCTCTCTCTCTCTCTCTCTCTCTCTCTCTTTCACTCACTTTCCCACTCTCTCTCTTTCTGGTATGTTGACAGCCTTGCAGTGCCACTCCTTTCTCTTTTTTCCTTTCTCTCTCTCTCATTCTCTCTCTCTCTCTCTCTCTCTCTCTCTCTCTCTCTCTCTCTCTCTCTCTCTCTCTCTCTCTCTCTCTCTCTGGCATGTTGACAGCCTAGTGTCTCAGTGGAGTCTGATGAAGGACTTGCCCTGAAAACCCCAAGTCTTTCGAAACCAAACAATTCAAATGTCAGGGATTCCTAGATTGACACACCCCTGCTGTTCACCAGCCAGTTTACAGTAATGAACCCACCCGGTGTCATCAGACATCCCATAGTACCGTAGACTGACAAGCCAGACTATCACATAAAATGTATAGTCTGGCCACGAGTGATAGACCCTCGGGTAAAACGTCTAAAACTAATCAACGCAACTAACAAGCGTTTCAAACAACGATAAGCCCGCCCAATGACTCCCTGTCCAGATAGAACGTTGTGATTGGCCAAGCACCACGATGTCTGAATACAACCTAGAGCATAAACAGCTCCGATAAACAGCTCAGAGACCACAGAAGTCTCAGTACAATCTATGGCTTATTGCTAGACGTACTCGCTGAGCTAATTCAATTTGCTACCCCTAGAGTGCATCTACAGTTCTATTCTAATAGTACAGAGCAATGGAATGATTAAATGTGCTCCCTCTCAACTTTCTCAAGTCTACAAATAAAGTTCTCTTTCAGACCTGTCAATATATTCATCAGAATAGGACAGAGCGCTCCATTTCTTTCGATCATTCAAATGGTCTCCTTTGACAAGCCATCTCAAGGTTTCAGTCTCACTCTCGCCATTTCTTTATGCCTTTCTCATTTCTTCTCCCAGACTACACATAATAAAAAGCACACTGTAGATTACCTTGCTGCAAGGCAGGGCACACATTTCACAGCAGTGACTCTCTCTCTAACATTCCACTGAGGATACTGGATACTGGTCTCTTCAGTCCTCTGTCCTTTGAAGTGATTCTTTTATCATATATCATATATATAATATCACCTGAGATTAATAAAAAGAAGTATAAATAATTTGTGTATGTTGTGTATCTTGTATGTTTGCCCTTTTTTTTTTAGGAAACTGACAAATTCGAGGGGCAATAGGTGGCCCCTTGCCCTTGTTTGTTTGTTTTTTAAAGAAAGAAATTAGCATAGAGGGAAAGGCATCTGACTCTCCCTATGTAAATTAGCCTATTTAATGTGGCATGAGGGGTTTGTTACAATATTATCATGGCCTTCTGTGGGTTGGTGTCTTAAAGATTTCACATGCCTTGAATTCCTTATGAATTACACCTGTCACCTGTCAGTGCTCTGCATAGAAGATGTTTCAGGACATTAGTGATTTTAAATATGCAAAGTCTGGCTTGTAGCATTCCCTTGCTGTGTGTCACTGCTTCTGTTGTTTCAAACAGGCTGATTTTACCATTCCCTCCTCATTTGCTTTTATGCTGTTTTTGTGCTTCTGTCTGCTATTCTGCCTGCTTGTCAAGCTTGCACATCTTCTTCACATTTCTGTCTCTCATCAGCCTGTGCTGCCTCTCCTTCCTTCCTCAGCATCCCTCCCTTGGGTTGCATTCTTCTCCTCTCTTCTCTTCGCTTCTCTTCTCTTCACTTCACCTCTCTCACTCTCTGCCCCTTCCTACCCATTCATCAGGCGCTTTGGGTTGATGTGGCTTTGAAGTGGTTTTGCTCTGGCTCTGGTTCTCTAGGCGCATGCATGCATGCATCCCTGATGCCTGATGGGATGGCATGAGTCTGTCCGTGTGTCTGATGTGTTAGCGCTGCTGCTGCTGCTACAGTACTGCATGCTGTGCTGTCTGCTCTCATTTGTGTCTGTGTTTTTGGGCTAACGGCAGAACAGCACTTTGCTGCGCTGTGTTCTGCCTGCCTGTGCTGACTGGACTCTGCTGTGGTGTGCTCCTGTGCTGTGCTGTGCTGTGCTGTGCTGTGCTGTGTGCTTTGCTATGCCATGCTTTGCTCTGTGTGCCTTTGGTGTTGGTGCTGGCGAGCCTCGCCGCCGGGGGGGCTGTGTGGTGTGGCTAGCTGTCATTGGCTGGCAGGGGAAGTGTGTGGCTAAGGTGTGGCGCTCCTTCTTCTGCATTCCTCATGCCGCATTCTCAACCTAGGCTCTCGCTCTCTCTCCAGATCATCTGTTGCCATGGTAGCCAATTTGCTTCAGTGACTGTGTATAAAAAACCCATGTCATCACTGAATGACAAGCCGCACTTTTCTGTGTGATGGTATGCATGCTCAACCTGTGTTGCTAAGAGATAAGAGAGTCTTTGCTTCACTGTGAATAGAGTATTCACCAATAACATCTTGTATTGGGCCTTGGCTATTGTCTGTAGATTCCAGTAGATTTCTGTATTAAACAGCAATATTGACCTTGAAGCCAAATGCTGGAATTCTGTTCCTCATACAGAATTTTCATGTGCTACATATGACACCAAACCAAGATCCAGTAGACCGCTAATTATAAAGTATATAGACTGTATATATACAGTATAGACTGTCACTACTAGCCATGATGGCTTCTAACATTTGTAAGTACCTTTGAGTTTTGTCACAAGCACATTGAGCCGTGAAGACTTGACGAAGATGCAAGAAATGACTTTTTATAGCCAATATCAATGAGGCATCATATTCTCCATGAGTGCAGTATAGGTAGTCAGTATCGGGCTCTGTGTAGGAGAAAAATATATCCTCACGAGTCATCAAATAAAAGTAAGACTCAAGTGATAGTATGGCTGTATTACACATAAAAAAACAATACTTATTAAACTCTACCACAACGATTGTGTCTGCTCAGCCTAAGCCTTGGTTTCTTATGATGTTTTTGTGTAGGTGGAATGGTAAAATCACCTCTAAATGTGGCCCACAGAATGCGCATTGGGGTTGTGGGTTTTTAATATAGTATTAATACAGTAGGTGTCTGGAAGCTTCTGGAAATGGAGTAAGTGAGGGGAAATTGTGAACATACAGTAGCCTCATCTTTAACAGCATTAAACTGATTCTGCCCCCTCTACCCTCCTCCTCATCCTTCATCTGCCTCTTCATCCCCCTCTCCTCTTCCTCCCTGTCCCTTAGACCATGCAAGCGGCGCGATGCCCGACAGATGAGCTGTCTCTGACCAACTGCGCAGTGGTGAGCGAGAAAGACCTGCAGTCTGGACAGTAAGTCAATTTGCTTCTCTCTTCTTGTTCCTGTCTCACCCACACACTGTTTCTTCCGCATGATGACATTTACTGATTCCCCACTGGTGGCACTTATTTGATTCTGGCACACATCAGCCCTAGATGTCATCAGTTACACTTTCAGCTTTCAGCCTTTCCTGACTGATTGTAGCTGACACCAGAACAGGTCCAAATGGATCTGAAACTGTCCCAAGAGGCCTGTAGTAATGCAGCACTGGATAAAGAGCACATTCTGTCCATATGTCACAGCTCCAGTGTGGGTTCGTCTGGTACAGACCTGCTGCGTCAGACCTAGCACTGTTCCTGGAACAGCAGACTTGTGCTACCCCAGCCTGGATATACAGTAGTGCTCTATGCTAGTGCTATGACTACTGTAGCATTGAAGAGAAAGTGTAAACAGACATTAAAGGAGAAGTCCAGAACATTCCAGCCCACAGCCATGTTGTTCAAAGTAGATGCTAACTAAATGCTGCACATTAACTCACTTTCATTTAGGCCCATTCAGTTATCTGGTGGTTCACAATTCGCCCTAAATATTCCTTATCTTCTACTAATGGGCACTGTTGTCTGTGCTATAGTTAGATGAACTGAGAGCTTCATCCAGTGACACTCTTGCATTAAATCAAACATTACAGTGATGGAGAGAGAGAAAGAGAGAGAGAGAAACTCATCATGACATCATCTTAGCCTGAGAACACTCTTCTTTCTTTATCTCTGCTCCCTCTCAGGCATCAGCTGTGTGTGTGTGTGTGTGTGTGTGTGTGTGTGTGTGTGTGTGTGTGTGTGTGTGTGTGTGTGTGTGTGTGTGTGTGTGCTCATGTCCTTGGACTGCTGATTCAATATAGATGGTAACACACTCTGACAACAGTTGCCGCAGTGCTTCCAAATCTACTACATGTGAAACAGATAGAGAGAGACAGTGTGTGTGTGTGTGTGTGTGTGTGTGTGTGTGTGTGTGTGTGTGTGTGTGTGTGTGTGTGTGTGTGTGTGTGTGTGCATGCATGCTCTGTTGAATATGTATGCACTGCACATGTTTATGTGCTTGGGTTGGGTGTCCCCTAACATGCCAATACAGCATCAATCTCCAGTTGGAGAAGCCTGGTCCATTACTCACTCTGTGCTGCTTACTCTGCAGTCTGCTTGACTGGGACACGGATATGAATGGGGTCTATAATCCCAGCAAGACCACAACACAGGTCCTCTCACTCACAGTGTACAGAGAACAGAGCACCATTTCCTTGCATGTTAGCAATTGTACAAGTTATCTATTCGTATGAAACCCATGTGTTTGTGTCTTCTATAAATATTTGTGTGTGTGTGTGTGTGTGTGTGTGTGTGTGTGTGTGTGTGTGTGTGTGTGTGTGTGTGTGTGTGTGGTGTGTGGCATGTGTGTGTGTGCGCGTGCGCCTATGAGTCTGACGGAAAGGATTGTTTCTTCCTTTAAAAAGTGTTGTGGTGAGGTGTTGAGGTTAGGAGATGTTGCTAATGAGAGAGAGAGAGAAAAACAAAGTGCTAATGAATGAGGGGAGGCCCCTCTCGCTCTCCAGCCATTCCTCATGTCCCACTGTGCATAATCCCTGGCTCATCTGAGATTAGCCAAACCCATAATCCCTTGCGGCTGTGACGAGAGGAAAGGATTGCATCGAGGACTTCCTGTTTGTGTGATTGCTCCATTCATGGCTGGCATTACTGTAGCAGGGTGATTTGACTTGCTCCATAGGGCCTCCTCTGCCTTGTGAATAAGAGTCACTAAAATACAGCAATTACCACTTGGGATTTTTCCAAATAACAAATATATGTTTGTTCAAGACAGCTTGGTTACAGAGTATGCATTACTGATACATTACTTATGTAGCAACAGTTGAATCATTTAAGTGTGGATATCTTCTGGCATCTCACTTTTTACCCAGAGCATGTGCTGCCTTCATTACTAGGGTGATGAATAGGTCTGCAGTGCCTATGTGTGTGTGTGTGTGTGTGTGTGTGTGTGTGTGGGGGGGTGTGGGGTGTGGGTGAGTGCATATGTGGGTGCATGCGTGTATTCATGCACACTGATGTGCATAAGGGTGTGTCAGCACTGTTTGTTCACTGCAGTAGTAGTGTGAAAGATTGCAGGTGTGCGTGTGTGTGTGTGTGTGTGTGTGTGTGTGTGTGTGTGTGTGTGTGTGTGTGTGTGTGTGTGATTATATGTGCACATAGAGTATGTGTATGTCCACGGCCACGCCCAGTGTAGTGGGACAGAGAGATATTGCAGGTTGTGTTATGTGTTCATATATGATGTTTGAAAACTCTAACGCTGAAAAAAATGCACATTCTTATTGAGAATTCATCCCCGTAAAACGTGAAACTTTGAATTAGTCTTGAACTGTAAGGGCTTTTCGAACTAGTAGCATCCATAAAAGAACTAAATTAAATTGAATATCCTTAAAAGGATATTGAGTCAGTTGTTGGGGGAAAAAGAGCCTTTGAGGACTTTTAACACTTTTTTGTTGTTTTTCTTTCCCTCCCGTAGGCATGTGACGGTGAAGACTACACCCAACCACAAGTTTGTGTTCACAGTAAAGGGCCACCACACTGTGACGCCAGGCACTATTGCCTTCAGTTTGCCCCAGGTGAGAGAGAGAGAGTGTGTGTGTGTGTGTGTGTGTGTGTGTGTGTGTGTGTGTGTGTGTGTGTGTGTGTGTGTGTGTGTGTGTGTCTGTGTGGACTAACAAGAGGACCATATTGGCACAAAGCATTAAATGTTTTGTACGCAGCATTTCATTCCCCAAATTCTGTGGTGCATCATCACAACACAGTTGATGGCCAGCTGGTCCTGTAATTAGGTTGATGGGTTTTTTTTTATCCTCGTCTGTTATGTGTTTGCCAATCTGCTGTTTTTCTTCCTTTAGAGAAAATGGGCTGGTCTGTCCATCGGACAAGAAGTTGAAGGTATGTACTCCACATGTTGACTCCATGCAAATTATGCTTTTGTATCAAGTTCTGCCCACATCACACCTAGTCTCTCCTTTTGTGTTTGTCTGTCAGTGTCCAACTACAACTTTGACAAGTCCAGACAGTGTGTCGGCCTCATCACCATTGAGATTGACTTCCTCCAGAAGAAGAGCACAGACACCAGCCCCTACGATTCAGACAAGATGGCCAGTGAGTTCATCCAGCAGTTCAACAACCAGGCCTTCTCTGTGACCCAGCAGGTATAAATGACTATAGTGTTATTACTGTATGGTCAGGCTTAAAGGAATATTCCACCTTTTTATGAAAATTGGTTATTCACTCTCTTACCTGGAGTTACTCATGTGGGTAAAAGCATTTTGGTCTCAGTGCATTCGTTTTCCTAATCTGGCAACCGCAAAATTTAGCTTTAGCTTAGCATAGGCGCTGGAATGTAAAGTAGCCAGATAGCAACATACTCATCACTTTCCTGCGCCTATGCTAAACTAAAGATAAAATTGGGGTTGCCACACTTGGAAAATGATGTGAGTTCCACATACAGTATGTAGCTACCTTAAGCGCAGTATCTTATATGTATAATATATATTGATATAACATGGTACATGATACATTGTATGTTTTCAGCTGGTTAGTGATACTCGGCTACCAACCAATGCCAAAAATGCCAAAAAGTTTAAGTTGATTTTCCCCAGTTTAGATGGATGTATCATGTCAAATGTCACACCTTTTAGATGTTGTGTGAATGCCAACACAAACCATATTGTGAAAGGTACTGAAGTGTTATCTAATATTATTAGTAAGTGAAGGGAGTTTTTCCTTGTCCCTGTTACTCATGGGTGCTCTCCATACTGCCTGTAAAGCACTGCAAGACAATGTATTGTATTTGTGTGCTCTACAAATAAAATTGAATTGAATTGAATTGAATTAATATTAGAGATATTAGATCTATCAGATGCAATTCTGTGTCCTCTAACTCTATCTATACTGTGTCATCCCAACAGCTTGTATTCAGTTTCTGTGACAAGCTCTTTGGCTTGGTGATCAAGGACTTGGAGGCCATGGACCCCAGCATCCTGAAAGGAGAACCAGCATCTGGGAAGAAACAGAAGGTACCTGCAGCTACAGGCCTGAGTGCACATGGTGTAGATGCACTGTTAGCACAAACTAAAGGCAATAACTCATTCCTTCCTCATTGCAGATTGACATTGGCCTATTGGTGGGCAACAGTCAGGTGATCTTCGAGAAGGCAGAGAGTTCTTCCCTCACTTTAGTCGGTAGGTCCTACATGTTAATTACTAATAGTACAATACTGTAGCATTATAATAATCAACATATTTATTACAACACAGAGAAAAACAAATGCTATGCTCTTGTATTGAAGATTTAATCCTACGGGAGGAAGTCCCTGAGTCATTTTAAATTATAGCAAGAATATAACAAATATTCTCACATCTCTTCTCCCAATGGCTATGTTCTAAATCGATGTTGATGTTCCTCAGGCAAGGCTAAGACCAAAGAGGCCCGTCAGACCATCATTAATCCTGACTGGAACTTTGAGCGTATGGGCATTGGTGGTCTGGATAAGGAGTTCTCAGACATCTTCCGTAGGGCCTTCGCCTCTCGTGTCTTCCCCCCAGACATCGTGGAACAGATGGGTAAGTGTGTGTTAGTTGTCTGTGTGTATATCTGCCTGGGTTAGTCATTCCCAGGATCTCTTATCCCCCCCTGTTACATCTATAATATACTCTACCTCTTTTTGAAGGGAGTTGAAGGGTGCAGTGAAAGAAACGAGAGAAAGCGTTCATTAGTGTAGAGTAGAGAGTAGAGTAGTTTTCTTGGATGGCCATGAGTTTGGTATTGTTTGCACTTTGTTTTATCATCTGAGCTACAGAAAGAAAAAAGTTTTTCTCAAAGACCTCCCAGAAGTCCTTGTCCATATCTCTCACATGCACTCTTTCTCTTCATCTCTCTCTCTCTCTCTCTCTCTCTCTCTCTCTCTCTCTCTCTCTCTCTCTCTCTCTCTCTCTCTCTCTCTCTCTGTGGTCCAGGCTGTAAGCACGTGAAGGGTATCCTGCTGTTTGGGCCGCCTGGTTGTGGTAAGACTCTGATGGCCAGGCAGATTGGCAAGATGCTGAACGCCCGGGAGCCCAAGGTGGTCAACGGCCCCGAGATCCTCAACAAGTACGTGGGAGAGTCCGAGGCCAACATCAGGAAGCTGTTTGCAGAGGCAGAGGAAGAGCAGAAGAGGGTGAGACACCCTCTAGGTCATCCTAGACCAGGGGTGCCCAATTTGGGGCCTGGTCATTTTTTGGGGGCCCGTCGGCGTGTTTAAGAATCACTAGATTTTTTTCCTGAGAATATTAACAGTGCAGTTCTGTATTTGGCAACAGATGTTTACAATGTAAAATTAGGAAGCACTATGGTATCCGTTACCATAGACTTACAGGATTGCATCCCTCTACCCTCATTCTAGGTTTATTCTCTGGGGAAAGCACAGGGCACAGTGGCCATTATTGTTATTTAAGTCAACCTATCCTGTGTGTCTGCTCCTGATAGCTGGGTGCCAACAGTGGCCTGCACATCATCATCTTTGACGAGTTGGACGCCATCTGCAAGCAGAGAGGCACGGGTGCCAGCAGCACAGGCGTACACGACACCGTGGTCAACCAGCTGCTGTCCAAGATCGATGGTGTGGAGCAACTCAACAACATCCTGGTCATTGGTACGTGTGGACAATGCAGTATCAGCCTGTGTACAGATGGAGATATGTTAATGAATACATCCATTCATTCATGCAGGTGTTTTATTTTGTGTGTCATCTCTCTTGTGGTTCTTCTCACTGACTTTTTGATTTCCTTTTGTTTATTCTCATTCACACACACACACACACACACACACACACACACACACAAACACACACACACACACACACACACACACACACACACACACACACACACACACATACACACACCACCCTCTTCCTCTCTCTCTCTGTCAGGCATGACCAACAGGCCTGACCTGATTGATGATGCTCTGATGCGACCTGGCAGATTTGAGGTCAAGATGGAAATTGGTAAGTCTAACAGACACTATATTTGACTATGTGATGCATAGCATAAAAATGATGCTTTCATTTCCCATTTTGGTGTGTGTGTATAAAGTTTCAAAGTTCAAAGTAGCTTTATTGTCAATTTCTTCACATGTAAAGACATACAAAGGAATCGAAAGGGCGTTTCCTACTCTCCCACGGTGAAACATCTAAAGTGCACACTGCACAGGCATGACATTTAAGACAAGACAACGGTGAAACATATAAAGTGCACACTGCTCAGGCATGACCCTCTCCCTCTCTTACCAGGTCTTCCCGATGAGAAGGGCCGTTTCCAGATCTTGAACATTCACACAAAGAAGATGAAAGAGTTCAACCTGCTGGCAGTTGATGTAGACATCACAACACTGGCTCATGAGTCCAAGAACTACAGTGGTGCTGAGCTTGAGGGTCTGGTCCGAGCTGCCCAGTCCACTGCCATGAACCGCCACATCAAGGTCAGATACACACGTACACACACACACACACACACACATTATTATTACACCAAGTCTGATCAGTCAGATACACCCACACACACATGTACTGGACATCATTTTTATCACTGACTGAGCCAGATACACACGCACGCACACACACACACACACACACACACTCACACATTCTGTACATCATTATTACACTAAGACTGATCAGCCAGATACACACCCACACACGTACTGTACAAGTACATCGTTATACCAGTAAGACTGATTAGTCAGTTGATCAAGTAAAAATTAGGCTACTCAAAAGGTCAGTAAGTCAGGTAGTCTTTGTCTTCTGCGTGTAACATACTTGCCTATTGTAGCCACTGAAGAACCTCTGAGATGGTCCACACTGTCTGCAAGACTTTATTAGAGCAACCTGTTCAGATATTCATTTCAATAATTGTCAATCCCAGTTCAGGTCTATACAGGTGTCTCCAAGGTGTTGAAGACTCTACCTGAGATCTGATGTTCTATATACTGTATCAGAGCAACCTCTCATATAGAGGCAATTGAAATACACTAAGTTGTGACTGTCACTGACATGTGTTTGGTTAGCATCCATTGATGTTGAAGTGAGTGTTGTCATATAATAGGACTCCTATTGAATCCTGCAGGCCACATCCACTGTAGAGGTGGACATGGAGCGTGCTGAGAAGCTGCAGGTCGTCATGGCCGATTTCATGGGATCTCTTAACAACGACATCAAACCTGTAAGCACTCATTCATTCATTCATTCATTCATTTAGTCAGTCATTCAGGTGCTGAGTGACCCGCAATCTCACTCATAATGTGTGTTATATGCCGTATGTTGTAGTATTATGTTTATAGTAAGTGTCTTATTAGTAAATGATTTTAATCCCCATTAACAATTATGTAAGGATAGCAATTTAGGCTATATTAATAGATAAGATATAGCATTGATTAATAGATATCTGAAACATATCTGATCAAGGGTCATGCTATTGTCAAGTATTTCTCTACATTCATGCTGTTTCTATTGTCAAGTATTTCTCTACATTCATGTGGTTTTAACCCTTCCTCTTCCCTGCTTGTCCATATAGGCCTTTGGCACGAATCAAGAAGACTACTCAAGCTACATCATGAACGGCATCATCAAATGGGGCGACCCAGTCACTCATGTTCTGGATGATGGTGAACTGCTGGTACAGCAGACCAAGAACAGTGACCGCACACCCCTGGTTACCGTTCTGCTTGAGGGTACGTGGTAGACAAACACACACACACACACACACACACACACACACACACACACACACACAAGCACAAATACTGACTTGGACATGTTATTTTTATGTGAACTTTATTTTACAACAACATTGTTTGTTTGTCATATGCCCTGCTCCCTTAACAGGCCCACCCCACAGTGGTAAGACTGCTCTGGCCGCCAAGATAGCTGAGGACTCCCAGTTCCCCTTCATCAAGATCTGCTCTCCCGATAAGATGATTGGACATTCCGAGATCTCCAAGTGCCAGGCCATCAAGAAAGTGAGTAACATTCTGAATGGGAAAATTGAATGATGATTAAATGTAGTGAATTCTTAAAGGGAAAAAGAGATGATGTCTTTCATAGTGTTGTAAAACAACCGAAGCTCAGTAAATGATTCAGGATTTTTCATTTTCTTTTGTGTAGGCACTTCATGCAATTAGAGCCAATTTAGCACAGCTAAACGCCCAAGCCTTAAGTGCTAAAACCTCAAAAGAGATGCACATAATTGTTTTTTTTGTTGTTTTTTTTAGGTTTTTGATGATGCATGCAAGTCCCAGCTGAGCTGTGTGGTGGTGGATGACATTGAGCGCTTGCTGGGTGAGTTTACACGCCTACTCTTTGAGACACACTTGAGGAGGCGCCTCACAATGGCTACAGGCAGAAGAAATATATTGTTAAGGAGTATTAACACAAATGGTAAAGAAATGTTAACATTGAGTAGTATTAGGACTACTGTACATTGAAGGAAAGCAAGTAGTATTGGTAGGAAACCATGTGCAAAGTGTGCCACATCCCCGTAGGAGACTTCCTTGGCTTGGCCTGGTTAACTGGGCCTGCTGGGAGCTCTGATTAGCCAACTACATGACCTCTATTTACCTCATTGGTAGACAACCCAAACTACCTGGAGACTTGACACATTCAACTGATTTTGACAGTACTGTATGTAACAAAGATGCATCAGTCCAAAGCACTCTTCTTTCATATATATATAAAAATAAAACTTAAAATCAGCTACTTCAAAAAATTTTTCAATTGAATTGACAAAATTTCTGAATTGAATTTTTCAATGACGGGGTTAAGTTCTGCAAGAAATAGTGGGTTGTCTATTGAATCTATCCAGCTGTTGATGATTCAAGATTCAAGATTCAAGAATTTTATTTGTCACATGCATATTTGTAGTTACAAAGAGCAGTGAAATGTATATTGCGACTAACTCCCTTCTGTGCGACAATCATATTAAATTTATAATAATTATGTATAATAACTAATAAATAAATTATTAGAGCAAATACATCAGATTTATGAGTTCATAAACCTTATGGCTTGAGGAAAGAAGCTCTTCCTTAATCTCTCAGTTCTGGATTTCAGGGAACGGAACCGTATTCCCAGATATAATGCCCTCTATGGTGGCAGTGTATAAAAACTTCTGCAGCTCAGTAGAAATCTTGAACTTTTTAAGCCGCCTGAGATGGTACAGACAATGTCTTGCCTTTTTCACCACAGTGAAGAGACTAATGTGATTGTTCTTGTAATTCCACAGACTATGTGCCCATTGGACCCCGCTTCTCCAACCTGGTTCTACAGGCTCTGCTTGTTCTGCTCAAGAAACCACCCCCGCATGTGTGTATACCCTGTGTTGGCGTGTGTGTGTGTGTGTGTGTGTGTGTGTGTGTGTGTGTGTGTGTGTGTGTGTGTGTGTGTGTGTGTGTGTGTGTGAGACAGAGAGAGAGAGAGTGAGTACCTCTATGTGTGTGTGTACTGTGCTGATGTGCTGTGCTGCCCTCTTCAGGGCCGTAAGCTGTTGGTGATCGGCACAACCAGCCGTAAGGACGTGCTGCAGGAGATGGAGATGCTGGACGCCTTCAGCACGTCTATCCATGTGCACAACATCTCCACCGGAGAGCAGCTGATAGAAGCACTCGAGGTCCAACACTCTACTTCATCTTCCTCTTCTTCGCTTTCCCTCTCTCTCTCCCCCCTTGTGGTTTTTTTTGTGTTTGTCTTCTGCCTCTTCTCTTTCTCTCTCTCTCCCCTCTTGTATTTTCTACTTTTTTCTGCCTCTTCTCCACTCCCCCCTCTCTCTCCCTTCTTGTGTTTTCTACTTTTTTCTGCCTCTTCTCCACTCCCCCCTCTCTCTCCCTTCTTGTGTTTTCTAGACACCTTTCCCCTGAAGTTACTTACAAAAAATAAATGTGGCATTGCTAATAAAAAAAACACCAATTAAGCTTATAGCCAATAGTAAAGACAACAACAATTGCTACCATGCAATCTAAATAATGATACTCAAATAATATTGCAAAAAACAGGAGAAATTCAGTATGCATCAATCCAAAGGCCTGTTGTTCCAATGTTATTGAGTTGTTGATAGCAAAGACAATTGGGCACATAAACTCTTTATTTTTCTATGCCCCATTCAGTTAATGTCAGCAGCCAGGTTATTATCTCTTCTATGTTGGATCACATTTTCTCCTATAGTTAGCATAATATAATATTATCCCCAGTTTATCTTTTGTGGCTTCTGTCTTTGTTTTTTTGTGATGGTATATGACAGTCATGAATCTCCTGTTGTTCTAATTGGCCTCTCTAGCTCCTGGGCAGTTTCTCAGAGCCTGAGCGGGCCGGCATCGCCAAAGAGGTGAAGGGCAAGAGGGTGTGGATCGGCATCAAGAAACTCCTCATGCTCATTGAGATGTCCCTGCAGGTGAGCCCCGCCAGACCTGACTTCACATGAAAGCACATCTAACCTTACCAAACCCAGAAGTAATAGCTGTGTCCATAAACCACTCTCACTTTGCAAATAGGTCGCTAGGAAATTTCAATGACTTTCAGAGAATATTAGTCATGTTTATATTATTACTAATATTGTTATGACTAATATATCATTGTTAGTAGTTAGTTATTACCACATGTCATTGTGACATTATGTAGGCTAGCATAATTGAGTTGTTCTGTGTGTAGTCTGTGAATGCATAATGTTAATCTGTTAAGCATTTACAGGCCCGGAATGAATAGAATCTTGATAGATGCAATGACAATGGTTTACTAACTGTCTCTCTCTCCCTTCCTCTCTCTCTCTCTCTCTCTCTCTCTCTCTCTCTCTCTCTCTCTCTCTCTCTCTCTCTCTCCCTCTCTCCCTAGATGGACAAGGACTACAGAGTCAGCAAGTTCCTGCAGCTGCTAAGAGACGAGGGAGCGTGAGTGTCATTATTTAGCCTGCTTGTTTGTTAGCTGACCATGACGCATCACATTCTCATCAATTTGTTACCTCTCAGCCTGCCAACTTTCACAGTTGTGACTCAGCAGAACGTTATGTCAGTCCAATTCACAGAATGCTCTTTGTTGCTAGGTACTGTTTCTGTATGTGATCACTCAGATGCTATGATTACTGTACTAGTTTGAAGCTGGCAGTTTTTATACTCAGTTTTTTATAATCACTCTGGAGATGGTGACAAATCCAGTATATCCACCCTGGTCAATTTGAGCATCTATTTTATCCCACTAGGATGGGCGATGGCAGTCAGATCCGAGTATAAGCCCCTTTTCACTGCACTGTTCAGCCAAATCTGTCCGGTATGGTAAGAGAGTTGCTGTAGTTTCGTGGATTTGTTCTTGCATCAGTGTCAGAGCTTAGCATTAGCTGTAGCTCTCCCAGCTGTGTCCCTGTTTGGCTAGCTAGCTGCTAATAGTGAATTAGCTACTTTAATGTTCTTCCCGCAGTCCTAATGGAATAGTGGTTGCTAATAGTTTCTGTCAGAACACTGTGTCCATCTTCTGCTTCCACTGGCCTCTAATGTCTTTAAAAAGTCCACATGTTCATGTCTGTAGTTTTGGGCTATCTCTGTTCTCTGTCTGTCTGTCTGTCTGTCTGTCTGTCTTCCTGCCTTAGCTCTAATGTACCAGATGTAATGGGTTTGTAATGGTGTGAAACACACACGCACACACACATTCATTCATTCATACATACACTACATACATATTCAAATACGCATACAATGAGGCATGTGACAAATGAAATCTGGTAAGAGTGAAACCCAGTAAAAAGATTCCTTACTGGATATATAAAATCTCCAGGAGATAGGAAGAGAGATGAGGCTGTAATGCTCTCTGCCCTATAGACATCCCTCCACTAGAGGGAGCTCTACACTGTCCAGCCAGAGCCCTATATAGACATGTATAGAATAATATATGCTGTACATACTGTACTGTACATAATATATACTGTACTGTATGTATATCTATGGTGTTTGCTGAATATACTGTACAAGGTCCTGCAGGGTGTTGACTGTGGGTCGCCATGGGCTCATGTCATGTTCCCCAGGTGGAAGTCACCCAAGGGCTCCTCCATGCTCTGCTGTGCGAGGGCCTGTGTTTAGGCAAGAAGGCAAGAGGGTTCTCAACAGAACCATGAGCTTGGAGTTTAGACTAGGTGAGGGCTGTAGGCTAAAGGACTGTTCACACCACAAACAATAACTATAACTATAAGACAACTACAACACATCATTAGTGTCCACCGACATATTATTATGTGTCAATTCCATGGATTTGACAGTAATTTGTCATCTCTCTGTCATTCTCATTATCAAAGTGATCATACCCAATGATATCATTGTTGGTGTTGTTACTGTTGGAGTATGTGGTGGGGAATGTTAATTGTTGCCTCTACTGTTATCGATGTACTTATCAATGACCAAAATTTGCTTTAACAGAAGAACATGCGGAGGCAACCATATATTCACACTAAAACATACAGTAAACATGCAATCAGTCCAAAATATTCTGTATTATCGAACCTATGAGCGCTTTCATAGTCTAATGTTACCTTGGTAGAACACTAGCCTTGGAAGCCGTTCCTTCAACAACGAACTCGAACAGTGCATCCTTGAAAAACGTATGAGCAAGGCCTCATGATCCATTGCACAATCTTAGAAGGATGCATTGATTTCAGTAACAGTATTTGGCAATGACAATGACGTAGAAGCTCTAAAATAACATCTAAACATGCACTCGACTTTGAGAAGGCCAACATCTAGAGTGGTGATCTATCTATACTATCTGTGGTGTCTCTAACATCTCTTGTTGTATCTCTCTCTCTGTAGTGGCCAGTTCTAGACGTGTGGAGTGAGGAGAGGACAAGGAGAGAGTGGAGGAGAGTTTTCCCCCCAGTCGGAGTGGCGCCCCGCCGTGCATGTTTATGATGGCAAACCGAGATTGTTTCTGCTTAATCTAGTACCACACACACACACACACACACACACACACACACACACACACACACTCACACAGGCTCCAGTGGCAAACACCTTCAGTCGGAGAGCAGTACTATTCCATGTTGTCGGTATTAATGCAATATCAATCTCCAAGTGTCGTCTTGTGCTTTTGTGTGCCCTGTCTACTATTGCTAATGTATGTTTCTATCTATAGACTACCAACAATGACACAGCACATCTCTTTGAATCTTGAGCCTATAGGAGGTGTAACCACAGTATGACCAAGTATATCATATATGTACTATATGTACATATAGATATTATGCATATATGAGATCCAAATCTTTCAAACAGATGTAGAGAAGAAGTATGACATGCGAAGGCCTGTAGTTTGTGTAAAGTGGAAATTTTACTGTTAAAGTTTACTGTCTGTGATGTGTGTAAATGCATATGATTCACCCACTCGATATTTATTTATTTATTTATTTGTTTGTTTATTTTTGTACATAGGAAACACTGCGGTGATCTCATTCCATCAAACGACATTTGTTAATGTATAGCTTCAGTATACATATCAGACCTAAGTTTTGCTCCTGTGTAGATTCTGATTGTAGATGGCAGTTGGGTGAAGTGTTTATGTACAGTTTACCTTCTGTATAATGTATATGTCAGAAGTCAGTGTTTTAAAAAATACAGCTCTTATAAATTTATGAGTGAGATTTCATCAAGAGAACAATTATTTAGTGTATCGTAGGGTGAATTAGTTCTACACTGGATTCAATCTTGTATTCATGTAGTGTGGATGAATGTTCAGTTTGGTTTTGTGTGAATCTGTGTGTGTATGTGTGTTCACTTTTGAATAAGTGTTGAAGATTCAGTCAATGACTGTAATTAGCTATTAGGTGTATGTTTGTGTGTGTGTGTGTGTGTGTGTGTGTGTGTGTGTGTGTGAGAGAGAGAGAGAGAGAGAGAGAGAGAGAGAGAGAGAGAGAGAATGAATGAATGAATGAATGAATGTGTATGTGTACACTGTGAGTAAATTTGTCCATGTTGTTGCCTGCCTAATGACCTCATGTTCTTAAATAATGATCTTTTTATTTCATATTTTGTTGGTGACAATGTATTGTCCAGAGTTCTTTATTCTAATCATTAAAGATGTATGGCAAGGATGCAGATGTATTATTGCAATAAAAGCACAGGCACACACGAGGAAAAGAATCTTATTTTTGCACTCAGATCAACTAATTCCTCACACTGTGTAATTTTGGGCCCATCCCTTCAAGAGTATAACTGTAGCTTTCACAGTACATATTACATTTCTCCAACTGCTAAAACACAAGATGTAAACTGGGGTGGTTTTATCAAAACACTTAACACAATTCAGAAAACAACAGAGCCAAACAAAAGCAATGCTCTATATAAAGCACTGAATAACACACGCTTACTTCATATTATAGATTGTTGTAACCAACTAAACATTTTTGAGCATAATGACAAGCTTTGCTATAACGGTAGAGAGGTGTTCTGTTTGTTGAGTGAGAATTTTGCAAATTGTGTGATAATTTCTATTTATAATGTGTCAACAATCTGAAAAATGTAAGGTGCAGTACACTCACCATGTACATTCTCTACTCAACCAGGAGGGGGCAGGATATTAGCATACATCATTTTTGCAGCCATGGTTCAAAATTAGGTAAGAAAGGATAAAGTTCAATTTAGATATACAGTAGGAACATTTAGATACAGGCAGAACATATAGCACCATGTCTTTTACCACATCAGCAACCGAAACTGAAAACTATGCAACAGTAGAACAGCAGGGCCAGCACACCTCCACCAGGCTAGGATTACACTCAACCATTTGGAAGAAGCTGGTGCATCCTAAAATGTAAAAGGCTGAATATAAGTGTATGGTCATTATGCTCTCTATGGGTGTTTGCACACAGCAACATCAGAGGGCCATTCTTGTTTAATGTGTAAAACGTGACTGAGACTAAAACCATTATCAGCAACAACAACAAAAATCCCCTGTTGCTTCAGGAGCATAGAAGAAAGGAGTAGGACCTATGTAACTCACAGAAATCAACTGACTATTTCTTCAGAGAATGCAAACTCTTGAAACCTTTTGAATCATTTTTATGAAAGCTAATGTGCCTTACCAACTCCATTACTATAAAAGAGGAATTGAAATCGGTCACTTCAAGTCTTTAAATTTGGCCTCAATCAGCAGAGGGTGCTGTGTGATCACAAATCACCACCCTCATGTTTGCAGGTTTAACAGGATTTCAAGGTGTGTTTCATGAGCGAGGTGAGCATTGACATGGATTAAGTGAACTACCAGAGAGGGTTGAATTTGAATTCCTTCAGCACCAAGTTGCGCATCCTACTTCCTCACAGGGGGTCAGTATCTTCTCCATATGCCTCACATCCAGAGTACTACAGCTGACTACCAATCAGTTGAATCAGAATATTTGACTTTCTGCTTACCAATAACAAGGCTCTACAATTTATAGCCTGGAAGAAAATATTTTGACCTTTAAGCTACTTTTTTATGACAAGTCTCATTTCTATTTCTGCACATACTGTAAGTAAATGCAAAAAGCATTAAGACTGACACAGAATAAGTCAAATATGCATTTCATTTCTCTCTGACTTTGTGCAGCAGTGGAGAGTAGACTAGAATTGCACATCTGGATGCATTATAGTCACACCCCAATGTGCTGTTTACCTGACACCCTCCAAACCAGCACTGTAGGTATATTACCTGTATATGTGTCCAATGGTGGGCAAGACCCTGTGCTGTGTTGTTATGCCAAAAATCATCAACATTCATTAGGGACCTCCCCATAATATTTTGTTATAAGAAATTCAAAAGGCAGTGGGGTCTAGCATATCATATAGTGACTGTGGACCAAGAGGGTTTTAATTGCTGGATCTGAAAGTGGAGGATCTTTGGGTATGGAGGCTCTAAGCTTCCAAGCTCATTAGGCAGCTTCTCTTCTCTTCTCTACTCTCTCTTCATGCAGTGGCTTCTAAAGCTTCAGTCTGCAGCAGAATGAGGAGCAGAGCCCTGAGCTGTCTCTCGTCAGTCAATCCTCTCATCTCTCCCTCTCCCCCTCCCCCTCTCTTTTCATCTCTCTCTCTCTCTCTCTCTCTCTCTCTCTCTCTCTCTCTCTCTCTCTCTCTCTCTCTCTCTCTCCTTCTCTCTCTCCACTCTTGGCAAATCCATTTCTGCTTGGCATAATTTTTTTTTTCCTTTTGAAATATTATAGTATTATACGTCTGGTTAGGATCAAATTGCTATTAATAATTGTTTATAAAATGATTGCAGCGTTAGAAAAACAACAGCAACATAAACTCGACATCTTCCAAACTAAAAATCAAAACATTAAAATTAAAGGTGTCCTTTTCAAGCCGAGACATGTTTGTGTCTGGTATTTCTATTTTTAATGAGGCATTTTTGTCGAAAGAAAGACTACTCTCTCTCTCTCTCTCTCTCTCTCTCTCTCTCTCTCTCTCTCTCTCTCTCTCTCTCTCTCTCCATCTCCCTTTGTCTTTATCTCTCCTTCTCATACTGTCTCTTTCTCCGTCACACACACACACCCACACAGCACAAACACATTGGCTGTGTAGATGCTGAATCTTATACACCCAATTCATTTTCTCCCCCTCTCTTACAATCTCAGTCATACAGTACATACATTCTCTCCCTCTCCCTTACTCATTCTATCACTCTATCCCTTTGCCTCTCTCTTTCAGCCTCCACACACAAATCCCCACTCTTTCCCTCCTTTTCTCTCTCTCTCTCTCTCTCTCTCTCTCTCTCTCTCTCTCTCTCTCTCCTTCCTCCCCGTCTTTCTGTTGCTGTAAGCTATGAATATAAATTCCGTAGATGTGCACAATATGGGAAAGTGTCTTTGGGAAATCCCCTGCCAGCTTAGGGACCACTTGGCAGCTGATAGTGTGTGTGTGTGTGTGTGTGTGTGTGTGTGTGTGTGTGTGTGTGTGTGTGTGTGTGTGTGTGTGTGTATGTGTGTGTGTGTGTGTGTGTGTGTGTGTGTGTGTGTGTGTGTGTGTGTGTGTGTGTGTGTGTGTGTGTGTGTGTGTGTGTGTGTGTGTGTGTGTGTGTGTGTGTGTGTGTGTGTGTGTGTGTGTGTGTGTGTGTGTGTGTGCACGCATGCATGCACACATGTGTGTTTGTGTACTGTTGGCCCGTGTGTTTATATTGTGTTTGTGGGTGTCTGTAGCCTATGTGTGTGTGTGTATGTATGTATATGAGAGAGAGAAAGGGTGACTTGACAATGGTGTATGTGAGATCTGAAGACCATGGCAGTGAATAGATCTGCCATGCATAGTTTCTCTTTGCTAAAGACACAGTATATATGACTGTAATAATTAAGAATGTATAAGCACACAACTTGCCTTGCATCTGAAGATACCTTGGCTGGGTGTGATTTGAAAGAAAAAGGTGCCTTGCGGAATTGTGTCCATCTCAAACCATAACACTGAAATCCAGTGTGTGTGATTAAGACCTGGGGGTCATAATCACACACACAGGATCGCCCACTGTTCACATGAAAACTTGTTAGAGAGGCAATGCAGTGACACATGTTTACGAAACCACAAGGAGTTTTTTTTTTTTCAGTGAGTCCTTGGTCATTGACATCGACAGCTACAAATTGGGTATATCAATAAATAATAATGAAAACAAATTTTAGTAAATCAAAAACAATATTAGAAGACTAATCTACAAGCAATTTGATTTCCCTCTCCATTCCTTTATGTTTCAGGCCTACAGTGTATGTTTCATTCGCCTGAGACAGGGAGCAAAAAAAAGAACGTTTTTCTTCAGGTGCTAAAGGTGTTTATCACCTGCAACACCGGCGTGTTTAGCACCAAGTTTTCAAAGGTAACACCTTAAAGGATTTGTGTTAAATAAAGAATGCTCCCTTCTCTATAACATCCGTACAGGTTGAAACACACACTCTGAACTACAAATGCCATTGTAAGCAATACGGGCCATACAGTACATAGCAAGCTCTGTGTTTTCCCATTCACTTACTGATTAGTTTGCATATAAAAAAATAAAAATGTTAAATTATTTTACAAACCACTAATTAAGCAGCTCCAAGCCAATCAATGCTACACTGTTCTTCTCCCAGTCAAAGAATATCTGCAACACCTCAGTAAACAGAAAACAAAAACAGTGAGAATGACCTTTTCCAGTGTTATTGCAGTCCCACATTTTCACTTCCCTCTTTCCCATTCTCTCGCTCTATTCCACCTAATGCCGTTATTATGTGTGAGAGAAAGATAAAGCTGAAGTATAAAGAACAAATCACTGCCTTGGCTTTGCATGACTGCTAAGTGCTGAGACAACTGACTTCCTGTCCGAGCTCGTTCTGTCTCAAAGAAAACTCTAGTGTCCTCAAATGACAGGGGCAGGTTGGCGGGGTGGCCGCTGCTTACAGATTTTATTCTAAACCCTCAAGATATTTATGGTTGAAAACCAATTACAAGTTATCAAACTATAAAAAAAATATAATTTCAAATGCCACTGTCGGGGCAAAGATAAGTAATTAATTCTCCCAAGATGGAAACGAGTAATCTGTATCTTCCATGGGAATGCGCTGGCCTTTTCATGACTGCTTATTCCAACATTTAAAAGTTGCTATAAGAAACCATTCATTTCCTGTGTCTTGTTTTTAGACGAGACTTACTAGAACAGATAAGGTTACCAGTATGCAGACATTTTTTAATTAAAATGTACAGATAGGGTTGAGTTTTATGTGTTCTTATCTGAAATGGAAACATTCAGGCTAATTTTTCATTTCTTTGTGATGCGCTATTTGAATGTAGTACAGAAAACGTCCTTTTATCCTAACGTAAAAAATGTAAATGTCATGTGATTGGCCAGGCAAGCCATAATTAATTAATTCAATCATTCATTCATTCATTCATTCATTCATCACAAATACAGTACACACACACACACGCACACATAAACTGCGCTGAGACACACAAACCCAAACATGGACCTTAATTTGCATGTTATTGCTCAATAGCAAGCATCCCTGACATTTGGCACAACCCAATTGAACGTTTTTTACACATGATAAATGATGACATTGTTTCCTCTTTATTTGATTTGGGGTTCAAAGCTGCCACATTACAATTGATGCACTGCTGCCTAGAAAACATATAAGAGTCTCTGCCCAGAAAACATAACACAGGATGCAGTTGGCAAATAGCAGATAATAATCGTTAGTGTTGTGTAATAGTGTAGAGGGGTACAGAACATGGCTTTATTGCCAAGCAAATAACCAGCGGGCAGCGGGGTGTGTGTGTGTGTGTGTGTGTGTGTGTGTGTGTGTGTGTGTGTGTGTGTGTGTGTGCGTGCGTGCGTGTGTGTGTCACTGCATTCTTCATTGAAATCTCATCTGAAATGTAAATGTGATGTTTTATGCTCTGTACATAATTTTGCACTATATACAGTACATATTGAGATCCATGTGAATTATACCAGTCATATGGTCACAAATATAATGCATTTTGTCTTTCAGCTGACCGGGTGTAATATGATTTTCAATTAAAGGTTTGCAAGAGATTATGTTCAAATGAAAACTGTTTTTTTTATCTCTTGCCTTTGCTGCTTCCCCTCTTGTGTGTGTACATCCAAAGGCAACATACACTCCCCCATGTATCCCCGACACACACACACACACACACACACACACACACACACACACACACACACACACACACACACACACACACACACACACACACACACAGACACACACACATTCTGTGAAAGATCATGACTCACTCTCCATCCTCCACTCTCTTCCTCACTGCTGCTTTATGGCGATAGCTTTGATATGCAGTACTTTGCGAATGCAACACGCACCGGATTTAGTCTGCTAATTATGAGAGCTCTGGCTTTCTGCCTCACATCTCCTCTCCTCTCTTCTGCTCTCTTTTCCTTTCCTCTGCTCTGCTCTCCCTTCTTCTTCTCTTCTCGTTTCCTCTCCTCTCTTCTCTCATTTGCTCTGCTCTCTCCTCTGCTCTGCTCTGATGTTAGCCAGGCTAACAGTAACCCCCAGGTCTTAATCCCCACCACTCTATCACTGAATCCCTTTTCTTGTCTCCAGAAGCAAGGGCATCTCTGATCTATCTCTCAAACACACACACACACACACACACACACACACACACACACACACACAGTCAGACGCAAATGCCAGTCACATTACTTAATCTTGTTATCATCTGTGCAGCATTTCATCATCTTTGCGGCGGGCGGTGGAGGACTGGGTTTATTTTCACGAGCGAACATGAGAGAAAGGAAACAAGCTGCGATGCTTCCGTCTCATTCCTGCCCGGTTCTGATGACACTCGATATTCCTCATTGCCTCGTTGACCTACAATGTTTGTTTGAAACAGACAGGATCCAGGAAGTAGTGAGCCAGGCTGCAGGCTTAGATCTTTCACCCCGCTTTAGGTTGCTTTAAGAAAACTCATTCAAGCCTCAATACGGTGAGATTTGCCACGGTAAAGGCCAATTAAAATGTGCTTGTTTGTTTGCATCTTTTGGTTTTAGTATTGATGGTATTAAATAAAAGATGAAGCTTGCATGAAGCCTTTCAAGGAATGTTTTTACAAATATCTCTGAAAATGAAATCATGGCAGTGCATAACATGAGAGTAAAGATGTAATGAAGTGCTTTTAGAACTGGGTCTCATTTCGATAAACAGGGAGCAGTGGAGAGGTGCTCTTGTAACTGGAGACTATGTGCCAAAAATGAAAGTGGGCAGTGAAAGTAGGTTTCTTTTGTAACTACAGAGGATATGGTTCAGTGCTTTGCACAGTTTTGGCATTTCACCTGTAGATGTAAAGCTAACATGATATGGCATAAGCACAGGACATAGCCTCAAAATTCTCTCAATAAGGCAAAAACTTCGGTAACACTTTACGGTAAGGGTACATGAATTATCATGAATTCTTGCATGATTTCATTCATGATTCATTCAAGATCCATGCATTACTTCATCTCTGAATATCTAATAATTCATCAGGAATTATCATGAATTCATTGTTTGTCATTAATGACCTCCTGTTGAAATAGCACATGATCTTAAGCATCACATGAGAAATGGCATATTTGGGTGAAAAAGATATTCAGTTTTGCCACACTCTCTCAGTAATACATTTCCTTCTTTCTTTCTTTTCTTGTTCCTTTCACTGTAAACAAAACAATTTAAATTTGGAGGTAGGCCTAATATTCACCCTTGTGCTCTGCGAAAGGCAGAGAGTCTGTGCATTTTCAGTATGCTAGCTAAACACTGTTTACTATGTCTAATTAACAGATTGATCTGCCTACTACAGATGAAAAAATGTAATTATTTTGAAAGGCCATATTTGCCTTTATTGTTTTTGGAGTGTTACTTGGGTACCAACATGATCAGTGGGAATGACTTCGTTAAACTTAAAGGTATATTCTACCCCTTTATGAAATTGGGCTATTCACACCCTTACCTGGAGTTGGGTAAAAGCATTTTGGCCTAAGTGCATGCATTTTCCTAGTGTGGCAACCTCAATTTTAGCACTTTTTTTAGCTTTAGCTTCGCATAGGCGCTGGAATGTAAAGTAGCCAGATAGCAACTCTTTGGCAACGTTACATTCCACTGTCTATGCTAAGCTAAAGCTAAAATTGGGGTTACCAGTCGAGGAAAATGCAAGCACTGAGACCAAAATGCTTTTACCCACATACTGTATGTAACTCCAGGTATACTGTGAATAACCTGATTTCATAAAAAGGTGGACTATTCCTTTAAGAGTCAGTTAACGAGTGCCTGCCTTGCTGCCTGCCTCTCATCAGCTACTGCAGATCAATTCACTCCTTAGTTAGTTGCAAATCGTACAAGTCTTATTGGGTGGAAGGGGTCGCAGGAGGTCATTGGATGATTACACCAAACAGCAGGTGTTAGGCTTTCAATGATTACAACCTGCAGAGAGATTTTCATGCTGTCAAATACACAAGTGCTCATCAGGAATTAGCACACACACACACACACACCTAATAAAACAACACAAAACACAAAATAATAAGAATGCAATCAGCAAAGTGAGTCTGACATCATTCTCAAAGGCATTGCATGGCTTGTTGCTTTGGTATGAAGGTATTTACAGGCTCTGAATGTGAAATAAAGGAGTGAAGTACCTCTTCAAAGACAGGTTGGGGTTATCTGTCCAGTTTGGGACCTGTTTTCTTTGGCATTTGGGGCAGTCGTGGCCGGTTAGGGCCTTGGACCTATGACTAACATCACTCTCCCATGTCCATATTCACAGCTGAAACCCCTCACTACTCCCCGGAGCACCACAGTAGATCTGATGAGATTCCAACCCATCAGCCTAAATTTCTTGTGAACAGCAAAATAGGTCTAAACCTTTATGTTAACATGAGTGACACTTTTTTGAAACTCCAACACTGAAGCAGTTAAAGCTCTTTTACACCATGTATACGAGTCAAGCTCACATTCTAAAATGAAAAGTTATATTGTTAGCTGTGTTTTAAGATCTGCCACCATTACCATTAAGAGCTAATGGGCTTCACCAATGATAACAACACAACTGCCATTGTAATTATACTAACTTTGCAGGTCAAACTAAAGTTTTCTTTTTTTTTGTAAGGTTGACATTAGGATGCAGATATTGTGAAAATTCATGACAATATTCATATACATTTTATGTGTCATTAATGTCATTAATATTCTTGATAGGTGTCATGCTAATCACAGGCTAATGTCAATGTCTTACCACACAGCATAGGTTTATTGAGTATAGCCTACAGTCTGTGGGAGTTAGTTTGACCGGACAGCATTACAGACCGCAATATATCAGCCTAAAAATTATAAACTTCTGTGCCAGATGAAAATGGTCACAACCACTGCATGTGTAAACAGGTTCTCTTGTGGTTTGACTAGATTATAAAATGCCGTTCTGTGAGATATTAGCATGACTATGTGGGTTGGTGGGTGACAGTGTAGATCCTACTACTCTCAGAGGAAACAAAAAACCTGCTGAACTCCTTTTCTCACCCAAAATTCAGCACTCAACTGACACAGTACTGCTTGCCTCTCTCTCTCTCTCTCTCTCTCTCTCTCTCTCTCTCTCACTCACACACACACACACAAACACACACACACAAATTTGAATATGTGAAACTTCCATACTAAACCGGCCATATGGGGACATGACCTTCTGAACACACCTGGTTGTATGAACATATCAGGACTCTGTTACAGGTTTATGTGACACATGAGGACATGGGTAATATGAGGACTTCCATTCATGTCCTCATATTTACCTGACGTCCTGAAATGGCAGGCGTGTATCCTTAGCAATGTCCTGATACTG